>CM024243.1:11229921-11829921 GCA_013421045.1 Propylea japonica | reverse complement strand
ACAGGTCAAAAGTCCTCTACGATATTTGCAATTTTGAAAGGGAAAACAAATAGAATCGAATAAAACAAGGTACGAATATCGTTTTTGAATAGTTTGAGAACGTTTATTGAGAAATACATATGTTCCAGGAACTCTGAAATTAAAAGGATGTATGAAATTAGAAGCAAGTACTTGACAACTGTCAATGTAAATAATATTACTAACTTGTGAAAATTTTGCAAGTTAACTGTCAGTTTTACAAGTTAGTGACTTGATAAAATAAACTTGGCAATTGACTTTGTAGGTGCCGGGAATTGTGAGGGTCGCTTTCTGTAGCAGGTATTTGTTGTTTCTAAGAATTCAATAATCCTTTTCCTACTTCGGAAACAATATTCAACATAGATATTCCTGGTTAGGTTAGGTAAACCTATTTTTCAAATATGCTTCAGAATTTAATTTTTATTCACTCAAACAAAAACTTAAAAAAAAATATTTATTTCCCAAAAAATACTTACGGGATGAATCAATATGAAATTGGTGTGGATGTGTGCTTTTATTGAAACTAAATAGAGTTTTTAATGTTTTACCCCAAAATAGTGCCAACATATGAATAGGTATTAAAAATAAAACAGTGAGAAAACACACACAATATTTTTTATGGTGAATTCCTTCAGGTAAATTCTATCCGTCTTTTTTTCTAGCGAATTGATCAACCACTTCATTGAACCCCCAAAACCCAGCCCCCTGGCTACGCCCTTGGACGTTTACAAATGAGAAACAAATATTTTTTTTAACAATAATGTTGAAAATGGGGAAACTCAGTTCATAAGAAAGAAATGTGGACTGTATTGTATTTTAGTTAGAAAAAAAATGGCAAACGAACGATCTGGCATCAGGAATCTTACCTGTCTGCTGTTCAATGGTGTTAATCCTTTTTGTCTTCCTGAACAATGGCACGTGCACAGCACTTTGCGGAATATTTATCTTCACTATCGTTTTAGAAGCGAAAAATAGAGCGATTCTTGGCAGGTTTTTTAGCGAACGATGTTTATACTGTTGCGTCTTCTGTTCATATCTTGCATGTGTTACCCGTCTTGGGTCGAGGAAGGGAGACCCCTGATACCATGTGGCGCGAAAAACTTTTATTTTAAAAATTAACGTTAGTTTCCCAAACAGACATCATCTTCTCTCATTTGTTAGAAATCATAACGCTGGCAACGTTTGCCATTCACAACAACCTTTTGATGATTTTAATATTAAAATGCATTCTGAAGTTTATTGTCATTGCAAATTCGCCCGTTTCATTATCAAAATAGGGCAGTTGTACAGAAAACATTGTATGGTTTTTGTGTTAAAAAGATTTTATTTTGTTCTTCAAATTATTCAATTCGATCCGCTCATTCCACAAACTTTTGCACTCACAAAATAAAACTTCACTTTTAACACTCACATCATAAATAGCTATTTTATAGATGCCGTTGTTATGAGTTTTTCAACACACTATTTCCCTCTATAGCTAGGATTATGCTCGTACCCGTCACTTTCATTTAATTTTTTCAATGGCAATGAAACTACTGTTAATGATTACTAGTCCGGTCTATTCAGACATTCGAAGTTACATAAAGTCCCAACAAGCTGAATTTCTGTGAAGTTGTTCAAAACATAATTATAAACAATGTCTAAAAGTTCCCCATCATTCCCCTGTAAGGAAAAAATTGATTCAAGGTCAAAGGTCAAGAAAATGAGTTTTTCGCGATTTTCAGCAAAACGGTGAGTTTTATCATAAAATTACCTCAGACAAAAATTGTAGATCATAAAATTATCTATAAAAAATGTATCGATACTTTTTTTTACGAGCCACCGTTTCTGAGATATAACGATTCAAAAAGTTATAAAAGTCGTTATCGTCATAATATGCACACGTTTCCACGCCACCTGAGGTAGTGTACTTATTAGCGCGTAGTTATAACTTTTTGAATCGTTATATCTCAGAAACGGTGGCTCGTAAGAAAAAAAGATACATTTTTTATAGATAATTTTATGATCTACAATTTTTGTCTGAGGTACATTCATGATAAAACTTACCGTTTTGCTGAAAATCACGAAAAACTCATTTTTTTGACCTTTGACCTTGAATTAAATTTTTTCCTTAAAGGGGAATGATGGGGAACTTCTAGACATTGTTTATAATTATATTTTGAACAATTTCACTGAAATTCAGCTTGTTGGAACTTTATGTAACTTCACTCTCATTTTTTGGTCTAAATAGACCGGACTATACCTATATCCTGTAAATTGTCAATCGACTCTGGAAACTCGGTTGACGTCAATACATAGAATCGAAGTTGAAAATCAAACGAATAATCGGCTTTTGACGTATTAATGTCCTCTCGGCCCTGTAGCAAATCCCAAATATATGACATTTTAGGACATAATTGGATCAGCCAACGCATAGTACATCCTCAAATGTGAATAATTATTCAGGCATTTCAGGATGCCCATGAAAGCAAAAATGCGAGTCTCAGTCCTTTTGACATATAAAGCCGCTGGCAAGAGATTGTGTGTTATTTTATACTTAATTAGCGCATCCTGCATTCAATTTGGTACCCTCTTAATTTTTCCGTTTCCCTCAATAAGAAAAGAATGAACAATGAAAGCAGATAATTTGACGTTGACGTGACTCTGAAGTATGAGTTTGAATATTTGTTTATTTTACTCAATTAATATTAATCTCCACTTTCTTTGTTTATATTATTTTACTTGCTTTTCCATAAACACATAAATTCTTATTTTATATGAAAAACAATTTAGACGAGCGGAAAAAAAAGTGACAATATGGTATTTATCGTAGGTAATATCATATATGGCATCTAATTTTTCCGAAAAGAATCGAAAAAACATGTTGCTAAGTAAATCCGAGTCGAAGACGAGGATTTTTGCACCTGCACGAATGCTTTTTGTCAAAAAATATTACTTTGCAATGTGTTTTTTCGATTTTTTTCACAGGAAAAATTAGATGCCCGAATGGTTTTTGACAAGACTATTTCCTGAGTGACAACAACTGTCAAGTTTTGCCGCGGGTAAACGCGAATATAAACTGCTGACAGGTCCTGCCAAACAGTTTTTCCACTTAGAAACCATATTTTGTAATTCAAAATAGCGCGTTTCTGATTGGTGCAAATTACGACGAGGGAAATAGTCGCCACAAAACTAGGTCTGTCAGTCGTCGGAAGTCAATGGGATATTGAATAATCAAAACCTTAAACTATTTTCACGAAATTCAAGCAACGTGAATAATCTCTGATAGCATGAAAACGGTTTTTCATTTGAACTGGTTGAAAAAACACTAATTAGGCACTAAATATTGGTATATTTTATTCAATAAAAAAATCAGCACAACAATTCAAATGTCAATTAGTTACCCAAGATCTACAAACTGCAATAATACACGGTTTTTCACTATAATTTGACCCCCCCTTTAACTTTGCTACTAAAAGAGATACAAAAAAATATTTCGTACAATAGTTTCACGAAATCAACTGAGGTTTTTTAGTATGACTTCACAAACTGAAATATATACAGGGTGGCCAACATATTGATGGCAACTTCATTTTGTCAAATGGGACACCCTATATATTTTTCCATATTTGACTAGCTTTTTTTCCCCTGATTTTGAATATGTAACATATGTTGGTCTATCTTCCTTATTCTGAGCACCACAGAGTTTCAAATTTTAAGATCCATCTGGTAGAGCGTTTTGGAAGTTCGTGAATATTTAAGTGGCCAATTTGATCTTTGGATTGGTAATGGTGCAACCATTTCATGGCCGCCAAAGTACGAGTCCACAACGGCGCACCGACCCTAGCCCATCGCACCGCGATGTCATCAAATGACGTATTTAGTTCGTAACAAACTTCAAATGTCGTCTTCGCGGTGCGATGGGCTAGGGTCGGTGCGCCGATGTGGACTCGCACAAACAGTTCCGGTTTAACACTGTTGGACACGTTTTTATGGCCGTTTCTTAAGGAAAAAGTTTACTTCAGCAATGATGCTAATATTGTAGTGATTAAAAACAAAATTGAAGCTTTAATTTTCTGATTTGAATCAGAGCCATAACAATGCTATCAAAAATAGTCTTAACAACTTGAGACAACAATATGAAAACTATGTGTATTGAATGAAGGTTATCATTTCGAGCAATTTCTTTAGTTGATATTATTCTTATCATACTACCATAGTTTAATATTTGTTATTTTTAGTAATTGTTAAGTATTCATTTCAAAATAATACTTTTAAGTAGATTGTTTGAATATGAAGAATTTCGTAGGTATTTCACATATTTTTTTATTCGGTATCATCATTACAAAACTTTGCAACTCTGAAAATTGAAGAGACACATCCACATACGCATAATATGCAAAGTCAGGAGGAAATGGCCTATCAAAAAAAGGAAGCATATACAGGACAGGATGTCCCATTTGAAAAAATGTAGTTGCAGTCAATGTTGTCCACCCTGTGTATATTCCAATTCACGTTCTCATAACTCCAAAATGGGCATTTTTAGTAAAGTAGTCTGCCACTTGAAAAATGATTACAGAGCTTGCCAGATGGTTCTTATAATTTGAAACTCTTTGGTACTCAGAATAAGAGAGATAGACCAACATATGTTACATATTCGAAATCAGGGGAAAAAGAGCTAGCCCAATATGGAAAAATATATAGTGTGTTCCATTAGAAAAAATTAAGTTGTCATCAATATGTTAGCCACCCTGTATATATTCCATTATGTGAATTCATATTGTAAAACCTCAGTCGATTTCGTGAAATTTTTGTATGAAACATTCTTCTGTATCTCTTTTAGAAACAAAGTTAAAGGAGGGTCAAATTATAGAGAAAAACCCTGTGAAATAAAAGTATGATAAGTCACTATTAGGCACTGAATATTGACAAAAAAAGTTTGTAGTGTGTTTACAACTTTTGCACGCTTTCAGATTAATTTGTCTCTTGAATTTGTCAATTGACAAATTCAATCAGTCAATGAGGGCTACCGCGTATGAATTTTCCGCTAGAGGCGCTAGTGTTTCGTGAGGTCCACGAGAATTTGAATTGTCAAATATTCAAACGAAATTGTGAATCTGTATTCTGTTTATTTTTAATCTTTACGAGGATGTGAGGAGTTTCACAAATATTCAGATTAATAACAGCAAATATGACTCACGATCAATGAATATCACTGCTTTGAAAGCGGTATTGCAGAAGATAGTTGCCCAATTAAGCGGGCTAAAAAGGAGAGCTAATTCAAAGGTGAGTTTGTTCAGAGTTTCAATACGCATTTCTTGTGGAAAGTATGCTTATTTATTGTGTTTAGAGTTATGGTTTTTCTTTTTACAGATCCACATACTATGATAGGAATGATAATTCCAGTGGAAACGCATTATCATGATTTGAAATAAATTATTGCAGAAGTAGATTATCATTTCAAGAGAAATTGCTTTTTATCCTACTTTCATGATACCTGTGATAGCCGAAAAGTGTTAAAACTTGGAGTAGAATAATAAAACCTCACATAATCCTTTCATTTATCATTATAAGTGAATATGTAGAAAAAACAGTATGTGCGAAAAGGAAAACCTGAGAGATCAATGTATACTTACTAATCACTAAACATTCATTTAAAGTAGGGTAATTTATTTATTTACACAAGTCATTGATGCATATATTTTTACAGTAAATGTTTTCCTCGAGTTAACGAGTTGATTGATAACAAACATGAAATGTTTGTAGTTGTAAAATCCAGAGTAAAATTGTACCAATTAAATTTTCAATTCGAAGTATGTTTCTATTACTCTCAAGTTCTGACAAAAAAGCAGTATCAGTTGAGCTCTCTTGACTACATATTGATTTTCCTCTACAGTTGAAACGATTCTTACATTTTCAAGTTTCTTTTTGCGTTCAAGAACTCTCTCTACTAGTATTTTATTCATATCTGTCCTCACCTTCCTGGTACCCAGTAAATTGGCTGGGTATTGATTTCAGTTTCAATTTAGGAATAGCTGAAAAATTTTCAACAGTAGATTACAAGTAATACAACTATGTATAACTACATTTATTCAATTGGAAAAGTAAAGTGTCTGAAGCAACATAATGTAAAAGATTATTAGATACTCACGGTTTTCTATATTAGGATCGTTAGGTCACGTATTATAACCAGGATTGAAATGTTTTTCACAAAAATAGGAATGTTTTGAAGGGGTAACATCAGCTGCATTAGGACAGTCTTATCATTCCTTTTTTTCTGAACAATACGGAACTGCACAACCTGCGGCATGCTCGATATTGTACAGTATTCAAGGAATAGAATGTACTATTTTTTCACACGACTTATAACACCGAACACTTATAAATATGAATTTGTTTTAATAATAATAAATCAATGACAGTACAAGGAACTTTGACAGGACCTCACGCAACAGAGGCGCCCACTAGCGAGAAAAAAAACGGTAGCCCTCATTGGCAGATTAAAAAGTTTCAATTGACATATTGAATCTGTCACTACACGCCGTCGTATGATTCAACGTCAGGGCCCTCTTCAATTTTTTCTGAGTGCAGTCTGCCATTCTGGACGCCCTCCAGTATTTCGTCGTGACTGGTCTTATCAAATTCGCTTCAACATTCAATTCTTACCACCACTCGTCGGTTTTCTTCCCGGAAAATACGACGACAAAGTCTGTTGAAAATCGATGCGGAAAAAGCAGAGTCTTCCGTCGGATCAACGAGAACAGCACGCCTCGAATTTTCCCTATTCATTTCGAGATTTCCCGCTTTTCCTCCTAGATGGTGAATCGAAAAGTTATCTTCAAGGAAGGCAACGACAAATTGACTCAGAGAGCCATTGGTTTCATTCCATTCTTTCATGACTTAACCCTTTCACTCCCAATTGTTTTTTTGGCGAGTATTCATGGTACTCAACAGCTTAATGAGCTATTTAACACTTGAATGATATAAAAACGTTGCCGATTTATTTTTAATTTTAGGGGTGTAGCTAGGGGGTAGTGGGACACTTATATCCCAGTGGAAATTTCGTAAGGGACATATTTAAACCAATGGTACTCATTATAAATTTATTCAAAACAAATAATTATGTATGAAAACTAGAAAAACAATTTTTGCACAGAGGAACATTGCAAGCTGAGCAGAAGGTTGTTGTGCGTTTTTCTCTCTTATTTTTTGCACAACTGTGACATCATCTACGAGTTGGTCCTTCATTCGGAAGATGATCCCAAACATTCAATAATCCAATGGGACGTATATGTCCCACAACAAAATTATTATTTTCTTGTGACCAATGGAACGAAGTTTGAAGCTATCATGTAAAGAATTTATTTCTCCAATATGATATATTTCTTACCTGAACATAATATAACAACTACAGCACCAACTACTCGAAAAATGAAACGAACGTGATAATATTCGGGAACTTCGTCTGCTCTCGTGCACGCCTAACGTAACATTTAACATATGTTTATTCATAGATATGGTTCTAAACTACCAGCGGGACATATTCGATTCGTTATAGCACATCTCAATTTCCCTGCAGTAATTTTTGAATATTTAGCGGGACGTATGTTACCCATTGGGAGTGAAAGGGTTAAACTTTCAAATTAAAATCTAGAACCTACCCCAAAATTTGTAGTCGTTCTTTCCGGAAATAATCTTATGGCAGGACGTAAACACGCTAATTTTCGAAAATACTCGTAACAACTTAAAATGTTGAAATTTCAAGTACCTAAGCACCAGATGGAAACAGAAAAACTGATTTCATGAATGAATAGAGAGAAACCAATAGATCTAATATGAACAAGGACGCAGAAGTTTTGACTCCACGTCATTGCTTTTTCAATTTTTAAGCGCTTGTTCCACTCAAACGAGTGCTACAGGTTCTACTCCCTGATGACGAATTCGTAGTCAAATTCAATTCTGTCCGTGGGGCCGTCCGTCCGGCCGTTAGCACAATAACTTTCGAAGGGATTGTCCTAGAGACTTGAAATTTTCAGGGTGAGTTCGGTTCTCAAACGGCTCGGTTAAGTTTGTTCACCAGCTAAATTGTACAGGGTGGTCCATAAAATATGACCATTAAAAATTTTTGTTCCTCAATATCTAAGACAAAACTGAACCCATCGAAATGAATTGTTGCGGCCATATGCAAGAGACTCATAGTAAGCTTCATGAAATATTTTGTGGCCATAGTATAAACAGACCCATAGGAAATTCAATTGGAATATTGAAAAGAAAACACTTCATATTTGCATAAAAAATATCCGTATCGGATGAAATTTATTTTATAAATAGAGATTGATACACGACAGAACCATAGAAAATTCAATTGGAATATTGGAAAGATGAATCTCCATATTTTCGTAGAAGCACATCCGATTCAAGTGAATTATTTTGAGATTCAAAATTGATATATTGAATGTTCATGCAGATTTTCCAGAGGTTCGCATTATCAGAACCATAGAATTTAATTTTTTGATTATTTATTTTTTGCATATTTAATTTTTTGAATAACTTGTAGAATATAATTTCGATTGTGCTGATAATATTATATAATATGATATATTCGGTAACAATCTCATATTCCATTTAAAATTTTGCTCCACCAAAGAACAAGAGCTCAAAAGCTCCTGCTCAGGGCTTTTATTAAATTTTTTCTGAAATATTTTCCATTATATGATTGACAAATTTGACAAAATCGATGTTCTCTTTGCATTTCAATACATTTATACAGGGTCTCTATAAATGATTAGAACAGCCCAGTTGGCGTTGGACTATTATAAATATTCATATTTTGATGTAAACTTCAATTTAAACAAATGATATGTAAATTTAGGCTGTTCATGCCAAAATAAATTGAATAATGTAACTACAATCATAAATTCGTAGACTTTGCATAAGAAACAATAAGATGAAAATTTTTCAAAGCAACCTACGATGGTATAATCATTTATAAAGACCCCGTATTATGTTGTCAACTTCTGAATGCTTCTCTGTAAGGTTGCCCATGACAATCATCCACTAACATGAGAAAATAGGTCATTAAAAGATAAATTCGAGTGCTTTAAAATGAGCTTAAATCCATGGTCGACAAAAAATTGTATTTGCATTTTCCGTATTCGAATTATGCATACCATTCAAAGTGGTTCTATAATCCGAATGATTCAATATACCGAATGGGTCCTGACAACTTGCTGTTCGGAGTAACCATAATTTACTGTTACAAAATGGTTGCGTTTGGATTGCAGAGATCTGAGCCCGTATCCTGGACAAGTGATCTTTCGATGCGTACACGAAATTCTTTGCGCGACTACCTCTTTTACCTGTTAAAATGCACACCGCGCAATGAAGTTCGTATTTGCTCAGAAATCACTCGTCCAGAATACGGGCCAGGGAATTATACATATCATTTTACCAACTGGGGGCGTTCGGATTATAGGGTACTTCGGATTGTCCAGGGTTCGAACTATCCATACATTACTATAATAGGGAAGAATAATAATTCCTGTATTATGATAATACACTGGTCAACAATTGATAGGGATCACTTACTTGTTCTGAATTTATTTCTGAAATATTCGCTCCAAGATTATGAATTTAGTCAGATATCAGAGTATTTTCAGTTGATAATATGGTTCACTTGAGAAGAGAATGAAAAAATGGAAAGTTGTAGAGAAAACAAGACTTTATTAGGAACACTCAAAATTCTGTGTTTGAATAACATAAAAATTTTATGATGAAACCACAAGAAGGCTGAAGTTTCGGTTAAGCTAGTACCTAGTTGGTCCCCCACGAGATCGTCTCCAGCATTCTACCCTACGAGGCATACTTTCGATCAAACGATTCATAAAATTTTGGGGCAAATTCGTCCAAATATCCCGTAAAGCGTACGAAAGGTCCTCCAGGTTTTTGATCGGTTGTTCTAAGGTTGACAATTGTCTAGACATCTCAGACCAGACATGTTCGATGCAATTCATGTCTGGAGAGCGAGCTGGCCAGTCCATCCTATCAATAGCATGAGTTTCTAGCGCTTCATGAACCAGACGACTACGGTGTGAACGGGCATTATCGTCAATTAAAATGAAATTTTCGCCCACGGCAGCCGCAGACGGTACAATTATGGATTCAATAATCATATGGTGATATCTCTGGCTGGTCATGATGGTGTTCTGCAGAACAACCAACTCTGTGCGTTGGTTCAAACAAATGCCTCCCCATACACATATAGAACCTCAGCCAAAAGCTGTTGTGGGTACCATAAACTGTTCTGCATACCTTCGACTTCTTTTTCCAAGCAAGAATACGTCCATCGGAGTTGACCAAACGAAATCTATACTCATCCGTTAAAAATCGGCTATAATCTTTAAGTCTCCAACTGCGGTGCTCCTCAGCCATTGCCGTCGATGAACCCGGTGTTCACTATTCAAAAGGGGATGTTGTACCCTCGTTCGTGCTCTCAAACCATGAACATGTAGTCGTCGTCTTACAGACTGGTTCGAAATTAGAACTCATGTTGCAACTCTCAGTGATCTATTGAGCCGCGACGCCGGGTAAGTGGGATTTCTCCTAGCATTGAGGATCAAAAGACGATTTTGGGCAGCAGTTGTACTGCGCTGCTGACCTCCCCCATAAACATAAGCTACTGAGTCGTTTTGGATGAACCTATTCCAAGCCCGACTCACGACACTTTGCGAAACATTCAACCGCCGGTACACTGCTAGTTGGGACAAACCTTCCTGTATCCACCGTATGATTTGGTTCAGTTGCACAGGAGCCAAACGTCTTCTCGGCATGACTGATAAGCTGATATTGTTCTCATTTCTTCAATTATTGCCACCTTATGGTTTGAACGAGAGAAAAAAACAGATTTATAACATATACCACATTGCTTTTCACGCCACCTGTAACAGCCTACAGATAATAATCGATTTTTGTGAACAAGAGCCGATGAAGTGAGGAAGACTTTGATATAATCAACTCAAAACATCTTACTTTTTTCTTAGAGGACATATAATGTACCTACAGATATTCACGAGATAACTTGAAAAAAATATAAATGAAGAGAAGTTCATATGTGATCCCTAGCAATTGTTGATCAGTGTATTTATTACAACCATATGTGTAATGCTGTCATTATTATAACGTCATTGAAGGTTGGGAAGTGTCACATTACACACCACTACTTTCCAACCTCACTTCCCACCCTCATTTCTCGGCCTCATTTCATTGATTCTAAATGAATATTTTATATTTTACAAATGAATTCTTCCATAGTATGTTCTCTCGAGATTAAGAATGTAAAATAAAATAAAACACACTATTACTGTTTATTAAAATCTTTGGCTATCGATTTCGGAATTATTCCATCATCAGGCCAGCTGAAAGTACACAAATGTAGAACATGTATTTATTTAGGTGAGAGTATGCAACTTACTGTCTTGAATTAAAATGAACAAAAACTGTTTAAAAAACATTAAAAATGGTCCCCCTTTGTCAGAATTGTTAAAATTTGAATTCTAGTCAACCTTTTTAACCGATATATCTTTCTTGTGGGAATGTCAACTGAATATGGAACTATAGGATATGTGCGAAATGTGATATCTAATATGTTATTTTAGGTGGTCTATTGGTGGCGGGAATTTTTGAATTTTATTTATTGTTGTTTTTAAGAATCTAGGAGTTTGAAAATGCTTCTTCTGTCAAATTCATATTATCATTAAGTAAAAATTGGTTGTCTTTATTTTTTAAAATTTCTAGTTGTTCGAGTAAAATTATTTTATTTTAGTTATTTTCTTTATGCAGTATTTTCAGATTATCTAATGTGATATGATGTCCGGTATCGTTTAAATGTGTGCCTAAAGCGGAATGGGGTTGATTTCTTTTGTGTTCTTTGAATCTTTTTTCTACATTACGAGTTGTCATTCCTATGTAAAATGAAGGGCAGTTTGTGCATGTTATTTCATAGACTCCGCTGGATTGTTCAAGTTTAGATTTCATTTTATTATTAATCAGTATATCTGCTATTGTTCTGTGTCGTTTACTTGTTAGCCCCATTTCGCACCAAGCCAGTCCAGTCCAGTCGAGTCAAGTCACTTCAGGATTGGAACTATTAACTTCGTTTAAAATCGTTTAAAACAAATGGAATGTGAAATCTAGGGCCTAGTATGAAACTAGATTTCACATTCCATTTGTTTTAAACGATTTTAAACGAAGTTAATAGTTCCAATCCTGAAGTGACTTGACTCGACTGGACTGGACTGGCTTGGTGCGAAATGGGGCTTAGTGTATAATTGTATTTCTCTAAAGTATGTTTTAGTTTTTCATGTAGATCTCTGTAGTACGGTGTTGATATGAAATATTTCTTGATGGGTGTGTGGGGGTAGATCTTATCTAGAATATTTTTCTTTTCATTGATAGTAGAATTTCGTCGATATATGATTTAGAATATTTTATATATTCAAAAAAAATGACACCGTTTTGAAATCTTTCCAGTTCTCTGAAATCAGAAAAGTAGCTTTTTTTTCGAAAATGAGCTATTTTATTGTGTTCAGTGGTTGATTCTACATTCCTCCTTTGAGTTGAACAGAAAATCTATCGATTTCAATGTTTTTTCTCAAATTCATGTAGTCCTGAATAATTTTCACCCAAACTTAACTATTTATCCGAGTACAATCTGCCATTTTTGAACGACCTCAAGTATCTCATCGTGACTGGTCTTATCAAATTCCGATTAAACACCCTATTTTTACCGCCACTCGTCGGTTTCTTTCCCCTCGAAGAATACGACGACAAAATCGATAAGGAAAAAGCAAAACATCAGAGTGTATAAAAGTCTTTCATCAGATCAAGGATATCAACACGCCTCCATTTTTTTCGATTTATTGCAATTTCTCTGCTTTTTCTCTCAGATCGTGGAACAAAAAATAAAATTCTAGACGAAGGACGGAAAATTCACTTAGGGGAAACAGTGGAAAGCTGTTTTCGGTCAGGAGGTTGGGGCGAATGTGAGCTTTCTTCAGTATTTAATTTCCCTTTTTTCGGAATACAGTCTGCCATATTTGGACGCCCTCAAGCATTCCATCGTGGCTGGTCTTATCAAATTCAGATAAAACACTCTATTCTTACTGCTACTCGTCGATTTTTCCCTTCAAAGAATACGACGACAAAATCTGTAGAAAATGGATGCGAAAAAAGCCGAGTGTATCAAAGTCCCCTTTCAGATCAACGATAACAACACGCCTCGAATTTTTCCGATTCATTTCGATCTTCCTAGATTCCTAGATCGTGGAACAGAAACTGTTCTTCCAGACAGGGTTTTTCTTAAATTTTTGAATTTCTGGATTTGTATGGAAATGAGCCAGTTAACTGGCAATCTAAATACCCACAACATAAAAACAGAAACTTGATAACGACGACTGAAACGCATCAAAAACAAAATAAACAAAAATAGTTCTGAAGCGATGATGTTTACAAACCACCTTGGTTTGCATAGAGAATGGAAAGCTTTCAGCATGGGGTCTACTGATGAAGACTCGAAAGAAGAGAGCCTGGCGAAGAGTCGACGAAACTTCTATACTTGCCAAGTATACAACAATTGGCGTATTTACCAAATGCAGAGCTAGTAGCAACGCCATACTTCCTATTAAAAACTAACTTCCACCAAATCTGTGGAAAATCGATACAGAAAAAGCAGAACATCAGAGTGTATCAAAGTCCTTCATCAAATCAATTCAATTTTCTCGATTCATTGCGATTTCTTCGCTTTTCCTCTCAGATCGTGAAACAAAAAGTAAAATTCTACACGGAGGACGATAAATCCACTTAGGGTAAAACAGTGGAAAACTGTTTACGGTCAGGAGGTTGAGACGAATGTAGCTTCTGTATTATTCTGAATTTATCATAAAATGTAGTTTTGCCAAATTTACTAAATCTTTTTCGAAAATTATTAGTTAGTAAACTTATTTGGATGGTTCATTTTCAAAGTTTCCTCATTGTTGTAATTATTCACTTCGTTTACCTACCTTTTCACGAATTGTTTTCCATCAGAAAACGGTTTGTTTATTATTTAAAATTGTGAGGTTAGTGGTTGTTGTCATTTTGTAGTTCAAAAGCAGTGGTTGGAATTATTTGGCCTCAGTAAAGTACTTCGGAAAATCGTGGAAGAATTATAGAAATGGATTTACAGAAGCCCTCCTCTGGTGTAAACTGCGTAGATTATCAGTACCGTAATGATTCCTTTATATTATTTTGGTTTTGATGTGTTTTTCTTCTTCTTCGCTGTGACAACTGATAGACTCTGTGAACCTTGAACATCCGGAAAATTTCTATGCGACTGTCAGGCCGGCATTTTGTTGTGCGGAGGTCGTATGGAAGGTTTAGGCATTTTCGAAGAGAATTTTGAATCTAGATTCATCCTCGTTGTGAGGGATTATATCTTCGAGTGTCATTGTTCCCTAAGAAGTATTTTGGAATATTTTGGGAATACAGACTTTTCCACATGGAGTCCGTACAGAATCTATCTTGCACCTCTAGGTTGTTGTATAGCGAATATTAATTTGAAGGAAGTTTTAGACTGAATTGGAGGTTGAACCTATCTCCCTCGAACAACAGAGGGTCCACGTGCCTGGCATGTCTACTTGCATGAATTATCTATGTACCTGTCAGTTAGAGGTCCCCACGAACCTGTCAGTGAGGGGTATCAATTAGCATCCACTTGCCTGTCATCTTAGAGATATCTACGTACCTGGCGTTATTAGTTGGAGCTATCTACGTTCTGGAGTAGTTTGTGAAGGTAACCAGTGCATAGCACTGGCTTGAATATTGTAAATTATTGGCTTTTTATTTTGATAATTTGTGATATTATTCTGTAAGGTAATTTTATATATGACTGTGAGCAATTATAGTGAGGTGCACTTCATAAGTTGCGTTGGGTACGAACGAAGGTGCTCGTGTATCCCTTCAAGATTTTATTATAGGAAAATTGATCAGTATTCCTTTCAGGAATCATTGTTTAGCTTAAAGTAGTTATTGACAAGCTGAACCAGAAGGTTAAGCTGAATGTAAGCTGATTGAGTGGGATTATTTTGTTACGTTAGGTTATTCGTCCTTATCTGATTTAGTGTGTTTTAGTAAGTTTTTCTTCTGACTACCCCTTGGGGGAAAATATTTATCCGTATTGTATCAACCACTGCACATACAGGGTGTCCGGGGAATAACTGTACATACTCTTACCAGAGATAGAGTTGCACTAGCTGACTACTGATTGACTATAAAAAATTAATTTCTGGATTTCCTAGAAAACTACAGGGTGTTTTTCCAACTTCATGGAAAAACTTAGACCATCATAAAATCCAAACTTATTGACGGATATTATTGAAACTTGGGGGGTTATTGGCACGTGCTAAGGTCGAGTTAGAAATACATCAATTATTTCATTATTCCAGGACCGGACTCATTAATCTTAATTTAAAGTGTTCAGGTTGAAAAAAACACTTTGTATTTTGAATTACGTATAATTGATTCGCTTTTTAGAAAGAAGCTAAATTATGCTTCAATTTGTGGTATCGCTTAAAGTTGTCACATCAACAATTATTTTTTTATGAATTTTTGAATTTGGAAAAAGTTCGAAAAATTGAATTTATTCACCTGAACAGGACTTTGTCACCTTGTGGAGGTCGAAAATAAATAATAAATTTTCTTCAAACAGTCACTGAAGGTGAGGAAGACTATAATAATTTGTTGATATACTGGGTGGCCACCCTAGACGCGGAAGTCATTGAGATGAAGTGAATGAAGGTATATTGCGAAAAAAATTATTGGCGACATGTATAGGATATACATAAGCATAATTCAAAATTATTCGCATGTATACCGGGTGTTCATTGAAAGAAGTGTCACTTTGGTCTATATCTTTGTTGTCGAACACCCGGTCTACATACGAATAATTTTGAAATATGCTTGTATTGTGTTGTATGTATACCCTATACATCCCGCCAATATTTGTTTTTCGCAATATTCCTTCATTCACTTCATCGCAATGAGATCCACGTTTAGGGTGGCCACCCAGTATATCAACAAATTATTATAGTCTTCCTCACCTTCAGTGACTTTTTAAAGAAAATTTATTATTTATTTTCGACCTCCACAAGGTAACTAAGTCCTGTTCAGGTGAATTTTTCGAACTTTTTCCAAATTCAAAAATTCATAAAAAAATAATTGTTGATGTGACAACTTTAAGCGATACCACAAATTGAAGCATAATTTAGCTTCTTTCTAAAAAGTGAATCAATTCTTCGTAATTCAAAATACAAAGTGTTTTTTTCACCCTGAACACTTTAAATGAAGATTAATGAGTCCGGCCCTGGAATAATGAAATAATTGATGTATTTCTGATTCGACCTCAGCATGTGCCAATAACCCCCCAAGTTTCAATAATATCCGTCAATAAGTTTGGATTTTATGATGGTCTAAGTATTTCCATGAAGTTGGAAAAACACCCTGTAGTTTTCTAGGGAAATCCAGAAATTAATTTTTTATAGTCAATGAGTAGTCAGCTAGTGCAACTCTATCTCTGGTAAGAGTATGTACAGTTATTCCCCGGACACCCTGTATATTTTTTTGTTTTTGGGTAATAAATAATTGTGACTTAAATTTTGAGGGATATTTGTTAACTGTTACTCTGGTAGAGGAGTAAGCAGTTCATTTACCTTGAGTAGACAGGCATTACTCTACCTGGCGCCCATTACATTCTACAGATATAACTCACTTCCTTCTTCACTGAGTGTAGCCGCGAGCCTTTCATTGCCTTGAGACCGGCTTTCCCCAAAGTCTACGATTCACTTCCTTTTTTTCCTTTTTTCGGAGTATAGTTTGCCATATTTGGACGCCCTCAAGCATTCCATCGTGGCTGGTCTTATCAAATTCCGATAAAACACCCTATTCTTAATGTCACTCGTTCGATTTTTCCCTTCAAAAATACGACGACAAAATCTGTGGCAAATGGATGCGGAAAAATCTGAGTGTATCAAAGTCCTACATTAGATCAACGATAACAACACGCCTCGAATTTTCCCGTTGCATTTCGAGCTTTTCCGCTTTCCCTCCCAGATCGTGGAACAAAAGGTGATCTTCTATTTGGGGGACGACAAATTGACTCCGGGGAAAACAGTGGAAAACCGCGTTTTCGGTCAGGAGGTTGGGGCGAATACGGGCGTTGTTTTGTTTGAGTTTCCGGGAAATATTTACTTTAGGGACCAGAAAGTTTCAGCTGATACGTGAACTTCAGATAGCTACGGTGTCTGATGATGAGGGTTTTGATTGGATTTTGGATACATGATTGAAATTAAAGATGAACTAGGTGATAATCGCTATAAGTTTTTGTTTTGGTTACAAAATCAATCCATATAGGCATCTGAAAATAAGAATGCAGCGCCGCGGTGGGCATTCGGAGAACTAATAATATTGACATGGAAGGATTTTGTTGTATCGTTTATGTGTAAATTTGCCTGATTTAAATTGGATTTTTTAACAATATATTAAAATTCCAGTATTAGTTCCGGTATATACCACTAATTGTGTTGTCATTTGTGTGTTTACCATCTTGCTGTTTATTCCGATCTCATAGCTTAACTGATAGTCGGCATAAATGTTCAAATTGTCAATACTGAAATTAATTTTTTTTTGTTTTTTTTTATGCCTGTAGGCATTATCTGTTTTTTTTCCTTTCTTTTATTTTTTTCTTCTTTTTCGATAACCTTGAATAACCTCGAAGCTATCATAAGGAGTCACTTAAATTGTATTGTTTTTTTTTATTTGTCATTTACATTGTAAATCTGCTAAACTTCGCCTCAAACGAAATTTTGTGTAACATTTATGCTCAATAATAAAGACCAATATTATTATTATTATTATTATCTATAGTGAACGAGTGTATTACTGTGTATAGAATATGTAAAATTTTTCGTAAAGACTGTAAGTGTCATCATTTATTTCAAGTTACTTTAGCCATAGTGAAAAATCTAATAGGTTTAAAAGGCCGTTAAAAAATTAAGGAAAACAATTTACAAGACGGGAAGAAAATATTGAATATTGCTTTTGCTTGAAGAGTTATTTGTTCAACATGTCATATGATTGAATAACGTAAAATCCTTGATAATTTCTGTATTTGAATTCAAACTCAGCTAATTTTCATTATGTATGACACCCATACTATAGGTCTGAAGCTAGTGCATGCTTATTCATATCGGAAAAATCGATTTGAAAACTCGAAATTTACAAGCATACAA
This sequence comes from Propylea japonica, assembly GCA_013421045.1. NCBI lineage: Eukaryota > Metazoa > Arthropoda > Insecta > Coleoptera > Coccinellidae > Propylea > Propylea japonica. The sequence continues at coordinate 11,811,604 of CM024243.1, read as the reverse complement.
TGTAAAAAAAATTAATCAATGAATTGAAAGAAGCAAATTCGAAATTATCGAACTTCACATCAGGACTTCCTGAAACGTTCTGGTGAAATTGATTATCCTTTTACTGGTGTCCTATTTATTTTGATTCTTCGCAGAATGCACCATTAGTTTCAAGTGCCAGATAAAATTACGCAGCGGGTTCTCATTTTGAGATAATGGCGACTACGTCTTATCTAACGATTTCCATTTGGCTTATTGAAGCGATATATCAGCTAGACAGAGAAATATGTTTCGTTGTTATGGTGTATCTATCCTGTTGTTCAATAAGTTTCGCGGTTCGAAAAGAGGGGAACTAGCCCAATTTTCTGAGCGCTCATTCTACTCAAACGAGTGCTATATCGTTTTGCCCAACTGTCTGTCACTTTCTAATTTTGAGCCTAAAATGGTCTCAATGATAGGGTTAGACTCCCCGATGACGAATTCGGGTATCAAATGCCTGGGTTAAGTTCGTTAACCACCCAAATCGCACAGGGTGTTCCATAAAATATGGCCATTCAAAATGAATGCTCATAAGAATTCTCATGTAAAATTTAATTGCCATAGTGTGTACAGAACCATAGAAAATTCAATTGGAATATTGAAAAGACAAACCTACATATTTCCATAAAAAAGATATCAAATTCGGGTTGAATTCATTTTGTGAAAGGATTATTTATTTATTTCTGTGCAAATTTCAGTTCATTTTTGACGTAAACCATCGACTTCAACCAAAATCAACGATTTGATTGCCCAATCAAGCTTTGTGAAACCCACTGTATACCCACTGATCATCAAACTTTTTCAGAAGTGATTATAGAGTGATTAAAAAAAAATATAAGTTCATGAACGCCAATTTTCAGCTGCCGTCCCACTGTACTGTTATTACGGATCGCATTTTCTATGATCTCCAGACGAAAAATTGCATGCCTGTTTTCAAACATTTCAATTTGAATGTCAGGTGCAAAATATCACCCGGTATATGAAATACACAATTCAAATAGCAATATAGTAGATAAACAAAGAGATTTCAAGCGCAAATTTTGAACATAACATAACCTCAAATTCGTAAACAACGAGAAGCGCTCCGTTATGGGGGCCCTGCGGTACATAAGTTGTCTTTTGGGGTAGTGCTGACGGAGCCCTAGATGTGGGCCCCCATTTACAGTGAATCGATTATTATTTTTCCTATAGCTTCTCAAGGAGTGAACCAAACACAAATTTTTATCAACCTGCCCCTCTATACAAGTTTCTGAAATTAATCCTTCGATTGATACAAACCACAATCACGTGTCATGTATACCGATACCCTATAACTCCGCACTAGTTTTCTCATCATCATCATCATATAGCAAATGCGATTCTCTCAATTAATAATGGCAATATATGAAAAATAGCGGCCTCGTTCACTCATAATGGGGCCCCACATCCCAAAGATAACTTCGCGGAGCCCCCATTCACTCACAATGGGGCCCCCATAAATGATAACTTCTTTACTGCAGGGCACCTTTAACGACAAGCCAGATCCCACATAATAAAAGACAACTTCTTTACTGCCGTTTGGGTCCCCATAACCCCAATCGATCCACTTTAAATGGGGTGCCCGTATTTAGGGTTCCGTCAGCACCATCCCAAAAGACAACTTCTTTACTGCCGTTTGGGTCCCCATAACCCCAATCGATCCACTTTAAATGGGGTGCCCGTATTTAGGGTTCCGTCAGCACCATCCCAAAAACAACTTCTTTACTGCCGTTTGGGTCCTCATAACCCCAATCGATCCACTTTAAATGGGGGGCCCGTATTTAGGGTTCCGTCAGCACCATCCCAAAAGACAACTTCTTTACTGCCGTATGGGCCCCCATAACCCCAATCGATTCACTCTGAATGGGGGCCCACATCTAGGGCTACGTCAGCACTATCCCAAAAGACAATTTCTGTACCGCGGGGCTCCCATAACGGCTCGCTTTTCGACGCTTACAAAGGACCCCGCACATTTTGTATGAGAAGTGGCTCCCGGTGGATTTGGCTGAAAATTTGATATGATGTTCTACTAATCCTTCTGATCAAATGTCTCTACAGTCACGAAGCTGAAAAATGCATACTTCTAGGAGTTTTTAGCGATTTTTGTATCCATTATGGCTTACGTATTACCGTTCACACAGAAATGTTTGAGAATATTTCGTGATTATTGAAAGCCGATGCTGTCAATTCGAAATATTTTCAAACATTTCTGTGTGAACGGCATAGACTTATAAAAGAATGGACAGGACGTGTGAGAGAGAACATTGACTTCAGAATAGGATAGAGTAATATTAGTGCGATGCACAGAACGTATAATAAAAACATTGAATCGTATTAGATATTTTATGTTCTGTCAGTTTTATAAAATTATGAGAGAGAGATATTGTGAAGGATGGAGTAATATTAGTTTAGTTTAGTCTATGCACCACACTAATATTACTCCATCCTTCACAGTATCTCTCTCTCTTATGTTGGGATCACGAAACGTAGAGTAAAAGTCACGTGACGCCCTGTCCATTCTTTTCTATGTCTATGGTGAACGGTAATACGTAAGCCATAATGGATACAAAAAATCGCTTAAAACTCCTAGAAGTATGCATTTTTCAGCTTCGTGACTGTGGAGACATTTGATCAGAAGGATTAGTAAACATCATATCAAATTTTCAGCCAAATCCACCGGGAGCCAATTCCCATAATACGCAAGCCATAATGGATACAAAAAATCGCTAAAAACTCCTAGAAGTATGCATTTTTCAGCTTCGTGACTGTAGAGACATTTGATCAAAAGGATTAGTAGAATATCATATCAAATTTTCAGCCAAATCCACCGGTAGCCACCTCTCATACAAAATGTGCGGGGTCCTTTGGGGTCATGTTCAAAATTTGCGCTAGATGTCTCTTTGTTTATCTACTCAAAATAAAAAGAACAAAAAAACTGTGAAAAGATATGTTTTTTCATTCCAATACATTGTGTGTGGGTTTCATGATATTTTGAAGACGAAAATCATAAAATTGATAAAACAATATTGTTGATAGAATAAAACACGGAATTCGGGGTACCTACTGAAGATCTATTTTTATTGAGTCGTTCTCCATTACCATTCACCTTGTATATCAAAAGAATCAGCATCAGTAGATAAAGATCATTGAAAGTGATCCCTTCTCAAAGGGATCTATAGTTCTCCTGAAAATATGCCTTGAATTTCACAGAATATAAACTGCGTAAAGATGATAAAGTGAGCTCGACAGAAGCGAAAAATGATTGATGGGGAAATACAGGAATTCTGCCATTTCGCAACTGAAAGCCGGATCACGAAGGATTACATTTTCGCGGGCGGGAAGAGGAAAAAAGCGGAACAATTCCTAAAAACTTTCTCGTGAATGTAATAACTGCGCAGGGAATTGATAGAATATATTATGCGAAAAAATAGGCGTCTTATGTTGCGATCCGACAGCAGTTCTGAAGTTTAATGATGGTGATTCATCATCGTCAGGAAGTTGGGACATTTATGGTGGGTTATGGAATCGACTCGCATTTATCAATTCAAGATCGCTTCTTTGTAACAGAATGCGCTATTCTTTTCTTGTCAACATGAAAGTTCAAGAAATATAAATAGTATATAACATTACTAGCAAGGTAAGAGGGTTTTTACTGGCGAATGGAGGATATAATTGACGAGCCGCAGGCGAGTCAGTTACCTCTTTGAGCCAGAAAAACCGTTACCTTGCGGTTATTGTTATATTTTATTCGTTTCTCGTTTGTAAAAAGGTGAGATAAATTCCAAAGAAATCTCAATAATTTGTCGCAAATGTCGTAAGCTATTTATGATTATTTATGACATCGGAAAATTATGACAACTGTCAGTGGCTTTTTGAGAGGGAAGTCCTTCGAGAATATTTGCTAATTTCTGACGAAAAAGGCCAGATCCAAATGAAACAAGGTATATGAATATCGTTTTTTAATATTTTATAACGTTATTACTAAAAATATTTGTTCCAGGAACGATGAAATTAGAAGGATAAATGAAATTAGAAGCAAGTACGTGAAAAGGAAAGCAAATAGATACGAATAAAACAAGGTACGAATATCGTTTTTGAAAAGTTTGAGAACATGTATTGAGAAATACATTTGTTCCAGAAACTCTGAGATAAGAAGAATAAATTTAATAGAAGCAAGTACTTGACAACTTTCAATGTGAATAATACTACTAACTTGTAAAAGTTTTACAAGTTAACTGTCAATTTTACAAGTTAGTGACTTGAAAAAATAAAACTTCCTTGATTAATATTGTGTTTTTGGAAACTGACGTTTACAAATGAGAAACAAATAATAGTTATTTAATAAACTAGGTTATTAAAGACAGCGACTAATGGTCGAGATATTTTAATAGTTCGAGACCACTAGTCGCTCGATTACTAACCGAGTTTATCACAAGATTTTTCCGACGATCTCAACATGAATAGTGTATAAATTCTTGATTAAAATACATTCTCAATTCGCATAAAACATACATTTGACGTAAAGGAATTTCTATGTTTCTATGTTCCAGTAGAGTTTTGACATTTCTCGTAGTGCTTCTGAGTACTTTGTGTACGGTTGCCATGAGGATTGCACATTAAAATGGCTAAAAAATTGAGCATTAAAATGGGTCATTAATGCTCAATTTCGTACACATTAAAAGTACCTTTTATTTCGAGGTCGGCGGAAGGAAAAAAGTGTTTTTTGAGGAAGAGAACATTGAATTAGAATGAAATGCAGAAGATTGCTTTCAATATGAATCAAATCGCGCAATTGAGTAATGCTCAGTCCTGGAGAAGAGATATTATCAAGCTGCGATCAAGCTGATCTCCAACGTGGTCACTTTGAAGATAAAGTGAGAACGTCAGGGCAAACTTAATAATCTAGGTTAGCGCATTCAAGTCTATACGATTTAAGCCTGGTTCTCAGAGCTTCGACTTGAAGCCGGCGACAATCCCCACTTCCTCTATTTTCTCCCTCGCTGCGCAGAAATACAAGTGAAGTTGGTTTATTTCAACTACAAAAGAGGCGTGTCGCCAAGAGAGAGTCTCTGTGTCGCTAATAATAATAGTTTTTAAGTGTCATTTTTGTTGATGAAACGGCGAGACAGGGTTTTTTCTACTGGGGTTTTTCCCTGAGCTCTGGTATCATACGAAAAAATAGTAGATATGGTACCCCGTTTGCACCAACCTCAGTTAGGGATTTTTTATTTTTGTTTTATGTATTGTATTATGTTAGCTCTTGATTTCAAAAGAATATATATATATATACAGATTTTGACAACCAGAAACCAAAAGGAGGGGTCAGGGGAAGTTTTCTTGATATTCTCTGATCAGTGGAAATTTATTCGAGGTCAAATGTCAAAAAAATGAGTTTTTCGCGATTTTCAGCAAAACGGTAAGTTTTATCGTAAAAGTACCTCAGACAAAAATTGTAGATCATAAATTATCTATATAAAATGTATCAATACTTTTTTCTTATGAGCCACCCTTTCTGAGATATAACGATTCAAAAAGATATAAAAGTCGTTATCGTCATAATATGCACACGTTTCCAAGCCACCTATGAGGTAGTGTACTTAGCGCGTAGTTATAACTTTTTGAATCGTTATATCTCAGAAAGGGTGGCTCGTAAGAAAAAAAGTATTGATACATTTTTTATAGATAATTTAAAGATCTACAATTTTTGTCTGAAGTACTTTTATGATAAAACTTACCGTTTTGCTGAAAATCGCGAAAAAATCATTTCTTCGACATTTGACCTCGAATAAAATTTTTTCCTCACAGGGGAATGATGAGGAACTTTTAGACATTGTTTATAATTATGTTTTGAACAACTTCACAGAAATTCAGCTTGTTGGGACTTTATGTAACTTCACTCTCATTTTTTGGTCTAAATAGACCGGACTAACAATTCAGTATTTAAAAATTTGCGATTTAATGTATGACACCAAGTCATTTCTGATTTGAGTAATGAAAAAAAATTCTAACCTAATATCAGGAACTTTTATTTGCAAGTATATTTCTTCATATTCGGGAAACAGTCAAGAACTGAAATTCCTTTCAGGGAACAATATCTCAGCATTCATTCATATACCAGGAGAAAATCACCACGTTCTAGTCGTTTTTCAACACACATAAAAAATGCAATAGACCCTGATGAAAATCCAATTTTTTTTCTTTTCAAAACTGTCAGCAGAGCGAAACGAAAGCGCGGTTAACTTATATAACACCAGCTGCCTCGAACATTCAACTAATGCATCGGCAACCAGAGAAATCCACTCGTAGATGAGAAAATCGATTTTCTCCATTTTTATTTTTCATCAGCATATCCTTAAATTCGGCGAGACAAAATTGACTGAACAAGAGGTTTTTTTCAAATGTTTATTTTTTTTATTCCATTTTGACGTTTGAAGACGACAATATTCAACCCATGGTAACAAGGGTAAGTTGACGTTTATCCACTGAGTGAATTAAAATTTTTTTAACTCACTAGTGGAATAAAATGTTCACCACTCAGTTTCTGGAAATAATTATTTCCACACACAATGCACCTAAAACTCATTTTAAAGTATGTTTATTAAATTTATCAATATTCTACATTAACAGTCGTTTTTATCATTAAAGCAAAAATTACAATTATTAATTATTAGTACCATTGACCAGAGTGAACACTCTTTTCTTATAAGTTTTCGTATCTGGAATCTGAATAACCAATACGCTACCCCGATCTTCCACGTCATCTACGGTCATAGTCACTAGCTCGCCGATTCTACACCCTCCAGCAACACCCATAATAAAAACTACCTTTATCAATAAATATTGCTCATCAGAAGCGGCATCTAAAAAGTATTCTAACTTCTCTCTTGTGAATACCTTCGACTTCTTTGCTACGTATCCCCTGGAATGTTGCTTCAAAAGGCGTTGACTTGGTGAAATCTGCCGATGTCTATTTTTTCTTTCAGAGCCAACATTTTCTTAAGTTGCGAATAGTAGACCATAAAGACGACGACATAACTTTCTTGGATTGTTCGGAAATATACGCCAAAATTATTTTTTCGTTGACACCTATTGCTTTTTTATTATTTCTCCAGGCACAAAATGCCGTATGTTACTTTTCGTACAATATTTTCGATTTTAATGGAATTACTGCTTCTGCTACCTCATTTGCTTCTTGTATAATGCACTCAGGAACTACAACCTCGTCGTCACCGCTCAACATTTTTTCGAAACAAAAATTCTTTGACTGTTCTATAATTTTCATGACACTTGCAAAAAATTAATTACATAGTGCCCTAGCAACCATCGATCGAAGGGAAATCTCGTTATGAATTTGAATTATACCTAATATTTCCTCCAAAAAGTATTCATTATTTGAATTTAATCAAAATGGGATAAAATTTTGTATACGACACGTGAGTTAAAAATGTTTGTTCACTCGTTGACCCTTCCAAATAATATAGATTTCTTGAAATATGAAGGACTTTTGAAAGATGAACTACAACCTTTCATTAAAGTGAATAAAATATTTTTTTTACATCTGTAGGATCTTAGTGTCCAAAGAAATCGATATTATTTGAAAGGGTCAACTAAAATAAAAAATAAATTTAAAATGGGAACTACTTCAAAACTGTTAATTCTCCAATGTGGGTGTTTTTGTCGATAAAATTAGGTATATTTGATGCCCTCAAAATATCGCTTAGTCATGACCAAACACACTCCATGATACATTTATAAGTTTAGTACAAAAAGTCCCCAGATTTTTTTTGCTCACTTGAAATTCGACTTGTCTGAGAATTCGCAAAAAAAACGATAATAAATTGATGCTACGAATATTCTAGTGGGTTTTCCATGTAAAAACTGAAAGTCGTTCTAGCGAACATGATTCTTCATTCATGAATATGCAAGAAGAAAATCACCACGCTCCAGTCGTTTCTCAACACACATAAAAAATTCAATAGACCCTGATGAAAATCCATTTTTTTTATTTTCAGAACTGACAGTAGAGAGAAACGAGAGCGTGGTAAAGTTAAATTATATCGCGAAAGCTGCCTCGAACGTTCAACTGATTTATCTGCAATCACAGAAATCTGGATGAGAATATCGATTTTCTCCATTCTTTTTTCTCGTCTCTGTATATCCTGAAATGGGACAAGAAACTGTAGAAGAGTTTCTTCAACAGTTTATCATTTAAGTTTAGAAACGGTTCCGCGCACGTGAAAACAATATGATACTTTCAGAAGGTTTGCCAAAAAAAAAAATTCTCACATTTTCACTCTGCACACTTTGAATTAAATTAAGAAATTTTCGAGAATAGACAGATAGTTTAGTTGATAGTTTAAAAAGTATCAAAACAATACTTACTTTAAGAGGTTTGGTAAAAAAATTTCCAGATTTTTTTTAGCGCACTTGAAATAAAAATTTTACATGTCTAAGAATTCGCGAATAAAACCAATTAAAAACTGGTGCTATGAATACTACGAAAATTCGAATGGTTTTTTTCATGTAAGAACTGAAAGTCGTACTAGCGAACAATGTTTTTTATGCATGAATAGGCAAGAAGAAAATCGTTTCAGTCGTTTCTCAACACACTGGGTTATTAAAGACAGTGACTAAGGGTCAAGATATTTTAAGGCGTGAGCGGAGCAAACGAGTTGATAGTTCGAGACCATTAGGCGCTCTATTAATAACCGAGTTGATCGCAAGATTTTTCCGATGCCTCATTATGAATTATGTATGAATTCTTGATTGAAATAATAATAATAATAATAATAACGTTTATTCACTTCATTTGCAAAGAAAATTACATATCGTCGGTTTAATATGCAAATCACATAAGTCCACTTTTGGGCGAATTTGAAAATTTGAGTTATGTCAAGGAGATTCGTGCACACCTGTGCAGAAATTCACACAACACCAAAAAATCTTATAGCTGACGAAGCCCGGAACGACGTTATATAAGATTTTAAAGAAAATCACTTACGCACATCCACAGATTCGCAGTTTTTCTTCCTCTCCTCTAAACTTTGGGTTTTGGACTTATGTGATTTGCATATTAAGGCGACGATATACATTATGATAAAATTAATAAAAGACACTCGATAAGTGTTGAACACTTGTTTCGAGATAATATATAAAATGAAATTACAAAAATACAAAAATGAAAGCAGGTAAAATCGAACAACTGTACAAACAGACAAAATCAACAACAGGTAAAAGTCCATGCATAAAATGTAAAAACCATGGTACACGAGACGCAAAAAAAAATTTTTTTTTAAATCGCACAAAAACACGACATCAACTCCGCATTTCCACCAGATCAGCAACTACTCTTCGACACTGGGTCATAATGAATTATCTCAACTTGCTTCTGAACCGCGATAATCCAGTGATGTGCTGAATCTCCTGAGGTATAAAATTGTATAACCTTGGAGCAGTGTGAGAAAATGACCGTTGTCCAATACATTTCTGTACTCTCGGTAGGAGGAAAAGATTTTTCCTTCTGGTTCATTTTTGACGTAAGCCATCGACTCAATTAAAAATCAACGATTTGATTGCCCAATCAAGCTTTGTGAAACCCACTGTCAGTATTTCAAATAAAATAATGAGGCTACCTACATTTATAGAATTTATTCATGTAAATCAAATAGTTTCCAAAAAAATGAGGCAATTTAAAACAGTGGGGCATCTAACCCTGTTTTACCCAATATCTAAACAATACGACACTTTCAGAGTCTAGAATTCATGATTTCATGATAAGAACAAATAGTAAACTGATGCTAGGAATGATATAAATTCCGAGTAGTTTCTCCATGCCAGACACAAAGTCCGTTTCAGCGAACAATGTCTCAGCATTCATGAATATGCAAGAAAAATATCAACACGTTCCAGTCGTTTCTCAACACGCATGAAAAATTCAATAGACCCTGATGAAAATCCATTTTTTTATAAACTGACAGCAAAACGAAGCGAAAGCGCGGTAAAGTTAAATCATATCGCGATAGCTGCCAGGAACATTCAACTGATGTATCGGCCACCACAGAAATCTGGACGAGAATATTGATTTCCTCCATTCTCTCCTTTTATCCCAGTATAACCTTAAATCGGACTCACCATGCTGCATGAAATTTTAACATGGCTACCTGTCACAGGAGACTAATCACTGAATGATCATTTCTCCGTCATTTGGAGATGATGTTTCATCTGGTAAAATATTTTAGACTGATAAATTCAATCCAGAAAACAGGAAATGGAAATAAGGCAAGGCGAAAATACACGACAAGGTACCAAGGCTTGCCTGTGTTTGTAAAATTGGAGCTATGAGAACTAGCTCACTAGAGCACCTGAGGTCATATCAGACCTCGCTTCTCTACATCTAGTTATCAAAAGGATAGCCCATGAGACCATCCTCAGAATATTTAAGAATGATACAGGTAATGAGAGAATTGAAAGTCAGATAGCCTAGTCCTCTCTGAACAAGTACATTTTATCAACGAACCTACATAGTGATGTTATGATCATACGCCAAGCAACAGAGCTACAAATGATTAGTTTTTTGACAAAAATACTACCTGGACGCCACCTGTGCCATTCCGTGCAGGACAGTCCGTAGTTTATTCCCACCATGTTTTAAACACGAAAATGCCATTTTTTTATTTGCTATTAACAGAAAACAACAAAAATACGCATTCTTTTTAGTTTTTTCGTTGCAAAATGGAAACTATTGATGCAGTGATAACGTTGCAATGGAATGAATTGTAGAGAATTACATTGTGAAGACAATGATGGGTCAAACGATTCGATCGAATAATTAAAACTGAAGAAAAGCGGAAATATGCGTGTTTTTTCTTTTTACTCATAACTCTGCCATTTTGCAATATTAACAACTGAAACTTCACACGACGTGCAATTCATGTGTGCCAAAATTGGATTCGGTCGGATAAATAGTTTTCACATAATTCCCATTTGAATTTTTTTTTGACATATTTTCGCGGAGAGCTGGATGCGTTTGAGGTCGTCCGATTGAAATAAAAAAATTGATTTGGAAAGAAGACGTGATCAGTAACAAAACGTCTATTCTGATTTTTCAATAAAACGCGTTTAAGTGTGTTATAAACTAGTGAAAACATGAGGGAAAACGGCCGACCGAGCGAGAGCAATGATTTCAACCAACATAATCATTCAAATATGATTGCTACCTCTATCATTCAACTGATTCATAGGCAACCACAGTTAGCTGGATGACAATATCGATTTCCTCCATCTTCCTCCTACTGTCAGTGTATCCTGATATGGGACTCACCTGACTGAGTGAAATTTTAACGTAGATACCTGTCACAGGATACCAATTACTAAATGGATGTAGTTGAACTATTTCAACATCATTTGGAGATGATGTTTCATCTAGTGATTGTGATGGAAGTCTGTTATTAGAAATTATGGAAGACTGGCAGAGTAACAGGCAGGCTGAAATGGATTTTCTATCATTTCAGATTGTCAACGTCACTTGCAGGTTCTGTGTTATCCTGTTAGTAAGTCATATTTGATATGCATACGCGTTCTTCTTTCTGGCATTGAACATGGATTTTCGATTTTCGTAGTTTGGCAAAGAGAAAGATAAGGAGAAATTTATGACGAAATACCATTACAGTATTATTTTGAAGTTTTTGCGAACTTTTTCGAAACATTTTTGTATATTTTGGGCCTTTAAATAAATTTTTAAATCAAAAAATTGTTCAAGACTTGACATTGATACTAAATATGTATATTTATATACAGGGTTTTCCTTTTAAGTTCGCCTATTAGACGTTTTAGAAAAACTAGTGAATATTTCGTTCTGAAATTTTAGGTGGAGCCTTGGAGGTGAAGAAACTTTTCGACTAAAATATTTTCAAGTCGACAGTGTTGCCACGTCTATCCCAAACACATATCTACTTTCTTATTTCAAATGGAACTACCTATATTTTCATTTATGTATCGATTCAATACCAAATTAACAGTATAACCCACTGAGAAAAATTTTGCTATGCACTGTTGTCAAGTTATTCACAAATTCCTGAAATTTTTGACATCTGCATTGCCAGTTTGGACATGCCATATCTCGATTATTTTTATGCGAACGGAACCAAACTCAGCAGTCTCATAGTAGAGAACCATGCATTCATGCTGTATATTCAGTATTTTGATATATCGTAAAGTTTTTCGAAGAAATTGCTCCGAAAATGGGAAACTTAAGATTGAAATATTTCGAGATTTTCAAATGGCAACCCCACATTTATTTTACCGCATTCGTTTCGAAATAAAAAATGAATGGCAGTCTCCTTTTACACTGATTATTTATTTTGGATAGTTTTCGAATGAGCTGAAAAATACTGAAATTTTTCAGTATTTATAGTTCATGATCTATGGTCCTGTTTACGATGAAGTGGTTTTATGATTATGGGATGAATTATTGGAGTAGATTCTATGGTTGAAATCATAAGAAGTTTTCGATGATCATGTATGTCATAGAAAAAATTTTACCCATATTATTCAATCACGATTCGGTTGTTTCACAATTCACGGGAAATGCCAAAAAAACATTGAGAGAACCTGGTGGATCTTTAACAATCGTTATTCTCTTTTAGCATGAATGACTGGAAAGAAATTCCGGAAATTGTTTATTCTTTCTGTAATCCTCAACAAAAGGATTCATTCCGATTATTCACTTTATAATCACACAGCATTATGTTCATAGAACATGACTATAAATACTGAAAAATTTCAGTATTTTTCATCTCATTTGAAAACTATCCCAAATAAATAATTAGTGAACATAGGGCTAGGATTACAGAAAGCTTAAACAATTTTTGGAGTTTCTTTCCAGTCGTTATTGCTAAATGTGAATAACGATTGTAAAAGATCCTACAGGTCCTTTCAATAATTTTTTAGCATTTCCCGTGAATTGTGAACCTACCCGAATCGTGATTAAATAATACGGATAAACTTTTTTCTATGACACACATAATCATCGAATATTTTTTATGATTTCAACAATAGAATCTCCTGCAATAAATCACCCTATAATCATAGAACCATTTCATCGTGAACAGGACCATAGATCATGAACTATATATACTGAAAATTTCAGTATTTTTTTCATCTCATTCGAAAACTATCCAAAATAAATAATTTGTATAAGAGGAGACTGGCGAGACTGCCATTCATTTTTCATTTCGAATCGAATGCGGTAAAATAAATGTGGGGTTGTCATTTGAAAATCTCGAAATATTTCAATATTAAGTTTCACATTTTTGGAGTAATTTCTTCAAAAAACCTTACGATGTATCAAAATACTGAATATACCGCATGAATGCATGGATTCTCTACTATGAGACTGCTGAGATTGGTTTCGTTCGCATAAAAAATAATCGAGATATGGCATTTCCAAACTGGCAATGCAGGTTCCAAAAATTTCAGGAATTTGTGAATAACTTGGCAACAGTGCATAGCAGAGAAATTTTTTTAGTAGGTTATACTGAGAATTTGGTATTGAATCGATGCATAAATGAAAATATAAGTAGTTCCATTTGAAATAAGAAAGTGGATATGAGTTTGAGATAGACGTGGCAACACTGTCGACTAGAAAATATTTAGGCGAAGAGTTCCTTCACCCTCAGGACTCCACCTAGAATTTCAGAACGAAATATTCACTAGTTCTCTCAAACGTCTAATAGGCCAACTTAAAAGGAAAACCCTGTATATGCAAAATCTCAGCACGATCGGAATAAAATTCTGGACTCGACAATTTAAAATATTAAGTTCTATGATTCTGATGATGCGTTACTCTAGTCAAGAGTGAACATTCAGTACATAAATCTTCCTTCGCAAAATAAATTTCACTGGAATCGGATGTTTTGTTATGGAAATAATGGAAATATAGAGATTCTTCTTTTCAATATTTCAATGGAATGTTTCTTTTCTTAACACTATGGCCCTATTGCATGGAGCTTATTATGAGCACCTCACATGTGACCACAAAATTTCATTTCGATTGTGTCTGCGATATCGAGGAACAAAAATTTTGAGTGGTCATATTTATTGGAGCACCCTGTACGGTTTGGCTGGTTACCAAACTCCGAACTCACCGATCGTGCTAACGGCCGGCCAGACGGCCCTATGGACAGAATTGAATTTGACCACGGATTTGTCATCAGGGAGTCGAACCCTATCGTTTGAGACCATTCTTGTCTGAAAATTAAAAAATTACAGACATTTCAGCGAAACGATAAAGCACTCATTTAAGTAAAAAGAGCGCTCAAAAGGAGTTTTATCATATTATGATGATAATTATACCGATATCTTCTAGGCTTCCTTGAAAATGCAAAAGAGTTTGAGAATTAGGCGAATCGGTTGTGTTTTGCGAAGGCTTTGTTAGTGTGTCCTTACGTCACGTCAGGCGAAGGACTGCTAATTATTGGTCCAGATGTAAATAGTGGCCGCAACCGGCAGAAAATTGTTTTTTTAGTTGGGTATCGAGCTCGCAATCCTTGACATATTTTTTTCCATTATACAGAGCATTCAATTGAGCGTGTAATATTTTGCGTGGTTCGTAAGTCATGGCCACTCAAAGTCATCCAAATTGATGAAACATCCTGTATCCTTGTTTTGGAACTTGTTAGGTTAGACTCATTAAAATATAGTATATGCGGAACCTCCCAGATGTGCTTTATTCGTCATCCACTTTTTTTCGTTTACCAATGAAACTACCTGTATATTTTGCACGAGCTCTTTTATGTTCGATTTATAACTGATTTTCCTATATTTTCAGGTGAGCTATTCTCTTGGAAGTATGGTGAGAGTAAGGGTAAGCTTGCAATTTGATGTATTTACTTCGTTTTAAACGGGTACACGTAATATGCCTCGAAAATTTTTTTTTCAGCGAAAAGAAGGATGTTTTCTATATGATCAGAATGTACAATTCATTTCGGATTCATTTATTTCAAGTAGTAAATTAATGAGTTTGGTTTTTGACTGAGCAATGTTGAAATACGGGTTGTTCCGAAATAAAAAATTACCAGATATTGATAGAAGAAATCAAGCGGTATTATTATCTAGGGCATCCATATATAGACTACATTAAAACCTACGGATTTTGAACCAATCAGGACGAAGTTGACGATTTGAAATTTGACAGACCACGCTTGTTTACATTTTCATCAGATGTCAGATTGACGTATGCGAAAGTCGAGTTTTTGTTAAAATTGTTTTCAAGAGATTCTAATTCTTAAAGATTGCAGCTCGAAATTTTCATTTGAGCGTTCAAGGAGCTTGTGTTAATTTGCTTTAGTTCAAATTATTTCGTTTTCAACATAGATATGGGAATAGGAAAATCGTTGTTGACTTTCCTACTTGATTCAAAGGTAACTTCATCTCTAATTTCCATCAACGAGAACCTATTATAGTATTGATTCAATTTTCAGATTACTTCTTATTTGTCCAGCACACCAGGAAAAACATGCAATGAATAATAAAATGAAAATGCAGAACAATGAAGTTAATGTTCCACTTATGTATTACTTTGACGGATGGAATTTCAACAACTACAAATTCGAAGAGTATTTAGAAATTGTGTTATTTTATGGATCAGTTTCAATATGTTCAGTTCTCTTTTCAGCAAGTGTAAAAGTATAATAAAGTGGAAATTGGATTACTTGATTCTTAGTCTTCGCCTAGCATATAAAAGACAAGATAACTATTGTCGTATGAAAACTACTGATTCTAAAGGATATCGATAAGTAAGATGAAGCATTTACATGAGTAAATGCTGTTATGAAACAGGAGAACGATTGCTGATTAATGATTTATCGCACAAATGTTTTTGAGGAGCTTAACTAAATGATATAGATTGACTGAAAAAATCTTAGACAAAGGAAAGAATAGATATAAGATTTCATGAAAATTATCAATTTGATCATTTTTCAACATTTATTCAGAAAGAAAAGCCAAAATACATTTCATTGCTAATTAGGTAATTCACTTTTATGTCTTACAACTGAAGAGGAATATTATCATTTATAATCAAATGATTTATATGAATCATAACCATAACAACCTACTACTATGTATATTAAGTACCCTTTTAAGAATTTTGAACGCTTATTGTTGAGTTTGAATGCTTCTACTGATTTTGGCCTAAATTCTCGAACAACAGGTACCAGATATTATATTGCTCATTCAAACAGAACTGTTGATAAGTCGATAAAGATTATCCATTTGAATATTAATCCAATACAAATTAGAAGAGTAATCTGATTCTAAGTCTGCCTCCAAAATGAAACCTTTGGTAGATTCTAACAATGTGGATTTCTTAAAATTTGACTATGAGCAATAATTCCTTAGTGCTTTCGATTGAATGGAAAATATCATAGTAAGAAAGAACAGTGTATATTGTTTTTAGTGAACGATTGCTGGACTTATCCAGCAAAGATACCAAGGCTCCTAAAGCACGAATGCTGAAGGGATACACCGAAGGGAATATAAAACTAAACAGGTTGAACTAGTTTATGACAGAAAGGTCACATAATGTTGAACTCATTATAAATCCTTTATACAGATGATAATTCATAAAATATTATTGTTTTGGTACTTCTGTAAATAATAGTGAAGTTCACTAAATCTTGTCTTAATATTTAACGAGTAACCTCTCTTCTGCAAAAAATATTGACTGGTAGAATTATACTAATAATACTTTCAAATTAGAATAACTACTGCACAGAAGGCTTATCAAAATCATAAGAAATTATACCTGATTTATAAACTGAACTTCCATTCTGAAAAAAATTTTGAGAGAATTGTACTCATACTACCTACTTTCGATTAGAATGACTCCTACACAAGAGGTTCATCAAATAAAGAAAATTCATAAATTAGGTATATTTATTACATGCTAAAATGTATGATATGTAGAAACAGATGAATTCTTTTATGTGCATATTCTTCTCTTATTGGGAGTCATTATTCTGATTATTATGGCATGTTTTTCCTGGAATGCTGGACAAAACTAGTGAAATCTGAAAATAAAATCAATACTTAGAGGGATTCTCAATAATGGTAATTAGGGATCAACTTACCTTTCAAGTCAATAACACCGATTGCCCATTTTCATATCATTATCGAAAAAGATTTAATTCGAACAGTTCGAACTATAGAAAATTACTAGGTAATTATTTAGAACTAAAAGAACTGTGCTGGAAATCAAATTCAGTAATTAATAAATTCAAGTTCCAAATAACTTTGAAATGAAGAACAACCGAAACTTTCGCGAGCTTGTTTACATGTCAATCTGACGTTTACGTTTACGAGAATTATCTGTCTGTCAAATTTCAAATTGTCTACTTTGCTCTGATTGGTTCAAAATCCGTAGGTTTTAATGTAGTCTATCCATATATAGCTATTTTGTCCTATCAGGGCTCATCAGTATATGGAATAGTTCTGAATGATAGGGCTTGGCTCTTATACTTAGATCTGGCATAATGCTCTCGGTATACTTTGTACGAATATCGAAACAAAACGCCATCTCTGAGGATCCTCAGGAATAAATCAACATTACTGATGAGCCCCGATACGACGAAAAAGCTACCTATGGACATCCTGCACCTACTGTCCTGAAAAAATCAATCTTTTTTTTCGAAAATAATTGTTTTCTCGAACGAGCAGACATATTTGCTTTTGATTTCGAATTCCTTTCGGGTGAGCCAACCAGACCATTTGGGATTCCCTCGGTTCGAAAAAAGAAATAGATATTCAGGAAATACTATGGCAAACACGCAAAAATGGGGGATTGAAGACTTGTCTTGTGTATGACTACTTTTTACAATCATTCGGAACCAAATTATCGTTATGTGATACGGATTGTAGAGAGAAAATATGTGTACACTTCCTCTGTTCATCCACGCTTTTTTTCTGTACCATATATTGTTCATTCTGATGAAATTTCCTCTTTTTTTTATTTATAGGTTGAGCCTCAACCTTTATTCATCTATAAATGAAATCAATTGTCCCATGAGTAGCCTTACAATTTCCCGAAATACAGGGTGCTCCAGATCGTAACCAAAAATAAGCCCTAGTTCGTCATATAAAGATATGTCGAGAAATGTTGCCTCTCCGAGAAACGAGGTGTTAAAATTATAGAAGAAAAATAATTTCTATAAATATTTTTCACACTGCTTGAAATATTTCTATGAAATTTGAGACAAAGGTTTTGAGCATCAAGGAGCATAATATAATTTCTTTTCTATTTTACCAGTGGCATACATACTGAAGCGAAACTGAATATATTCAGATGAAAAAATGATACGCCACTGGTTTTTTCGACAATAAAAATAACTATTTAAATAAAAAATTTAATTTGGAGCAAATTCGGTTTCCTGACTTTTTGCTGTACTAGGCACTGTTTCCGGTTAAAAAAAACACATTCTCATGCATGAAGAAATCGCCAAAATTTGGTGAGGTAGGTGCATAATAATAGGGGCGTTCGGCATTGACCTCCGCGAGCGGACGGATTTTTTAGTCACGTGACTACAGATCGTACAGATAAATCTGAAATATCTGGGAATAAACGAACGGTACAGAGCATCTGCCACAGAACATACTGCTCTGTTCTACTTTTATAGATTATGAGATTTCAAAGATCACTATTTTGGGAAATATGCTCATATTTTAACGATACTTTCACCCTTTCAGTAGCTCTTCCATAAATTCTCAATTGAATAATTAGGTGCAAAGGCACTGAATGCAAAAGAAACGAGTAATGCAATATCCCCTTCTGGTCGTTGTTGGCGATAGTTGTACGAAAGATACTGCTCAATTAATTGATTAATTACACGAAAAAGAAACGGGCAAGCAATATCTCCTCCTGCCCATTTATAACTACGATAGCTATATTGAAAAATTTTAATGAATTTATTGAGTTTTTAATGAATAAATGAAAACAGAAGAATAAAACTGTTAGAATTTTTCAATCTATCGGTTGTCGGATCAGGAAACTCAACATAAAACAAAAAAAATATAAAAACATAAAACTCTATGGATAAAATCGCTTTGCTCCGTCGAAATAGACCGAGCGAAAAGATCGACGTCCGATTGCTCAGATTTTTATGACGAACGGTACAGATGTGTATTCCCCTCAATCCGGATGTAATAAACGAACGGTTTAGATCGATCCGACACGTCCGATGTCGATGCCGAATATAGAACGCCCTATTAATAAGATTATTTTTGTGAACGAAATTGGCGATTTCATCATGCATAAGAATGTGTTTTATTTTTTTAACCGGAAACGTGTGCCTCGTACAGCAAAAAGTCAAGAGACCGAATTTGCTTCAAATTGAATAAAGATTTAAGTAGTCATTTTTATTGTCGGAAAAATCAGTAGGGTATCATTTTTTATCTGAAAATATTCAGTATCGCTCCAGTACGGATGCCACTGGTATGAAAGGAAAGAAATGATAATATGCAAAAAGAGCTCCTTGACGCTCAAAACGTATGTCTCAAATTTCATGAAAATTTTCCAAGCAGAGTGAAAGTTATTAATAAAAAACGTTTTTCTATAACTTTAACGCCCCGTATCTCGTAGAGAAAACATTTCTCGACATAAGTTTATATGACAAACTAGGGCTTATTTTTGATGTAGAATACGTGGTTAAAATTTCTTGGTTACGATCTGGACCACGCTGTATATGGCACTTGATCTACTCTATTCATATTATGTATTCGATAATAATTGATCTTGATGGATAACGAATCCTGCTTAATGCCCTCGAAACATTTTCTGTTTGTTTCCTGCTATTCAAAGACTTTTCGATGAAAACTACCATGAATATGAAAAATTGTGATAATTCGAAACTATACATATTGTAAGATAAAGAAAGAATGACAAACAAAAAATTCTTCGCCTTTAGGAGGCTAACCTAACAAATTTTTGAAACATTAATAAATTGAAAATAGTAATCATCGAAATGAAGAAGGTTCTGTGAGCCTATAATTGAAGATTGTATTCATTTCGATGATTACTATTTTCATTTATTAATGTTTCAAAAAATATACATATTGTGACAAGGTATAGTAATTAAATATGATCTCTGTTTTCTTGAACAGATCGTATTATTTTCGATACCCATTGGTGATCAATTGGTTTGGTTTCCAATTTCATACAGAAAAGTTCACACTGGATAAGAAATTTGATTGTTTTCAATTTCATATTTTCCGTTTATCATTACGGCGCCGAACCTTTCGTCTCGTATTTCTTCAATGTCATAATAAGGAAGTTTTCGAACATAGACAAACTCCGTTTAGTTAGTCTATGTTTTCGAATGAAACGATATGTCAGCGGAAGCGGCAAATCCCGATTTGATCTTTCGTTGATTTTGAACGAATAGAATTCTGCTTTTGACAAAGAGTCCTTACTAACACTTTGAATATAATCCAGTTATTGGGATAAATAATTACCGACGCGGCGCTGCAATCGCCGGATCAGCTGTTCCCGAAACGAGTATGTTTCGTGCACGTCAAAGCAAAACAAGAGAGATTCTGGTGTTTCTCAAGTGTTTCAGTTGATTTATTTAGTCTTTTGACTGAACAATCGTGAAAATGGACTTATGAAATGATTTATTAAGTTCATATCATATACATCGAGGACGATATGTAGAAAAATATCAGTTTTGGGCATTCACCCTTGTCAACTGCAGAAGGAAGATATTTAACCATCTAACTTGGCTCATTTCAAAATAAAATGTATCCTGATATGATTAGTTATTTAGTAGAAACAAGGAATCCTGCTGCAGTGAATCAAATTATATTTATAATATTTATTCTTCAATATATAGAAAGAAAAAATGACAATGTTTGTTATTGAAATGAAAGCCGTTGAATCCATGATGATTTTATTACAGAAATGAAAGACTTTATGAAAATAAACAACTTAATTTCAATTATTCACAACATCAAAAACTATTTTTATTGAATACAAATCAGAAAAATTCATTAATATTTTGTCGTAAGTGAAGCATTTATCATTCAATACAAACCAACAAATTTTATTCCCTGGTATAAACAAAACTTAATTATCTAATAAGAAATGATAATTAATTTTACAATACAGAGTTAAAGTAAGTATGTGTATGCTATTTTTTATAAAATAGTGAATATAGCAGTTACCTTCTACTTGTCTCATATAAAAAACAAAAGATATACTGCAACTTGAAAGAACATCCAGATAAGTTTTAGCCAAGTGATATGATTTCAGGGCATATATTCATAAAAACTTAAGTTATCACAACAATTTTGTCAATTAACGAGTAATCTTCATCTGTTTTCTTTAACGAGTGAATTGGAAATACATCCAATAATGTACTATATTTCCTCCTTTAAGTCCAAATATGAATCCTGAAACTGGCTAATCTCTTTGTTTTCTTGATTTTGACTGCACTAAACGTCTGAAATGCTTCCTCTAGTGCAAACTGGTGATCAACTGATAAAATTATTTTTTCATAACCACAATCCTATTGACCTGTGAAAGAACTCTTTAGAGCTTCATTCATAAACACAGCAACAATTAGTGTTCTTCACTGTATTTTCTTTAGTCATCTTTAAATCAGATTAAAAACCAACTAACTAGACAAATATTATAATGAACACACAATACAAATCTCATTTCTTCAGGCATTCTCATTTCTTAGGCACAAACAATCGAGTGTCATATCACAGAACACCTGTGGTCATATCCCGTCCCGCGTTTTGGAATACTCGTTTCGGGATAGTTCTACGTAACGCCGCTAGGGTCGCATAGAGTTGTATTTTGCTCAATACAGTGTGTCCAGAATAAGGTTTAATGAATTCGGGATCTAAATCCTCAGGAGATTCATTGATATAAAGTTTCTTACTATGGGTCCCTGACGCATTGTTTTTGAGATATGGAGTGTTGGAATTTATAGAAAAAAAAAGTTCTTGGAAAATGCACTGCACAAAAAAATTAACTCACATTCTGAAAATCTCAATTTTAATGAAAGTTAACTCTACATTGACTTTCTAAATTATTTTTTATGATCTCTCGGGAAGGTTTCGAACGAAATAAGAGACATTAAATAGGAGAAAAATTCAGGATTTCACCGAATCTTATGTGAAAGAAGAGAAATGAATAATTTTCAAAATACTGGAATGCTAATAAGTGATTTAATACTTGGTATTTCCACCCCTTGCGTTAATTACAACTCGGCAACAACGGTTCATACTCAAAATGAGTGATCTTAAAATGTTCTGATCTAATCCTTCCCAGATTTCTCTGAGTTGGATTCCTAAGTCATTACGAGTAGCTGGATGATTTTATGAACTTCTCAGCCTTCTATTGAGGTTGTCCCAGATCTGCTTAATCGGATTGAGATCTGGACTTCTTGCTAGCCATTCCATTCGAGACACTTCAACCTCTTCAAGGTACTCCTGAACGATGCGCGCACGATGGGGTCTGGCTTTATCGTCCATAAAAATCAAATTTTCACCAATGTATGGGGCGAATGGCACTACATGCACTTCAAGAATGTTCCTCATATACCTATCAGTATTCATAGCTCCATTATCAACGACCACTAGGTCTGTGCGAGCACTGCGAGCAGTCAAAGATATTCGACAATTCTCATTTCAACTGAAATACTGTAGGATCTCGCTTATCCGGCCCTATATTGAGATCGGTAGTGCCGGATTACCGAAATTGCCGGATTAGTGGAGATATGGTAAAAAAAGCTAAATAGACCATAAAAACATCGTATAATTACTACAAAACAAGTACAGTATAAAAATCATTACATAATATTATGTATAAATCGATAAAAATATTACATATAAGCAAAACACAGTTAAGGTCAATGTAAAAAAACGGTTTGTTGACATGCAGAAACATGAAAACAGCTGACCCCTCCTCCGACGCCGAGTGCCGGATTACTGGACGTGCCGGAGTAGCGCACGGCGGA
The DNA here is from genome assembly GCA_013421045.1 of Propylea japonica. NCBI lineage: Eukaryota > Metazoa > Arthropoda > Insecta > Coleoptera > Coccinellidae > Propylea > Propylea japonica. The sequence goes on along the minus strand of CM024243.1, from coordinate 11,788,550 downwards.
TTATAGAGACTGTACTGTATAAGTAATACCATAAAATATCATTTCTCCTTTTTGATGAATTCTGAGAATAACAAGAAGTGACATGTCTACTTCATACTTAGTAAGAAATTGGCCATCAACCAATCAACTCCCGTCCAACTGACCTGAAACGACCATATACTACTTTCGCACTCATTTTCCGTTGATAAGTCACACAGTAAACTCCATGAAAAACGAGTAAGAGTGACAGAAATGAAAAGTTACACCTAGAAATTCGGGATTCCAGAGAGGCGCGCTAATGATCTGTCTCCGAGGAAATTAAGCGATATTTATGTTTGTCCAGGGCCTTCTCAGGAAGTTGTTGGAGGACTCGTTAGCAGTATTTCTTAGCTTTCAAGTGTACAGCCGACGAGTGATTATTAGTGTCGTAGCCTACTTGAAAATTACCTCCTTCGTGGGTAGTCAACAAAAGCGATTGGCTGTATGATGTTCATTTGCGTGAGGCTATAATGACGTGTTTTCGGTATCGTCATATTCGAAGGAAAGATTGACGTTTTTCATGAGTCAGTAATAGGATGTTGACTACTTTTTGGAATTTATTTTATTTTAAAGATGAACCCTATACAAACACGAAAAAATTACTTTTTCCTTAAAAATATAGTAGTTGCCAATAAAAATGAGTAAATAAAAACGACAATTCAAAATTCCCGCGGAAATGCTCAATTTTGTCACGTTCTGATGATACGTCATAATACAGTGAACATACTTTGACTTCTGTCAAAGCGAACTGATTTTGTCCGATCCCTTGTGGAAAAGTTCAATCTAAGCCTTCAAAATGAATAGGTCGGTCTGTAAATGCTGAATGAGGTGCTTCTTTTATTTGTAATAATAAATATGATTTAAAATCTGCTACTTACAAAGACAATTTCACGTTTTTAAGCTCCGCTGCACAAAAATCCTTGTTTTCAGCAAAGAAACTTGTGACCATAAGGGAATTTATCTTCGGTAAAAGTTACTACTATTACCCTTGATGAATCCTATCTCCATTATAAAGAAAATTGTAGATTATCGTTCTTGTAACGAACTAGGTATTCTGTTCTCTTTCAGCTTTCAACTTCGTAAGTTCGAATCATAGATATGATATATTATATATTTACTATGGTTCAAGTCACAGAACCGTGGGTTTCACAAAGCTTGATTGGCAATCAAATCGTTTATATTGAAGTAAGTCGATGGTTTATGTCAAAAATGAACTGAAAATTGCAGAGAAATGATGATATTTCAATAATCAAGGTGATTGGAGTTTTGTGGAACCCGGCCTATGAATGTATTTTTGTTGATCTAGCACCGAACATTCGAATTTGCAATGACAATACGGATAGTTTGACGTCACTATACGGCATTACCTCTGATTGGCGTTCGCAGTCACGTGAGTAGTTGATAATAAATAACATAATTTAAATCAGCTTTATTTAATTCAACGAGAATAATAAGATCACTAAAATGGTTTTTAGGATTGCAAAAATTTCCTTCTATGAGAAAAACCTCAATTTATATGAATTCGTAACATGAGTCAACATCCCTATAGTGACAAGTCGCTTTTTGCTGCGTGGGAAATTGAAGTCTCATTTCCATCCAAAATCTTTATATCTTATTCCTACTAATAATTTTAGTGAAGGTTTTTCAATTGAGCGGTCGATTTTGGTTGCAGTAATTTCCTCATTTTTCCCTTATTTTAATGCTGGGATTGGTATAATTTTTTCGACAAAAAAGCACAAACCGATTCTCCTGTGATTCATATTGATTGAAAGCCATCTAGAGCAGATTTCAATAACATATGGCAACAATATACTGAGTATTTCCATCGAAAAATACAGGATGCTATGAATAACCTGATCCAATTCAAATCTTTGACAATTTGATATATTCTGTTCTCTCGAAGATATAAACAATTTGTTAATTTTCATTGATATCGATCGACTTTGTATATCTGAAACACATTAAGGAAATTATCGGACATGACAACGCAAAAAGTATACTCCGTTCACGAAAGGTTGAGCCATCGGTTGGCCATGAAAATTTGGCATATTCCACTGTGTATATTAAAATTTTAGGTTATGTTCTTTATTATCTTGTCAGATTGATACGCAATGTTTTCAATATTGCATAGAGTTCTCTGATAACTCGCAAGGTCGTCGGACGAGGCCGAGTACATTCGGCAACGTGACTTCATTTTACTTTATGACAGTAAATACTGCCAACTTCAAATAATTAAAGAAACGCCTACTATGTGCTCAACCTTTCGTGAACGGACTATACTCAAGTAGTTAGCATTATATGTAGTTAACATTGGGACATATTCAGAATAAATTCTATAACGAATAAAACGAATAAAGCAGTACTGGCCAGAATTTGAATACTGGAATTCCGATTTGAAGCGCTCTAAAATTGTTTTGAATATGAAAAAGAAAAGGGGTTAATCTCAAACAAAAAAGCGGTTCATGGAAATTTAGTCGCCATGGTTTGCAGGACGGGTAAGGAGTGTTCTTTCTGTGTCCGTGCTTATTAGCAAAATCAACATTTTTTTCTATAATCAAGCTCATTTTATCTCAACGGCTATGTAAACCAACAAAATTACCGGTATTGATCTTCAGAAACCCCAAAGAGAAACATGAAACTCAATTGCATAGTTTGAGTGTCACAGTTTGGTGTGTAATACAAGCACAGGCATTATTTGTCCGTACTTTTTGAACCAGCCCTCCAAAACTTTGATGGATACAATCGGGACACTTGGTTTCAGCAAGACGGGGCCACTTGTCACATTTTAAATCGGTCTTGGAAACCTTCATTGGCCCCCCAGAAGCCCGTACTTGACATCTTGCAACTTTTCTTATGGAGATACCTCAAAAGTATAGTCTATCGCAACAATCACGGAACTCTAATTGCGTTGAAGGAAATATCCTCCAGGAAATTCAATCCATTGGTCTCGAAACTTTGCGACGTGTTTTTCTGAATTTGGGGGTCGAAGAGTGCCAGAAGAAACACGGTGGACATTCACATTATTTTTAAGAAATGAATTCCCAAAAAACTGAGCATTATTTGTAGAAAAAAATTAAAATTGACTTGATAGTTCTTTTTTTATTTCTCTTCTGAATCGGAATTTGTTTTCGAAATCTTCTAATGATTCTATACTGACGAAATGTAGGGCAAATATGCGCATCGATGTCCTAGTTCTCAACATCAAGTTTGACATTGATCGGATCGGTAACTTCGTGAATCTTGAAAAATCAATGCCATGATCCTCACGAAATTTTGCGGTTTAATAAACCGAACGGGTCGTATATGTGGTTCCGGCAATATGGAAAAAATAAAAAATTCCAATGTCAATAACACTCAAACTACTGAACCGATGTGTCGGGGCATTCGGCATCTGTAACTTCCCTCAAAATTTCATAGCCCTACATTCACCTATTGAAACGTAGATTTGGGGAAAGCCGGTCTCAAGGCAATGAAAGGCTCGCGGCTACACTCAGTGAAGAAGGGAGTGAGTTATATCAGATGGAATAAAATGGGCGCCAGGTAGAGTATTGCCTGCCTATTCAAGGTAATGAACTGCTAAACTGCTTACTCCTCTACCAGAGTAACAGTTAACAAAAATCCCTCAAAATTCAAGTCACAATAATTTATTACCAAAACAAAAATGTATGTACATGTCATTTTGACATAAGTTTGTCAGACGTTTTTTATCATTATTCCGAAATTAAATTCGATATTTAGGATGAATACCACTACTCTAATCTATGGGAGATGATTACCCTTCAGTAGGGTCCTGTAGCGGTCTTAGAAGAACAGAAGATTCGAAAATCATCACTTGGAACGCCAGACCTGGTTTAAACACCCTCCTGGCCCAAGAGCAAGAATTACGTATTTGAATATTGAAGGTATTATTCGAATAGTTTTAAGTTTCAATTTTGTAAAAACGGCGAGGCAGGGTTTTTTCTACTGAGGTTTTTCCCTGTGCTCTGGTATCATACGACAGAATAGTATGGTACCCCGTTTTGCACCAACCTCAGCTAGGGACTTTTTGTTTCATGTATTGTATTATGTTAGCTCTCATTTCAAAAGAATATATATATATGTACAGTGGTTGATACAATACGGATAAAGATTCTCCCCCAGGGGTAGTCGGAAGGAAAACGTACTAATACACTAAATTAAATGAGAACGAATCATCTAAGCTAACAAAAAAACCCGCCTAATCAGCTTACATTCACCTCAACGTTCTGGTCTAGATTGTCAATAACTACTTCAAATTGAACAATGGTTCCTGAAGGAACATCGATCAATTATCCTATAATACAATCCTGAAGGGATATACGAGCACCTTTGTTGGTACCCGACGCAACATATGAAGTGCACCTCACTATAATTGCTCACAGTTATATATAAAATCACCTTACAGAATAATATCACAAATTATCAAAATAAAGAAAAGCCAATAATTCACAATGTTAAAGCCAGTGCTATGCACTGGTTACTTTCACAACTACTCGGGGCCGTAGCTAGGGGGGGGCAAAATGGGGCAATGCCCTACCTTCAATTTCCATGCCCTACCTAAAAAAATAGTAATAATTCGAATTAATAGTAATTTTTTTACTTCTGCCCTATCCGTTACATCCATTGCCCTACCTTAAATTCACCTTTAGCTTCGGCCCTGCAACTACTACAGATGGTAAGTTGAACGTTTAACGCTAGGTACGTAGACTACTGGTTCCAGATAGAAAATGTATGCATACCTAGATGTGCAAGAAGATTCCGAACGGACCCCATGTGGAAAAGTCTGTATTTCCCAAAATATTCCAAAATACTTCTCAGGGAACAATGACACTCGAAGATATAATCCCTCACAACGAGGATGAATCTAGGTTCAAAATTCTAAAATGCTAAACCTTCCATACGACCTCCGCACAACAAAATGCCGGCCTGACAGTCGCATAGAAATTTTCCGGATGTTCAAGGTTCACAGAGTCTATCAGTTGTCACAGCGAAGAAAAGAAAAACACATCAAACCAAAATAATATAAAGGAATCATTACGGTACTGATAATCTACGCAGTTTACACCAAAGGAGGGCTTCTGTAAATCCATTTCTATAATTCTTCCACGATTTTCCGAAGTACTTTACTGAGAGCAAATAATTCCAACCACTGCTTTTGAACTACAAAATGACAACTACTACTAACCTCACAATTTTAAACAATAAACAAACCGTTTTCTGATGGAAAACAATTCGTGAAAAGGAAGGTAAACGAAGCGAACAATTACAACAATGAGGAAACCCCGAAAATGAACCATCCAAATAAGTTAACTAACCAATAATTTTCGAAAAAGATTTAGTAAATTTGGCAAAACTACATTTTATGATAAATTCAAAATAATAACGTTACAAAAAAAATAAAAAATCCAATGTCAATAACACTGAAAGTACTGAACCGATGTGTCGGGGCATTCGGCATCTGAAACTTCCCTCAAAATTTCATAGCCCTTAATTCACCTCTTTGAGAGTTCTTCATCAGTGAGTCGTTTGAGACCACTCCTGGCTCGAAATTCGAGAATAACAGACATTTTGACGTAACAACCGCACGCTGTTGTTGCCAGAATTGGAGGAGCATAAAACGTGCAAAAATTTTTCGGCCCTTAATTCAACGAGAAACGTCATTTATCATCGACAATTAAATGACGCAATAAATTGCGTAGCGAACGAGAAAACTACCCTTTACGTCCGACAAAAAATACGTTTTCATCGTTAACTGCCTCGTTCTACCCGACCAAATTCAGTTAAACACACGGACGTGCCTCTGGTTACCCCAGTCATCTCCCGACGACATTTCTCCTCCCAAGGGTGTGGCCCTTTCTCCCTTTCTAATCCCTAGGACCCTTTCATAACGAACAGTCATGTCGGTTTACTTTGGCCTCCCATCTGCCTAGAGGTTTGCTTGCTGGCAGAGGTCGTTTTTCAATATGAATATACGAAACCGACAGTTTTGGGTTCGAGAAGGAAAGGATGGGAAAGCTTGTGCTGAAGAGCTTCTTGGAATAGGAATGATATTTTCTGTACGATGAAAATCGACCCCGGAAGATTCGATTGTGTATCTTATTTTTTGTGGTGCACGTGTCTTCCATTCAATAGTTTCTTCTTTTATTATGAAAATATTCATCTTAAACCCCCCTATATTGTATTCCGTTTTACCTTTGCAGAACAAGGACGGTTTCACTAAAGTGCTGCTTTCGATGGCTGATCCATTGATTATCCTTTTTGGGTAAATATTTTAATTTCGGTGACCAGCAGATTTTGGTGTCATTATATTCATTACGTCTTCCTGAACAACATTTCTGAATCCAACAGGTGGCGATCTGTCTTAGTTTGGAAAATATGGACCCCCAAAGTTCCAAAAATGTTTCATCTTCACGTCTCTTTTTCGCTATAAAAACATAAATCCACTGCTCTAATTTAATCTATAAATCACATCATATTGATGTACCACATCAATCCATGGATTCTCTACCATGAGACAGTCTTATTGAGAAGGCTTAGTTTGGTTCCGTTCGCATAAAAAATAATCGAGATATTGCATTTCCAAACTGGCAATGCGTTTGTTATAGACGTGGTAACACTGTCGAATTGAAAATATTTTGGCGAAGACTTCCTTCAACCTGACGGCTCAACCTTAAATTCCAGATAGAAATATTCACTAGTTTATCAACACGTCTAATAGGCCAACTCAAATGGAAAACCCTGTATGTTGTCTTGTGAGAAGTGAGAACATCGCTAGAATTAAAGTAGTAAGGAGATCACATTGTCTCGATCTTTTTCTTACATGTTCGTTCCTGCGGAAAAAGCGTATTATAGTTTCGCATTTAAACAGGGTGTCTTTTAATTGAAGGCTGATACTTTGGTAATTTCACGATGAAATGTCTGTTGGGGCTACAATCTAGATTTTCCGTGTTCATAGTTACTACATTTTATTTATTTTATTTTTGATCTAGTTGTATGAAATGTTTTGGCAGTAGTAGTTGTCAATTAATTAAAAAGTTGAATACATTAAAAATATTTGCTCTTTCCTTGGTCCATATAACGGGCCCCAAACCGAACAGTCGATATCCTGATTTATAGAATTTACATTTTGGCGATCCTGCCAGGATATGTTGAGTTGTTGGCGGTTAAAACGGGAAATCCTGAGAGCTGGAATCAAGAAAATTGAAAATGAGGTGTGTTCCAGTTCTGGTGGGACCAGGGATGAAAATACAGTTAAAATTTGGAAAATTTTGATCGATAATAAAGCAAAAAAATTTTTGAACTTGACAGTAATATAGAAGAAATGTTGATGTCAGAAGAATCACTGAATGAAGATGAATTGATGAAAGAAATTGACGAGCAAGAAATATTCAGAGAAGAAATTATCAAGATGAAAAATGAAATGGTATTTATGCAGAATAAATCTGTAAGTGGAAAATCGAACAATATGAACTTGAATTATCCGAAACTAGAACTGCCAAAATTTGATGGGAATGTCAAGAATTGGATCAATTTCGGGGACAATTCAAGAAAATTCACGAAGACCAAAAAATCATGCAAGAGGATAATTGCAGTATCTACTTCAAGCCACCCTGAAAGAAAAGGTCATGCAACCTATAACAGAAAAACAAGAAAAGGTCTTCGATAATGAGGATTCTGAAGGATTTTGACACAGAAACTCATGAGAAACGAAGGGAAGCTCTCTTCAATGATGATCGCTACAAAAATAGCCCTAAAGAAGATATAAACCATCCATTGATATAATTGATGAGGATGCTGCTGGACTACAACCTGAAAATTATGATAATTGGACAGGAGACACAAAAGTTGAAGAAAACGATGCCCCCAAGAGGGAAGTCAAGCTAGAATGCTCGTGGAGAGTTTCCCACCTTCGGCATCGAACTATTCAGAAGCGATTGATCAGTTGGAGAACAGATTTGGTAGAGATGAATTTCTGATCGAGGTTTACGTGAGAGAATTACCTTGTGAAGATAACGATTTCAATATGTATGCAGAATATGATTCCAAAGCCACTCAGAAGGAGTTTGTGGACAGCACAAGATGGAAGAAGAAACGCAAGAGGAAGTCAAAAGAGGAAAGAAGCAAAATGAAATGGAAGAAGATCAGAAAATCTAGATATGGTAGAATTCTGAAGAGGAGAACCCCTTAGGCCGGAGGATGTTGGGGCTACAATCTAGATTTTCCGTGTTCATAGTTACTACATTTTATTTATTTTATTTTTGATCTAGTTGTATGAAATGTTTTGGCAGTAGTAGTTGTCAATTAATTAAAAAGTTGAATACATTAAAAATATTTGCTCTTTCCTTGGTCCATATAACGGGCCCCAAACCGAACAGTCGATATCCTGATTTATAGAATTTACAATGTCTCCCCGCAGAATTTGAAGTTATTATTTTTATTGCTCTCAGAAGAAAATATTGAATCTCAAACCACAATATCACCCCCTTCCACCATCGGTTTTCCCAGCCATCAATGTACAGTTAGCAAATTTTAGAAACTTTGTCTAACCCTTCCCCCCAAAATTTTGCATATGCCTGTCCCTGTGGTATTGCACAATTACATACTTATTTAATGCTTGAACTTAATTGGATGCTCTCTTGTTGGATTTTAAGGCATTTGCATGGAACAATATTAACCCCAATCAAGTTTTTGTGGATTGTAAAACGTTTCTAACATAAATGTTCGAAGGACGAAACATTCAAATGATCTAAAAAAGGGTTGGTTCAGCTTTTTGCTATCCTCGTTTGTGGTCTACGCCCGTCTGGACAGCAAACAGCTCATGAAAAAAGTTATGGGAGTTTTTCCACGGGCTATTTGTTCTACATAGTGGGGAGAGTAGACACATACGTTTTATTAGGATGTACAGACAAGGGGCGAGAAAAAAAAAACAATGGGTAGAATAGTATAACACGGAATGGTTGTAAGACGTTTCAGTGTAATTGAACAAATCAGTTGAAGAAATCTCTTTAATTCCATCGAAAAAGGTTGTCCTACCTATCCAATTGTTTTAATTTATTTTTTTTGCGATCGCCAGTCAGCCAGTTTGGATTTTCTGGATCTTAATATATATTTCGATTCATTGAGTATATCGTTAATTGATTTTTGAAAGATATTCCATTTTTTTAACGGTAAATGAATTTTTCAATATTTACGTATATTTTTTTTAATTCAAGAATATTCCGAACAAATATATACCGTTGTATTTAGAATACAAATGTGTAAAATATCAATATAATAATTGACTGAAAGAAGATCAAGAATAATTTATTGATAAGCAAGTTATATCAGTCGTCTACCTTAATGCATAATATTTTTCCAATTTTGAGGCATGTTAAATGTTAGGTATCTATCTTCTGTTCGTCACAAATGTCTTGACCTTTTATTCCACTTTCGTTCGGAAATCTCATTATATTTATATTCGACAAGCAAAAATTGCTATTCGAGTACATGTACAGATTCATGATAAGTCCGAAAATATAGCTTCAACTTTCCTTGTTTTTTCTATGGTTTATAACCTAGCCTACCTTATTCAGTTTGAGAAAGGAGTACTGTACATTTATTTCCAATTTAGGGTCTGAGAGACCCCATCGCACTATTAAAGGTATCGTTTTTCCATAAGTACATTAAGTTTTCGAAGTGAATAAGTAGTTACTGGTGTGAATTTTTCAGGAAGTATGTAAATCAATTTGCTTTCACTGCATTCAGATTCTATTAAGTCAAGACGAAAACCTAAAAATTTCGAGGAAATTTCGGAAAACTATTACATATTTGATGAATATTCAAACGACTGCCATCTGCGCTGAATGCTTAAGACAGCGTTTCCCAACCTGTGGGGCGCGCCAATGTATCGGAGGGGGGCGTCAACACCCCACCCTTTCCCAAAAAACGGTTCCTGCATGACTCTAATTAGAACCACTTTACTAACTAAAGGGAGGCGCGATGAAATTTAAGATTGAAAATTGGGCCCAAAATACTGAAAGGTTGGGAAACGCTGATCTAAGATGAAAAAACAAAATAGAGCTTCTAAAATGGCAATTAACCTTTACGCTTAGATCACATTGTTGAGCTGTTATGTGTAGCGATTGTATCGTCCGTACCTACTAAAAATAATAGAGTAACAGTAGTATTCATTTGTTATGAACACGGAAGAAAAAATTATCATTCTCATGTTTTGACGAATGTTTTGAAAGAATATATTCCATTTTATACCAAAAATTATATTTTTTCATCAAAAACCGCACTATTCGCTCCATAAAATCTCACCGCGCTAATACAGGGTTAACTCAAGGCAACAAAATTTTGCATTAGTCTTATATGAGCATCTTGTATGTGGCCGTGAAATTTCATTGTGAATGTCCATTATTATGAAAGTATTAATAATAATTTTTTTGTAATTTCAAATCTTCACTCGAAGATTAGAGGAATTTCATCAAATCACGAATATTCATCAAGAAATTCCCCATCGCATATTTGTTTTTAATTAGAGAAAGTGACTTTATTGAAACTATTCAAAGTGCTAACGACCGAGGTCTTCCTGCCCTGTTTTTAATTATATTATAATATAATCCTCTTCAGAAACAGGAGAAAAAATTATTTTCCATCTTATTGCGTCAGATAAAATAACAAGATAATTTCGTTCCAGCAATTCAGTTTGATTCTGAACCTCAGAGTGCACTGAGCTGAAATGGGACATATTTCGCTCATTTTTATTTATGTTACATAACTACATTCGTAAAGCCATACCCTGCATAACCGTATTTAAAAGTTTCACAATTCGCCAACGAGTTTCTCTAACTTGTTTTCATGTATCATATATAGCGAGCTGAAAGCCTTTTCAGAGCACTTTTCCGACACAATTCTGTAGAAAAAGAAAAACAAGGACGCTGAACTTTCCCGATTGCAATTTGGGACGCAGTTTCTAGGAAAAACATATCGATGATTAGAACAGTAGAACGTTCCATGTAGAAAAATATTAACTGCATATATTGTCGATGTTTTCTTGTTGTTTGAGTGAGACTGTGGTCGTAAGCACTTGGATTTGAAACATATCGGGTGTTTTTCATGAAAGGAGAACAATTCTTGAACTGTCAACATTTTCAGTAACTTAACCGCGGCATTTGGGAACCGAACTCACCATGGAATCTTAAGTCTCTAGGACAATCCTTTCGGAAGTTATCGTGCTTACGACTGACCGGCCCCACGGACAGAATTGAATGTGACCACGGATTCATCATCAGGGAGTGGAATCCTATCATTTGAGCCCTTTTTTGGTTCAAAACTCGAAAATAACATACATTTTGGAAAAATGATATAGCAGTCGTTCACGTAGAACAAGCGCTCAAAAAGCTTTCTCTGCCATTTTTCCTACCATTACCATGTTGAGTTCTAGAGAGGATTTTGAATTTGGAAAAAATTATCTGGAAATCTTGATGATTGTTTCCATGTATCCATATATGGCGGGCTGAACACCGTTTTCAGGGTACTTTTCATACTTTATACAATTTCGACTCCGAAACAATTTAGTAAAACGAGAGTTGCTATGGAAACTTCCTCACTAAGAATGAAATGAGTGAAATAGTCACATATGCATTTCAAATTCTTGAGTAGGTACCTATACTGTTTAATATTTTCGTTTTTCGAATGGTTTTCTTAATTGTGAATGAACCATATCCTTATAACTATGTTGCTATTTAATTGACGAATATTCAAAATCAAGATTTAGGACTTTTCTACGGCAAATAAATTACCTAAGTGCAAAATAAGAGAATTAGAAATGTAACATTATATTAGCTGCCTCAATACATTTGAAGAATTAATTTCTTGATTACAGGTTATATCACTTATCTTTTCCTATTAGAGCAAGAGCCCGTGAACGCCAGACTTTCGTTATTTTATAAAAGCTGAAAACTTGTCTACGCATGCTTCCAACATAGGTAAGGACGATGGACCATTATGAAGTTTGGGTTACCCTGACTTTGGCAGGTGAAAGGTATTAAAAGGGTGTAAAATACTGATCTAATTTCGTCAAATTATAAAGTGTGATTTTTTGAAATTTCCTTCAGAATATCATTAAAAATCACGTCATTAATTGCCAGACACTTACTATAGTGGCAACCCCTTGCCAAAAACCCTTAATGTTCATAAATTATATGTAATTCTACTTACGGTATAGTATAAAAGCTGATTTTTATATATGATACTTGGGCAATAATAAGATAATGTTTCCTCATTAGCCAGACATTTTTGATAGTGCCAACCATTTGCCAGACAAGCTTGTAGTTGAGCTGCAGGTGCGAGCGCGGCACAGTATTTATGAGTGGGTGCGAGTGAGACGGCATGATTATAATGACTTATGCAAATAAATTTTCTGGTACAGATTTATATAACTAATCATTTAAGTGAATCTCAAAAACATCTGAAGAAAAGACATCCGATGCTACAACCAAATAAAATTGTTAAAAATTTATTTAGTTGTAGCTAATTTATTCTATTAACAATTTAATTAGTTGTAGCATCGAATGTTTTTTCTTCAGATGTTTTTGAGATTCACTTAAATGATTAGTTATATAAATCTGTACCAAAAAATGTATTTGCATAAGTCATTAAAATTATGCTGTCTCACTCACACCCACTTATAAATACTGTCTCGCTCTCGCACCTGCAGCTAAACTACAAGCTTGTCTGGCAAAGGGTTGGCACTATCAAAAATGTCTGGCTAATGAGGAAACATTATCTTATTATTACCCAAAGATCATATATAAAAATCAGCTTTTATACTGTAACGTAAGTAGAATTACATATAATTTTATGAACATTTAGGGTGTCTGGCAAGGGGTTGCCACTATAGTAAGTGTCTGGCAATTAATGACGTGATTTTTAATGATATTCTGAAGGTAATATCAAAAATCACACTTTATAATTTGACGAAATTAGATCAGTATTTTACACCCCTTTAATACCCTTTACCTGCCAAAGCCAGGGTAACCCAAATTTCATAATGGTCCATCGTTCTTACCTGTGTTGGGAGCATGCGTAGACAAATTTTCAGCTTTTATAAAATAACGAAGGTCTGGGGTTCACGGGCTCTTATAGTATATAATTATCTTTCTAATTGCGGTTATATATTTCAAAAGTTCATAAAGTATGTGGCATAATGCTGGGGCGTTCTTGAAATAACGATGAATAACGAGTCTTCATCGAAAAGCTCACCATCACATACTACAGAAATTGGATGAAATCTTCCTTTTCTTCATCTCATTGCGTCAGATAAAATAACAAGCAAATTTTGTTACAGCCCTTCAGCTTGATTCTGAAGCTCAGAGTGCACTGCGCTGAAACGGGACATATTTCTCTCATTTTTATTTATGTTACATAACTACATTCGTAAATCCATACCCTGCATAACCGAATTTAAAAGTTTCAGAAACTTCAACACGCCAACGAGTTCCGCTAACTTGTTTTCATGTATCATATATAGCGGGCTGAATACCCTTTTCAGGGCACTTTTCATACTTTATACGATTTCGACTCCGAAACAATTTTGTAGCTGAAAAAGAAAAACAAAGGACGCTGAACTTTCTCGGTTGCACGAGGAAAAACATATTGATGATTAGAACCGTAGAATGGTCCAAGAAGAAAAATATTTACAGCGTATATTGCCGATGTTTTCTTGTTGTTTTGGACAGGCTGAGGTCGTAATCACTTGGATTTGAAACAGATCGGGTGTTTTTCATGAGAAAACAACTCTTGAAGTCTCAACAGTTCCGTAGAATTGAAATTCGCGAATTATGGACTTTATATCACTAGCTGGAGTCCCCTTTAAGGAAACCAACAATTCAAAATTTTCAATACTCAATCCTATACTCAAAATTGAATTTTATGGCAGAAATACCTAATGATGTAATAAAATAACAACAAATTGTTATATGCGTGATCTGGAACTACCCCAATCAATACGCATTCACAGGTGGTATTTACTCAGAATATATCCACTGATATAACATTAAGCTAAAAATTTCTTGGTTTATTTCGCCAGTCAAGTTATCAAACTACTTCATGAAAAGTTTTTTTCACTAAGGGTTGTGTTTTAAACAGTTTCAAATCAAGAATCCTTCATGAATTTCCATCCCTCTTCATGAAGAAGTCTACAGAATACTACCTATGAGTAAATAGTATATTATGCTACGAGCGTATAATGATTGCTATTAATCGCAAGGTGAAGTTTAGGCTACAAGCTGTAGGGGAGTGGCCCAAATCACTGAGCGAATAATATCCGTTATACTCAAGTAGCATACTATACTTTATTCACGACTACTGAATAGATTTGAATAGATTGAACATTTGGCGACCGCGACAAGGCCCTTCTATGACAAGCTTGAAAGTCAATTTGACACGTGAGACATTTTTGGAGAACTGTTTAGGTATATTTAGTAATGAAATTTTTTTTTATTGATATAATGAAATTTGACTCTCGATTGACAAGATATACTTTGGAGTACTTTAGAATACTGAAGAAATACTAATTTAATAGTATATTATTCGATGAGCGGTAATGCAGGTCAAAACACACGCAGATGAATTTTGCACCACGAGCCGTTAGTCGAGTGGTGTAATTCATCAAGTGTGTTTTGACCTGCATTACCGCGAATTGAATACTATACTTATCCACGACTTCTTCAGTAAAATTCGAATTAATCTGCATCTAAAAACTTTTGAACAGGTGTCAAAAGCGTTGACAACATTTCCTCAACCGTCAAACCTCTGTACTCTGTGGTCGGGAATCAAATCAGAGTCTCTAACTAATCAAATCAAGTACTTTCGCAACTTCAAAAATTTACGTTTTCAAAAATAAATCTGGAATGAATCGCTAGAACGTTATTTTAATGGCTGAAATAGATTTCCGGGTCGATCCTACTTTTTATCATTTTTTTTGTAAGCAATTTAATTTTTCCTAGGTATTTTTATTAGCGGGTGTTATGGGCGGGTGTTATTATAACACTCGCTTTTCGGTTCATAGACATGTCTACGGTTGTGTTATAGCTACTGTTACACATGGAAGTTAGTTTAATAATTGACATATTACTATATAGGAGTGGATAATAGTATATTATTCAATGAGCGGTAATGCAGGTCAAAACACACGCAGATGAATTTTGCACCACGAGCCGTCAGGCGAGTGGTGTAATTCATCAAGTGTGTTTGAGCATTACCGCGAATTGAATACTATACTTATCCACGACTTCTTCAGTAAAATTCGAATTAATCTGCATTTAAAAAAATTTGAACAGTTGTCAAAAGCGTTGACAACATTTCGTCCAACCGTCAAACCTCTGTACTCTGTGGTCGGGAATCAAATCAGAGTCTCTAACTAATCAACCAAGTAATTTCGCGGGTGTTATATGCGGGTTATTATAAAACACACGCTTTTCGGTTCATAGACATGTTATGACTACCATTACACATAGAAATTAGTTTGATGGAGTGGATAAAGAATATTATATCCAAGTTGAATCTATGAAGCATCTGACAGCAGTGAATTGGGGTGTCTCATGTTATCACTGATGGATGATTAATGGATATTATTTTGGCTGAGGTCACAGACGTAAAAAATGGCTAGATTATTTGTAGTCGTGGATAAATTCATATATTTTTCAACGCGTTAGAATGCGCTTGTTTGTCGGCCTTGTTACAATGCTCGATTCTTGTGATGCAATGAACACTTTAGGGGTGATATCTCCTTCCAATTGAGCTATCTAGAACCATTCTCATTGATGGATTTCGCAATTATAAATACAAAATCTAAACTCCCCATTTTGAACACTATCTGATATCAATGAAGTATAAACTCTTGTAACCCAATATCAACCATAGTGTCGGAAACTTCCACAATATTCAATGGTCCATTAATTCCTGTATAAATCTAGCTGTTCCCCCAATATCCCGAAATAACCTACGACTAAGCCGGTTAGGCATCGTTTTCACCCCCATATCTCATTATAGACGTCGACTTCGGGTCCACCGAAGAAACACCACGCCGATGATGACCCAGCTACTCCTCTGAAGCTGCCACACTTATCCATTACGACCACATTCTGGTCCTCGACCGGATCGATGGGACTATGCCGATATTCATTTTCAATTATCGGTTTATTGAGAGGAAAAGGAAGGTGAAGGGGAGGTAGACCGGAGTGGGATTATACGAGAATTCGGGAATCGATAGGGATGAATTTAAATTGGCAGAGATTTACCGGAGGTCAAGGTATTCAACGTCGAGTTAGTCTGTGGCTGAGGCGAAACCATGAGCAATCAGTAGGGGTTTAACATGTTTTCAGGTGATTTAATTGGGGTGAAATTGAATATTGCCTTGGTTTCATTTATACCAAGAGTTCCATGGACTTAAGAACAATGAGCTTTTTGAACAGAAGCGATTATTTGCGTCTTTCGCAGTTCCATTTTATTTTTGTCGTTTCTATTCGCCTTGCTTACGATAGTCTAGAAATCCTTGTTTTCTATTGGAGATAAACTACTGCATATTCACTAAATTCTTGTCGCACTACGCAAGTAGCTCAGTCGAGTAGTGAAAAATTTAGTAGCTACTGTCCATCCAATCGTTCTCACTTTGGTCGAGTAGAGTGTTAAGTGAGAAGTGCTTTGTCGAATGAATAACTCCCAACAGTCCCAACGCACAAATTTTTACGCGAATCTTTGGAACGAAACGAAAGCATTCTTAAGATGAACAAATTGCAACGTAACAAGGTCAATAAACTTGTGAATCTAATAGTGATGGCTATTTTAGAACAAGTGGATGATGATGATGATGATGATTGGTATGCAGAATGCTTCATTTGCTTGTTTTTGTTTGATTGAGATTTAATATTCCACCAACATGTTCGACGTATTCTGTTACGAATTTAAGGGTGATTTCTTCGCTCCAACGGAAAGACATTTTCGGCATAGAACAGGTATTTCACCTATGATTTTAGGTTATGGGACATGTTGGCGGCAAATAATAATACTAATGCACTCGACTAAACTGATCGGTTCGGACCTGCTAGTACGTGAGCGAGTGAAGACTATGGCGTGGTGGGGTACTTTACTCGCCCGATAAAATAGAATCAAATAGATTGACTCGACTAAACTATTCACTAATCTACTCGACTAAATTATTGATGTACACACATTTTCAGTACCTAAATTTTTAGCTACTAGACTAAACTACTAGCGTAGCGCGAACAAGGCTTAAGAGCTGGTTCTCCCTCAAGTAGGTACTCATCAGGTGTGGATCAATCAAGCATGGTCATTCTATCTATTCCATATATCAGAAGAACAAAAAATACATTCCGTGAACAAAATGACGAACTTTAAATCTACTGGATGAATTGGCATCCCTATAAATATTATAAAGTTGTGCTTGAATTCAATTTTGAAACTCGCAGCTCACAAAATGGATAGATATTTCATTGAAGAAGTATTTCCTCATGCTCTCAAAATTTCAGTATATATTCTTTTGAATAGGGAGCTAACAAAATACAATACATGAAACAAAAAAAGTTCCTAGCTGAGGTTGGTGCAGAACAGGATGGCCTATGATACCAGAGCACAGTCGAAAAAAACCCAGTCTCGCCGTTTTTACGGAATTGAAACTTAAAACTAATCGAATAAATACCTTCAATATTCAGATACAAAATATTGAATTCATGCTCTCGGGCCAGGACGGTGTTTTAAACCAGGTTTGGCCTCCCAAGTGATGATTTTTCGAATGTCTTGTTCCTCTAAGACCGCTACAGAACCCTCCTGAAGGGTAATCATGTCCCATAAATTTAAATAGTGTTATTTCATCCTAAATATCGAATTCAATTGCGGAATAATGCGGAATTCGTTGAACGAACGTTGAAGTTGATGATTTCATATGGACTTACCTATTCAAATAACGTTTTCCACTCGAAACGAACTAATGTGTACATGAGACGTACCTATGTCAAAAATATTGTTCTTCCTGGTTATTCCAGAATTCCTGGAACAAATATCTTCATTAATAAACGTTATAGAACTACTCAAAAACGATATTCGTACCTTGTTTGATTCGGATCTGTTCGTTTTCCTTCTCAAAAGTGCAAATTTCCTAGAGCTTTTTTGACCTCTAAACTGAATTGACAATGGTCAAGTACTTTCTTATAATTTCATAGTTTCTGGAACAAATATTTTTAGTAATAAACGTTATAAAACGATCAAAAAACGATATTCATACCTTGTTTCATTTGGATCTGGCCTTTTCTTCTGAAATGAGGAATTTTTTGGAAGCACTTCCACTTGACTGACAGTTGTCATTGAATTCGATGTCATAAATAATGAATTTTCAGAAAGTCAGAAATTTACCAATTTCTTTCGTTCTTCTCGATATCTTGAAATGTTTCCTGAATTTTCTTTGCTACAAACCTCGCGGAGCCCGAGACCTTTCCAACGAATGCAAAACCGTTGAAATCGGTTCGTGCGTTCTGGAGTTATAGCGTCAGGGAGGAAAACCCGACTTATTTTCATATAGTAGATATATATTTTGTACGACAAAATAAATGAATAAATAGATATAAGAATATTCTCATTCATTTATCTATTTTACCTCCCAATGAAAAGTTATCCCAACATCTTCCTAACGACTATCGATCAATTCCCTTTCCACTATCAAGAAAATATATCCCAGTCTCTGAGTGCCGTTTAATGGGCAATAGACGACTACTTCCGGAGCAGTAAAAGCGGTCGCTGCTGAACAATGAAAAATAAAATTAATTTATTTTCATAAATGCCAACCGCCCTCCTACAGTTCGAGTTGTTTACATTTCCAACCTAAGACGATAAATCCTTTCGATTTCCTTCACCTGTAAGATTTCGCTGAACGATGAAAGGAAATT
This sequence comes from Propylea japonica, assembly GCA_013421045.1. Taxonomy (NCBI): domain Eukaryota; kingdom Metazoa; phylum Arthropoda; class Insecta; order Coleoptera; family Coccinellidae; genus Propylea; species Propylea japonica. Next base: position 11,769,570 of record CM024243.1, on the reverse strand, counting down.
GCTAAGATCGATATGTCTGTTTGGAAGGTTTAGATGCTTGTTTTTCGGTGTATAAATAGGCCAAGCAATAGAGGTTTTTTACTTGACAAAAATACTACATTAAATCTGACTATGCAGTCATGCAATAGGTAGTTTCTACATGTTTCTCATGATAAATTTCACTCCTGAATCGTCTTAGGTTTTTTTTGAGAAGCGAAAAATAGCCAAAAAAAATACAAAGTTTTGCTTTTTCGCTTATAAAAACGTGAAGTATGGATCTGACCGAAAAGCTGTTAAGCATTTTTGTAGAGAATTCATAAACAAAAAAAATGAGAGGTGACATGTCTCGAGCGGATAATTAGTTTCCGAGAAAAGTACAAAAAACTGGAAAAAACATCAATTTTTCGAAAATTCATAACTTGGTCAATTTCTGAGGGGAAGCGTAGTTGCTCTGAATTTAAGTAGTTATCAACATATACTTTATTGGTGCACAATTACAAAGCTGTTAGATAAATAGTTTTTGCACAATCGCAGTTTTCCGAATTCGACGTACTTTTTTCAAGAAGGTCGTGATACTCGGCTACTTGTCGGATTTGAATTTTACAAAAAGCATATCAAAGAAGATATAACATTCTTCAAATCGTTTATTCTCTCGATACCGACCGATAATCTTAAATGGGTGAAAAACGGCGTCAAACAGAAGCAAAAAGGCTCGAATGCATCAAACTAGTCGCGGAGTGGGAGTCGCCCGCTAAGTGAGGGGAAAACTGTTTACCTTGTATCTTTCGCGCGTCGCGTAGCGGGCGACTCCCACTCCGCGACTATGTAGTTTGATGCATTCGAGCCTTTTTGCTCCTGTTTGACGCCGTTTTTCGCTCACTAAACATTATCGGTAGGTATCGAGAGAATAAACGATTTGAAGAATGTTATTTCTTCTTTGAAATGCTCTTTGTAAAATTCAAATCCGACGAGTAGCCGAGTATCACGACCTTCTTGAAAAAAGTACTTCGAATTCGGAAAACTGCGATTGTGCAAAAACTATTATCCAACAGCTTTGTAATTGTGCACCAATAAAGTATATGTTAATAACTACTTAAATTCAGAGCAACTACGCATCATCTCAGAAATTGACCAAGTTATGAATTTTCGAAAAATTGATGTTTTTTTCCAGTTTTTTGGACTTTTCTCGGAAACTAATTATCCGCTCGAGACGTGTCACTTCTCATTTTTTTGTTTATGAATTCTCTACAAAAAAAGCCCTAACAGCTTTTCGATCAGATCAATACTTCACGTTTTATAAGCGAAAAAGCAAAACTTTGGATTTTTTGGCTATTTTTCGCTTCTCAAAAAAACCCAAGACGATTCAGGAGTGGAATTTATCATGAAAAACATGTAGAAACTACCTTTTGCATGACCGCACAGTCAGATTTCAGGTAGTATTTTTGTCACAAAATCGACCTTTCGATAGCTCTATTGCTTGGTCTAAAAGATCTACTTGGTTTCGTCTGTTTGTTGTTTTGTGACACGTTGAATTACCATGCATTTTACACGTTAGAAATAATACATTCCGATGGGAAAAAAGGACTAACGAACAGAGCAATAAAGTAGAGTCAGAATTTCTTGCACGTTGGAACGTCAACCTCAGTGAAAAAGTAAACTTAGAGATGCCTTCACTCATTTGTAACGCAGCCAAGTAGAATCTGTTTATGCACGCGAACAATCTTCGGTTTCGAACTTGTGCCGTATCTTTATTCCGTATTGCGATATTTGGTCACCGCAAAGATGTAGGAGAGAAAGATGGGAAACACCCCTAAAACTTTAGTAGTAAAATCTGACTACGTTTTTCGAAATGCGAAGTTAGCACCTAGATGTTTGAAAATTTGACTTTTGTGTTTTGCTTTCGATAATACTTTGTTAGAGAGTATTTGTAACTTGAAAAATTCTCTTGTAACCACCCCATCACCAAAAATATTGGTTGGTCTACATCGCATGGACAGAATATTTATTTTTGAAAATTTTCCCTTCGAATACAAACTTCGAGCTCTTCAGATAATGCTTTCTGAAATATTGAAAATAGAGAAGAAAATTGAATGTCAATAACTCCGAAACCATTAAACCCTTTCGTCTGCTAACAAACTCAACCACGGTGTTCGATCTCTTCCTCAAAATTCGATGTTCTTTCTTATTCTCTGACCCTCAAGATTTGTCTGGTTCATGGCTAGACAGCTGGCTTGACAGATGTACTCGATATTTAGCATCAGTGAATCCAAGTGAGTCGTGTGAAACTATTTCTGAAACAAAATAAAAAAATTATAAACATCCAGATAACAAGATAGCATCCTAAGAAAAAGCATGCAAAAATGAAGTATTTTTGAAACATAGATAAATTGAAAAATAGTAATCATCGAAATGAATACAATCTTCAATTCATAGGCTCACAGAACTTTCTTCATGCGGACTGGGATGATTTATTCAAGATGTTGTCAATGAGGGAAGAGAGCGACCGGTTTCGGCCTCATTAGGCCTCGTCAGTGTCCCATATCCCTCAGAGACAACATCCTATTGAAAAACCTCTACATTTAAGACTACTTGTAAGACTCTATCGAGTAGTATCTTACAGATGGTGACATCTAGTAGTAGTGTAGTGTGAAATGACGAGGCCTAATGAGGCCGAAACCGGTCTGTCTCTTCCCTCATTGCGAACATCTTGAATAAATCATCCCAGTCCGCATGAAGAAGGTTCTGTGAGCCTATAAATTGAAGATTGTATTCATTTCGATGATTACTATTTTCAATTATCTATGTTTCAAAAATTTGTTAGGTTAGCCTCCTTAAAGCAAAGAATTTTTTTTGTTTTTGTCATTTTTTCTTTATCTTAAAATCACTTGGCTTCACAGCCGCCAAAAATGGGTGTTTCCATCACTCGGAGAAACTTGCATGAAGGCCCTGATGTAGGACCACTGCTAACATCTCGAAGGATGAAGAAGAAGTAATCAGTGCTTTCAGCATGCGATCTGTGATGATTGAACTTCTCATTTGACACTACTCACTACTAGATGTCCACATCTGTAAGATACTACTCGATAGAGTCTTACAAGTAGTCTTAAATGTGGAGGTTTTTCAATAGGATGTTGTCTCTGAGGGATATGGGACACTGACGAGGCCTAATGAGGCCGAAACCTGTCTCTTCCCTCATTGACGACATCTTGAATAAATCATCCCAGTCCACGTGAAGAAGGTTCTGTGAGCATATAAATTGAAGACTGTATTCATTTCGATGATTACTATTTTCAATTTATCTATGTTTCAAAAATTTGTTAGGTTAGCCTCCTTAAAGGCAAATATTTTTGTTTTGTTTGTAATTTTTTCTTTATCTTAAAAATGAAGTAATTGATTATTGTAGTGGTCTTTTGGTCAGTTTCAAGAGAGTCCAGCTATGCTCGATTTCAAAAAGTTTTTCGAGCAATTTTAATTCGAATGAAAAAATAAATAAGAAATTCATCTGATCAAATTTCTTCTGAAATTACCGATATTATATGCAGTATGAAAATACCGGATAAACTATGTATATCATTAACGAATATGCATATTACATATTCAGGGTACTGCTTCGCGGTTGTCTGAATTATTCTGCAATTTCTATGAATGACAACATGGAGAGTTATTCATGAAACATCCTTGTTCGGACTTGTGGCAGTCTGAAACACAGATTATGTATTGTATGGTTGTATCAACTTTGCATCTTCTATTGAATTGTTTATGTCTACATGTGACACGTCCTTCTAATTGAAGAAAACTGTTTTGAATAATGACAGGGTAAAACTTATCGTATCAACACTATTGAATGTCACTCTATCTCTCATGACGATATTCTACTGATTGAATAGCTGTGTTTTTGTGAGTTTAGAAGAAACTTTCTTGTTGTCATCTGTTGCAATGAAATGTTGGGCATAGACAAACTAAAAAATTAGATGAGCCACTCGTATATTCCGCGCCATCTGTCGGAGGAGGAGACTAATACACGAAAAAATTATTTTTCAATTTGATAGTTAGATGTCGTTACATTCATGGAAATCCTATCGAGAAAGTAAAATGATTATTATCAAAAAACCTTTGAATTGTCAACTGACACAAGGAGTGGTTTGACACGTTCTTTTTGAAATAATAATATAATAAATTTCGATATGCCTGCAAGAGTGAAGACGTGCTGTGTTATTGGATGTGAAAATCGAGATGCTAGAAGGTACTTATAAAATATATATTATATACAGGGTGTCCGGTAAATACCACGCGAAAGTGACACTGGAGATAGATTGGCATTAGGTCTATCAGATAGCATCAACATGACCTCAGTAAAAGTCCGCTGGTTTTCGAGATATCACCACTTTTGCAAACAAAAAATGAAAGAGAAAGTGAGTAGAAAAGAGAAAGAAGAGCAAAAATTATGGTTGTTTTGAAACGGTAGCGAGGAAAGAATATCGAGCAACATGTAATTTGGCAACAGGTGATACTTGTGCATTTTTCCTATTTTTTAATTATTTCGGCTTAAACACGTCTCTCGCGACAAAATTATAATTTCTAAGGTTTTGACTTAAAAAAATGATAGGTTGTATCATTTTGAAAAGTGCTGGAAATGGACCAGTTTTTACGATTATTTGTCAATTCAGTCTGATATAATTTTTTTTCACATCAGTCAGTCAACCTTAAGTTAACGTTTTATCTTCGTCATAAAATACAACAAGTTAGACATTTTTGAAGGATTTTGTTCTAGTTCTCGGTGAAGTATTACTTCATTGTTTAAAGCAACTATTCAGGATAGCCTAGGTGAAAAAAAACATGAGTTTGAAGACCGAAAGTTGGAGATTTTTAAAAAATACACAAAAGTGGTGATATCTCGAAAACCAGCGGACTTTTACTGAGGTCATGTGATGCTATCTGAAAGACCTAATGTCAATCTATCTCCAGTGTCACTTTCGCGTGGTATTTACGGGACACCCTGTATATTCTGTTACCTATAAGAATTAAGATAGTTTTCAAAAAGTTTTTCATGTATTGAATAAGTTTAGTAGGTAAATACCTACTCATATTTTGTATTATTGAATTCATTATTGTTAGTTCTTGAGAATGTTTTCAATGCAATTATTAGTTTATTGATTAGATATTTTTGAACTGAATCTGTATTTTCAATTGGTGATATTTCAGTTAATAAATTTTTATTCCATCCAGAATTTGATTATTGATCCTCATTTTTCGATTCCAAAAGAAAATCAGATGAAAGTTCGTTGCAGTATTATTTTCATGAGAATAAATTTCCTCACTCATCGATAACTTGCACGAATCCATTTCTGATATCCTTCTGGAAATTGAATTTCAAAAAACTTTTGGCCTATATGGGAGTACCTACCTATTCAAAATGTGCACTACAGAATTCTTTTTGCGGCAGCTTTACGATGCAGATTCCTTTTTCAATTGAGTTTTTTTCACGAATTAATATAGTTCTACAGAAACAGATGGCGTTGAAGCATGTTCTACTAGTGTCTCATCTATTCTCCGTTTAGTTAGTCTATGATGTTGGGTTATATCACATTTGGTTGCCACAAATTCAACTCGGAGAAACCAATGATGGCAACCTCGTATGAATTTGCCCCTAGAGGCGCTAGTGTTGAGTGAGGTCCTCGATAATTTGAATTGTCAAATATTCAAACGCTTTTCATTCGCCACGCGGGTGTGAGGAGTTGCACATAAATATTTCCGACTGTAAATTACAAGTTATACCACTTTGTGTAACTTATTCAATTGTTAAAGTCAAGTGTTTGAAGCAGCATAATGTAAAAGATTATTAGGTGCTCGCGGTTTTCTGTATCGTCACGTATCATCATCAGTATAGACCGGACTATATGCAATATAAAAACGTAGTTAGGGGAAAGGCAGGCAAGATGGCATAGTAGGGCCAAATGGCATACCATATTTACTGAAGAATCCACTGCGAGTGGAATCCTAGAACTCAGTGCAAATGTTCGAATTAGTTGGCAACAGTGTACGAACATTGTTTCAAGGGATCCGTTACGGTAGTGATGACTTTATATTTTATGTTCTGTGATGACTTAGTCGTGAAAAAGTGGTATGAGCGTGTACAACTTCGACGTAAGCTCTCTCTTCTCGTCTATATTACTGTAAGTACAGATTATTTCAGTAACTTTTTTATATCCGAGTAGAATTGTACCTTTATTGTGACCCTTTTCATGTATTACCTTGACAAAAAGATGTCACAAAAAAGTTGATTTAATATTCGTTTTTTTGGCGCGTGGTTAGGGCAAGTTGACATACATAGAGGCTGGGCAAAATGGCATGGTACTTTTTATAAACAATAAAATATTTTTCAGATGGTCTTCAATATCGAAGGAAAACCAACAGAGGAGAGTGGGATGAGAATAATATGTTGAGAGCTTTGGAAGCAGTAAGAAAAAACAAATGGGATAGGCCCTTGCTAGTAAAACATTCAATGTACATTTTTTTATTTATATGAATATGATTTTTTTTGTTATATGAATATAATAAATTTCTATTTCTTGTATGATATGTTATTTATTGGAATTTTGTTTTTTCAATACAAAATATATCATATTATATGATATGCCATCTTGCCCGACACTGTGAGGCAAAATGGTTTTTCGGATGTTACAGATTATCGCGATTTTTTTTGTCTTGTTGTAATTTTTTTTATTCATATCTTTCTTCAAAAATTGATAGCTAACTTGATTGACTAGAGATTCAACTAATGCTGTGCTCTATTTTTTTTCCTCATAAGAGATATCGATTTTCAAAAGATTGTATGCCATCCTGCCTGCCTCTCCCCTATATGCATGCAAATAATCATGAAAAATGCTTGAAATATGCACGAAAATAGGCAAAATATGCAATATTGAATACTGAATTTTAGGAACTAAAAAAAACATTATTTTTATTTCAAAATCAACATATCAATTACTTACTCTCAATAATACGGTATTAAAATTTAATTTAATGTTTTGTAAACGTTCACAATTAAATATTATTTCGAATGTTCAATTGTTAAATTTTGTCTTCGATCATTTAAAATATTTTTGTATGTGGAAAAGTTTGCCACACATCCACGGACGTAACTGGGCAGAATTTGAGCAGCGGGCCTGGTGCCGTATTCTCGAGAAGTGATATTCGAAAGCGTATACGAACTTCATTGCGCGAGTCCCTGTTTTACCTGCAAAAATGCACACCGCGCAATGCAGTTCGTATACGTTTTCGAATATCACTTGTCGAGAATATGGCACCTGAAACAGAGGTCTCTTTACAGTACACAACAAAACCGTCTCCCTTACAAAAACAAAATGGTTAGTCTGTACAGGGTGGCCCAAATTCGATGATCACTGAGAGTATCTCGAGAACCATAAGGTTAAGAGAAAAAATCTTCGAGAACTCCCCATTTCTTTTTTCGAAATAATCAAACAGCAAACAGATGCCAGATATCAGAATTGGTTCTCGAGTTACAGGGCGTTTCTGAAATATTGCTGTCAAATATTTCGCGATATCTCGTTTTCTGTTGAAGATATCAAGAAAATTTCAAAACAGTTTCTTTTTGTAATTGCTATGAGGGCTACCGTATCTTTCTCCCTAGTTGGCGCCTCTGTTGCATGAGGTCCTGTCAAACTTCGTTGTACTGTTATTGATGTATTATTATTATTGAAAATTCTTATTTATAGTGTTCGGTGTTGTAATTAGTCCTGTGAAAAAAGTGTACATTCGATTCCTTTATCAAAATCTTTGGATACTGTACAATATCGAGCATGCTGCAGGGTTTTGCAGTTCCGTATTGTTCAGAAAAAAAAGGGGGACTTTAGTTTCCGAACGATTAGACTGTAGGTAATAGAGTTGATGTTACCCTTTAAAACATTCACGTGTTTGTAAAAAAAACATTTCAACCCTGATGATAACAAGTGACCTAACGATCCTAATACAGAAAACCGTGAGTACCTAAATATTTTTTACATTATGTTGCTTTTGAAATTTAATGATTGAAGTTGTCCTACATATACTCCGTTCACGAAAGGTGAGCGTCGGTTGGCCATGGAAATTTGGCATATTCCACTGTGTGTATATTAAAATTTTAGGTTATGTTCTTTATTTTCTTGTCAGATTGCTACGCAATGTTGTCAATATCGCATAGAGTTCTCTGATAACTCGCAAGCTCGTCGGACGAGGCCGAGTATATTGGGCAACGTTGACTTTTATTTTACCTTATGACAGTAAATACTGCCAACTTCAGATAAATAAAGAAACGCCTACTATGTGCTCAACCTTTCGTGAACGGACTATAGTTGTATTACTTGTAATCTACTGTTGAAATTTTTTCAGCCTTTCCTAAATTAAAACTGAACGCAATACCAAGCCAATTTTCTGAGTACCAGGAAGTTGAGGAGAGATATGAATAAAAATACTAATAGAAAAAGTTGCTTGAAGGCTGAAAGAAATTTTAACATGCAAGAATCAGTTCAACTGCAGAGGAAAATCAATATGTAGTCCAGAAAGCTCAACTGATACCGCTTTTTCGTCGGAATTTGAGAGTAAAAGAAACATACTTCGAATTGAAAATCTAATTGGTACAATTAACTCTGGATTTTACAACTGTAAACAAAACATTTATGTTTGTTATCAATCAACACACTAACTCGAGGAAAACATTTACTGTTAAAATATGTATCAAGGACCTGTGTTTATGAATAAATTATCCTACTCTCAAATGAAAGTGATCAGTTAATATACTTCTCATTGATGTTTGAGTTTTTCCCCTTGGTACATACTGTTTTTTCCATATATTTACTTATAATATTAAATGAAAGGATTGTGTGGGGATTTATTGTTCTACTCGAAATTTTAACACATTTCAGCTATCCCAGGTATAATGTAAGTATAATAAAAAGCAATTACTCTTGAAATAACCTACTTCTGCAATAAACTTATTTCATATCATGATAATGCTTTTCCACTGGAATTATCATTCCTATCATAGTATTTGGGTCTGTAAAAAGGAAAACCATAAATGTAAACTCAATAAATAAGCATACTTTCCATAAGAAATGCATTTTGAAACTCTGAACCAACTCGCCTTTGAAGTAGCTTTCCTTCTGGTCCGCTTAATTTGGCCCATCTTTTGGAACTCCGTTTTCAAAGCAGTGATATTCATTGATCGGTCATTCATATTTGTTTATTAATCTGAATATGTATGTGCAACTCCTCACATTCGCGTAAAGATTGAAAACAAACAATACAGATTCCAATCACGTTTGAATATTTGACAATTCAAATTATCGTGGACCTCACGCAACAGTAGCGCATCTAACAGAAAATTCATACGCGGTAGCTCTTATTGCTTATATGCTGCTTCCATCTGATCCGAAAAATTAGTGCTACTGAGAAAATTTTGTGTTTAAATAGGACAGCCTATATTTTCCATTACTGCTTTTAAGCTGCAGATATATATTTCGAAAAAAGAGATCGGGTGTTCTTGAAAATTTTCTCTCCAAGCCTAATGGTTCTCGAGATACTCTAAGTGGTCATCGAATATTGGACACTCTGTACATAAGTAATAATAAAATGAAAGTAGCTATCTAATAACATACAGAAAGAGAATTACCTTTTTTACTTCATTGAATGGGCCTAATGGAAAACGATAAAACCATAAAAATATTGGTTTCGATTCACATCGAACCGGTTCTTTGTTACGTTATAGATAGCACTCCTGGCATCGCAATTTTCATTTTCGTGATCATCATTTTTTATCCATTATCCCAGGCTTTCCATTACGATTTTCATTTTGCTTTTCTTCCTGCGAATGGAAGATTAACGACGTCCTTTTTATTAGACCTCTTCGTTATTTCGTTATGAACTATGTTGCAATAGAGCCAGTAATGGTTAACTGTCCCTGTGCAGTCGGGAATAAATAGATAACTAACCCTGCGCAACGTTCGTTTTTTAGCCAGTATAATCCACGATTGTATTGGTAGTCGCGTTCAGAGGCTTGGGCTATTATTTTTTCTTCAATTTTTTGTACTTTGCATTGGCTGCTGGGGGTATTACGAAACGTTAAATCTTATTTTACAGCTGTGTGGACGATATACCTCCGATCTATTGGGTGCGTGAAAAAGTTCGTAGCGTTTTTTTTGAGTTTAGAGCTTTATTCTGGAAAGGCTACAACACGTAGATTATTCCAAGTACTGTCCATCGGCAGCTATGACCTTCTCCCATCTTTCAAGTAGCATAAGGATTCCTCGCTGAAAGAATTCTTGGTCTTTTGAAGCGATCCAGTCATCGACCATTTTTTGGTATCGTCGTAGGAAGAAAATCGCTGTTCAGCCGGCCATGCGCCATTGACCGGAACAAGTGGTAATCAGAAGAGCAATGTCTGGTGAATACGGCGGGTGGGGTAGAATTTCCCATTTGAGGTCTCTAGGTAGTTTTTGACAACGATTGCGACATGGGGTCGAGCATTGTCATGCTGGAGGATAACTTTGTCATGTCTTCAGCATATTGCGGTCTTTTATCCTTCAATGCTTGGCTCAATTTGATTAACTGTCGTCGGTAGCGGTCTCCTTTGATGGTTTCGTTGGGTTTTAGCAGCTCATAATAAATAACTCCGAGCTGGTTCTACCAGATACAGAGCATGAGCTTGGAGCCATGGATATTGGACTTTGCTGTTGATGTTGATGGCTCACCGGGCTTAACCCATACTTTTTTACGCTCGGGATTTTCGTAGCGTATCCACTTTTCATCTCCAGTAACAATTCGATGCATAAAACCTTTTCTTTTTCGACGCTGAAGCAGCAGTTCACTGGTAAAAAATCGTCTTTCGATGTCCCTCGGCTTAAAGTCATACGGCACCCAATTTCCTTGCTTTTGAACCATTCTAAGTTGTTTCAAGCGATAAGAAACTGTTGATCGATCAACTCCCAACACTTCTGCAAGTTCATCTTGTGTCTGACATGGATCTTCATCGAGATATTGCTCCAAATCTACATCTTCGAACTTTTTCGGTGCACCGCAACGCTCTTCGTCTTCGAGGTCAAATTCGCCATTTTTGAAGCGTTGGAACCACTTTCTGCATGTTGATTCTTGTAGAGCATAGTCGCCGTAAGTTTTCACAAGAATTCGATGAGCTTCAGCAGCACTCTTCTTTTGATGGAAATAATATAAAAGAATTCCCAGCAAAAACACATTTGACGGCACAAAATTCTCCATGTTTAAAATTTCGCACAGGTTCACCTTCCTACTTCAGTGGTTCAATATAAACTGATATTTGTAGTTTATGGTTTCAGCTTGCAGGTAAAATTTATTTCGTCAAAATTGGTTCAGCGTATGAGAAGATACAATACTTAGAAAAAAAACGCTACGAACTTTTTCACGCTCCTTATACGAGGCATGTTTTTCAAGTAAGTACCGTTTTGGAATTAAAAAAAGACGTGTAAAGATATCGCAATAATTTTATTAATACATGAAAGCCTGTATCTTAATCTACTTTTCCACATAATTTCCGTGAATATTGACGCACTTGTCATAACGTGGCACCAGTTTTTGGATACCCTCCTCATAAATTCTGCCGCCTGACTTGTTAACCATTGTGTCACAAATGTTTTGACTTCATCATCGTCTGGCAGACGCTGACCGCCCAGGTGTTTTCTTCAAGTGCAGGAACAAATGGTAGTCGCTGGGTGTCAGATCAGATCTGTATGGAGGATGATCTAGAGTTTCCCATTTAAAAGATTTGAGGAGATCTTTGGTCCGATTAGCCACATGTGGACGGGCATGTCATGCAGCAAAAACGATACCCTTACTCAACTTGCCACGTCTTTTGTTTTGGATTGGACGACGCAGATTGTTCAAAGTCCGTAAACTTTACAGATCTACGATGAATATCGATCGGTTTTACGCCTTTAGCACTAAGAAATCGTATAACAGCCCGTACTTCACAATCAGCGGGACTCACGATTGTCGCAGGCATCTTAAACACTCAGTAAACAACGTATACAATGAAGAATCAGACTGTAATGGCGTCAGTGCGTAGACAAGAGATGTAGGCAACCAGCGCGCATGCGCGGAACGCCGACCGTAGCGCTACGGCGGCGGAATCGCAAAACGGTACTTACTTAAAAAACATGCCTCGTACTATTCGTTAATCATCCCCTTTTTCGTTCAACGTCGTGTGATGATCCCACAGGTATTTCGATGGTTGGAGGTATGCCCTTAAGTAGGCTTCAAGACTTCATTATGTACAAACCATGTAAGCATATGCCGTCTTGTAGCCTATAAGTTTTTGCAAATCGTTTAGACCCTTTTGAGTTACTACTGTTGAGAAGTAAATCAAGGTCCTGCTAGTTGGACCAGGAGTTTGCACATGTTGAACCCCCTGACACCCCTTCATATGTCCTATCCTATCTTTTGTAGATCTGGGGTGCTATTCTTGACCGTTCGTAAATTTAAAGGTCGTGCGCAACTCTCGGCTTTGCGAATGGAAGGGACGTTTTGGTATAATCACTGGAGAACTGAATAATTCTTATTTGTACGAATGAAAGAAATCAAGTTTTGTAACCAAATGTAGAATCTCAAAATATACTAAAATGACACCCTTGAAAAAATGCATTTCATAAAGTTAACAGCAACTGTCATTTTACTTCCGATTGCAAAGAACCCTTTCCGACTACTAGAGAAGTTAAAGTTCGCGGCTTCTACAAACCACCGAAAAACAATTCCAATCTATTGAAACGACAATGAAAAAAAACATACCTACTGCCAGACATCAAGAGCAAAAACAGTTTGCCCCAAACGTCAGATAAATCGAATTGAGTCTATGTCAGAATTCGCAAAAAATGTAAAATATCCTAACGCAAACTACGGATCGCCCCATCACTTTTTTTCAACGTCCATTACCCGGTTCAGTTCGGTTATAAATTACTTTTTGTACTCCAGAAATACCGATCTAGGAGGGAAACACTCCAGAAAATTGGGCCTGGCAAAGAGGTAGTTGTTCCTCTTTAAAAAAAGTTCGCTGTAGTTGGAATTCAATGAGTTACCCTCCCCTTTACACCCCTGTTTAATCTATTGTTTTTTCTTTCTATCGTGTTAAATAAAATCGGAATATCAGAAATTCTCTGATATGTCAGGAAAATAAGGAATAGAAGATGTCCTATAAAATTCTGCAGTTGAATCACCGGAAAACTGAATAATACCAATTTCTACTCATCAGTAATATCGTGAAATGTAACCAAATATATAACCTCGATAAAATAGTGAAATGATACCCTTGGATTCGTCAGTAAAGAAATGTATCTAACAAAGTTAACACTGAATCAAACTGAAACCTACCATTCCTACCACTGAAGAATTTCAAGTTCGTGGTTTGTACCAATCCATCTCAAAAACAATTCAAATCTATTGGAACAACGTCAACGCCAACAACAAACCCATACCATCAAATATCAAGAGCAAAAACCATTTGCCCCAATTCCTTGAAGGCAGCTGAATCGAGCTAAATCGAAGTACGGAATTCCCGAAAAATGTAAAATATCTTTTGGCAAACTGAGAATCGCCTCATCGCTTTTCTACAACGTTCATTATCCGGTCGAGGGTCGGTTATAATTACATTTTATACTCCAGAAATACCGATCCAGGAGGGAAACACTCCAGATAATTGGGTCTGGCAAACAGGTACTTGTTCTTCCTTAGAGAGAGCTCGCTGCAACTGGAATTCAATGCGTTTCCAGGAATTGCCATTATACTGGTGATAACGTGGAAACCTTTGACTGTAAGCAAACTTCTTGACTGGTCTGGTTATTCCTGGAATTGTTCGAAGGCTTCAAGAACAGGCACGAAAACCTATTCGTTGAACTAATTAGAGTGGCTAGATGAAAAAGCAATTTACCAGAGAAAAACGTCTGTGGTGTTGGGAACAAAGAAGTTTTAATTTTGGTTCAATTTAACATTCTCTGAAGACTTCTGATTGCGATTTAATGAAGGCAATAATGCGGTTAATTCGAGAATACAAATCGCCAACAGAGGTTAGCTTAGGTAAGAAACCTCTTATCTGAAGACTATTTGTAGAAATCTCCGAGTATTAGATGATATGATAGTTTGTTATTCATCAATTAGTTGATGCTTATGTGATATTCTCCCGACATCGAGGAAAACCAATTCAAACAATACGAATCATTTAAAAAATAAACAATATTGAAACCAATGTAGTATTTAAAATATTCAATAAATAATAAATATAAAAATCTAACAAGCATAACAACACACCAACTTATGAATAAAACTGAGAATGAATGAGCCAACTGAAATTCAAGGCCGTTGAACATGGCATGGCAGGACTTTCAATTCAACTAGAATATTATTATTTAACGTGAACATGTTGGGTTTCGAATGAATTAGGTTTGATCTAACTGTGAAGTAGAAGTTTCCCTTTGCCTAGAGCCTCAAGCATTCCCATTAAAAAAAAATTGAATGTTGAATCATCTTCATATATTTTATTTGTGTTTTATAAGTCGTACCCCCTGGTCTAATTCCATATTTCAAATGGAAATCTGCAAGGGCTTATTAAATGGACCACAGACAGAACCATTCAAAAGTATCAGTGACTGAACTACTACATAAAATGTGATCTCCAGTCCATACTGTGTGATACAAATATCAACGAAGCAATGCGCCAGAGACAAATGGACGAAAGGTCCAATTCAAGTCCTTGAAGGCCACCCTTCACCACAAACCTGTCCTCCATAACGTCACACACGACGACAACGACGTTGAATGGAAATGGAGAATAATTCAAGAATAGTAAAACGCAGGTATGTCCTCCACACAGGTCCAAATTAAGATTTACTGGATTCATAATACCTACAACAGCCGCTCCAAAGTACGAGAATAAAAAAAAAACATTATAGCCCACGCCTCGGAACGCGACTATCGAAATACAATCGTGGATTATACTGGCTAAAAAACGAACGGTGGGCACGTTGTAACGTTATTATTTTTGAATTTGTCATAAAATGTAGTTTTGCCATCTTTTTCCAGAAATTATTAGTTAGTGAACTTATTGGGATGGTTCATTTTCTAAATTTCCTCATTGTTTGTAATTATTCACTTCGTTTACCTACCTTTTTGAATTGTTTTCCTTCAGAAAACGGTTTGTTTATTATTGTTTAAAATTGTGAGGTTAGTGGTGTTGTCATTTTTTGGTTCGTTCAAAATTTGGATTATTTGGCCTCAGCAAAGTACTTCGGAAAATCGTGGAAGAATTATAGAAATGGATTTATAGAGACCCTCCTCTGGTGTAAACTGCGTAGATTGTCGGTGCCGTAGTGGTTCCTTTATATATTTTTGGTTTTGATGTGTTTTTCTTCTTCTTCGCTGTGACAACTGGTGGGCTCTGTGAACTTTTCGGAAATTTCTGTGCGACTGTCAGAGCGGACATTTTGTGATACGAGGTTCCTTGTGCGGGGGGTCGTGTGGAAGGTCTGGACATTTTGGAAAAGAATTTTGAATCTAGATTCATCCTCGTTGTGAGGGATTATATCTTCGAGTGTCGTTGTTCCCTGTTATGTCATTCCATAGCTGCGTGAAGTATTTTGGAATGTTTTGGGAAATATAGACTTTTCCACATGGAGTCCGTACAGAATCTATCTTGCACCTCTAGGTACGCATACATTTTCTATCTTGAACCAGTTGTCTTACCATCCTCTTTTAGGTTGTTGTGTAGCGAATATTGTTGGAATTATTTGGAACAAATTCTCGACTGAATTGGAGGTTGAACCTATCTCCCTCGAACAACAGAGGTAACTAAAATATCCTTTATAGCTTATGTACCGTTTCTTATAGTATTTTGTTAGGGTCCACGTATCTGGGTATCTCCACGTATTGGGTGTACCTGAGTTCCACGTGACAGGTGTTGAGTACAGTTTTCCACGTACCTTGTGTTATTGGGGGTAACCTGTCAGTTATTCCACGGTATTGGAGGTAACCTGTCAATTATTCCACGTGCCTGGCATGTCTTCTTGGCTGAATTATCTATGTACCTGTCAGTTAGGGGTACTCACGAACCTGCCAGTTAGAGGTATCGATTGGCATCCATCTTGGAGGTATCTACGTTCTGGAGTATTTTGTGAAGGTAACCAGTGTGTAGCACTGGCTTTAATATTGTAAATTGTTGGTTTTTCTATTTTGATAATTTGGATATTGTTTTGTAAGGTAATGTTATATATAGTTGTGAGCATTATAATGAGGTGCACTTCATAAGTTGCGTTGGGTACCAACCAGGGTGCTCGTGTATCCCTTCAGGATTTTGTGATAAGATAATTGATCGGTGTTCCCTTCAGGAACCATTGTTTATGTAAAGTAGTTATTGACTTAGGTCGGTCAGGATTTTGTAATAGGATGATTGATCGGTGTTCCCTTCAGGAACCATTGTTTATGTAAAGTAGTTATTGACTTAGGTCGGTCAGGATTTTGTAATAGGATGATTGATCGGTGTTCCCTTCAGGAACCATTGTTTATGTAAAGTAGTTATTGACTTAGGTCGGTCAGGATTTTGTAATAGGATGATTGATCGGTGTTCCCTTCAGGAACCATTGTTTATGTAAAGTAGTTATTGACTTAGGTCGGTCAGGATTTTGTAATAGGATGATTGATCGGTGTTCCCTTCAGGAACCATTGTTTATGTAAAGTAGTTATTGACTTAGGTCGGTTTATTGTGTTAACTTAGATTATTGGTTCTTATCTGATTTAGTGTGTTTTAGTAAGATTTCTTCTGGCTACCCCTTGGGGGATAATATTTATCTGTATTGTATCAACCACTGCACATACATTTTTGTTTTGTTAATAAATTATTGTGACTTGAATTTTGAGGGATTTTTGTTATCTGTTACTCTGGTAGAGGAGTAAGCAGTTCATTTAACTTGAGTAGGCAGGCATTACTCTACCTGGCGCCCATTTTATTCTATCATATATTACTCACTCCCTTCTCCACTGAGTGTGGTCGCGAGCCTATTGCATCGAAACCGGCTTTCCCCAAAGTCAACGTTTCAACGTGGGCAGGGATTGTCATCTTCTTATTCCCGAATACATACTGACTAATAACCCATCAACAATATTTTGTTGTTCATTGAGGTTTCTGTCTCTTGAACTCATTTCACCCAGAATTTCAGAAGATTGATTGAACTTTGTGATCCACATATTGACTGATACAAATATCAATGAAGCAATGTGGCAGAGAATAGATAAACGGACTAATGGACGAACGATCCTATTATCAAGATAACTCTTCACCACAAAAACATCCTCCTATTACACATAGGTATTTAAATTCCTATAAAGCAATATACAGGTTTGGAAATTCGCATTGGAAACATACGATATTCAATGCATTAGAGAGGAAATTTGCCGTGTAGTTCGACAGATTTACATGCTATGTTTCGCTTTCGTTCGACGCGATGGATGATCCCATGAACAAATAATATTAAGATAAAGAAAAAATGACAAACAAAAAAATTCTTTGCCTTTAAGGAGGCTAACCTAACAAATTTTTGAAACATAGATAAATTGAAAATAGTAATCATCGAAATGAATACAATCTTCAATTTATAGGCTCACAGAACCTTCTTCATGCGGACTGGGACGATTTATTCAAGATGTTGTCAATGAGGGAAGAGACAGACCGGTTTCGGCATCATTAGGCCTCGTCAGTGTCCCATATCCCTCAGAGATCATCTACTAGATGTCACCATCTGTAAGATACTACTCGATAGAGTCTTACAAGTAGTCTTAAATGTAGAAGTTTTTCAATAGGATGTTGTCTCTGAGGGATATGGGACACTGACGAGGCCTAATGACGCCGAAACCGGTCTGTCTCTTCCCTCATTGACAACAT
Organism: Propylea japonica; assembly: GCA_013421045.1. Taxonomy (NCBI): domain Eukaryota; kingdom Metazoa; phylum Arthropoda; class Insecta; order Coleoptera; family Coccinellidae; genus Propylea; species Propylea japonica. The sequence goes on along the minus strand of CM024243.1, from coordinate 11,751,647 downwards.
CTTGAATAAATCGTCCCAGTCCGCATGAAGAAGGTTCTGTGAGCCTATAAATTGAAGATTGTATTCATTTCGATGATTACTATTTTCAATTTATCTATGTTTCAAAAACAAATAATATGGTTGTCACTCCCAAATCGACTAACATGGGCAGTAAATGCGTCAGGCTGCGTATAACACTCTATGCGAGTACTACTGGTTCTCTACCACACTGCTCAATTGAGCTACTCTCAAGGATAAGAGAGATCAAACTACGTTATTACAACAGGTCAATGTTAATATTTTGTAATTTATAGTTCATTATTGATATAAATCATCGACCTAATTCAAAATCAATGGTTGGGTTAATCAATCAAGCTTCGTGAAACCCACTGTCAGAATACTGAATATTAACTGAATAAAAAAGACCAATGGTGCTTTTCTTGACATCGTTCGCAACTCTGCGCATACGCACACTTGCGAACGACCATTTGCGTATACGCACTAGAAACGGTATTCTTGAGCACTGTTCGCAATGCTTAACGAACGTGACCGTTCGCAACTTCAATTGAATGCGGCAATGATGCAAAACTTGGATGAAATGCAACACAGAATACACGAATAGTATCCTGCGCTGATGAAATCGCCGGATGTGATTAGCAAACGACCGTTTACTGATGTGAATAGTCGTTAAATTTTGAATTTCAAATAGGCTTGTAGAGAATATTTTCGTTCATATTTGTTTTAAGTGATATTTGAGATTTCAATTTATAATGGAAGGCACCAAGACAGAGTAAGTACAGGGCGAACACAGTTATTGTTAAAATTAATGGAGAAAATTTTGGAAAATTGTCCGGATTCCCCATGAAAAATGTGCAAATTTTATGGTGAGCACTCAAATATATATTTAAAAGTGTGTGTGGGCGGTGTATTGAAAGACAGGACATCTTATAAGAGAAAATAGCAAAAAAATCATAAATTCTCCATAATTTTCAGACATAGCATGATAAACATATGCTGAATTATGCTTAGAAATAGTAAAATGAATCTCTGAACACGCTGAAAAATACTTCATGTTTTAATCAAAAAATATCAATTCGAAGAACCTTCGATATCGTTACTAAGAACATTTGCACAAATTGATGATCAACTTTGACACGATTTTATCTTTGCATCGGTTTTTAATGATTTCGCAAATGCTAATATATTTCAAATCGTCCATTAACCATGTCAACCCTTAAATATGTGTCTACTTAAATCTCCATCGTATTTCTGTCACGAAAAAGGCACTTCATTTCTTATTTGGTTGTTTAAATTATGGATTCAACATTCATAGAACTCGTTAAATACACTACTGGAAAAAATTAAAGGATCAAAAAAAAATTCCAAATTGTTCGGTAATTTTCAACATGCCGTAACTTTGAGAGGAATGGTCGTACAAGGAATTTTAAAAGAGGAAATTGTAGCTCCAAGTGTCTAGTTTTTGGATTAGAACTTCAAAAGTTTTAAGTTTCAGTGGTTTTCGTGAAATGATAGAAAAATCAGCAAGAAAAAAATTCTCAAAATTTTACCACTTTTTTTTTCTTGTCTACGAGCGTGGAAATTTTATTTTTGCATAATCGTTATAATGATGGGATACCTTGTTAATTCAGCTTTAATTTATTTTTTTATTGACCTCAATACGTCCACTCCGCTCGAGATATCGGTCTTCAAATGGAAAAACAGGGGTGGCAATACCCGTTATCAAATTAATAAAAATTTTATTTGTTAGTTTATTTTATTTTTCTTTTTTGAAATTTATGTACTATCTGCAATTAAAATGTGGAAAAAGCTCGAGAAAATTCTTTTTTGCCTTTTTTAAAGATTATGAGCTTCTCAGAGCAAAAAACGTGATCCTAATTTTTCTCAAAAATTCAATCGAGCCAAAAAAAAAATGGCTCGATGGATTGAGTTGACTCTTGGTAAGGTTTTTATCAACATATTGAACTGTGAAAGTCACACTTAACATTATTGGTTTCCTCAACATTTTCGATCCAGCGGTAGTAGATTTTCCAAGAAACCACAAAAGCCCTTTTTTTGTTAAATTTTTATATTGATGCGACATGAAGAAAAAAAAAATTCTATGTAAAGCAATGGTTGTTCATTAATGGGAGTTCATTTAATGTCTTGAACCCTCCTTCAATTTTCTGTGCGATTATTGGTTGCTGAGAAATCGATAATCAAAGACAAATGGATCCTTTTTCATTTGAAGACCGATATCTCGGCGAGAAGTGGACGTATTGAGGTCAATAAAAAAATAAATTAAAGCTGAATCAACAAGTATCCCATCATTATAACGATTATGCAAAAATAAAATTTCCACGTTCGTAGACAAGAAAAAAAAGTGGTAAAATTTTGACATTTTTTTGTTGCTGATTTTTCTATCAATACTCGAAAACCACTGAAACTTAAAATTTTGAAGTTCTAATCCAAAAACTAGACACTTGGAGCTACAATTCCTTTTTTAAAATTCCTTGTACGAACATTCCTCTCAAAGTTACGGCATGTTGAAAATTGCCGAAAAATTTGGAATTTTTTTGTGATCCTTTAATTTTTTCCAGTAGTGTATGACTCATGTCGACGGTTGCGCCGTACGCACGGCTACTGCGGACGCTCAAGACCGTCCGTTGCAAAATGCGAACGTTCGCACGGTATTCGAACGGTCAAGAATATAATTGAAGAGTTTTTCAAGAAATCTTCGTATTTTCTTATTTTCATAGTTCTCTGGCACGGTAGCTGAAGAAAACCAGAGGAATTTCTGCTATCTCGATTTCATCGTCAACGATAGGAAGAAAACAAACAATAGATTTAGCAGTGGCGTGCGGAGGGACAAACGCATTGAATTCCAGCTGCAGCTTGCTCACTATAAGAAAGAACAAGTACTTGTTTGCCAGACCCAATTATCTGAAGTGTTTTCCTCCTGGATCGGTATATCTGACATAAAAGAATCAATTATTTTTAATTTTTTAATTTAACGATCAATCATCAAGTGCTTCTGCTCGAAAAATCTGCCAGCTGCCTCCAGTCAGTTTTTCGATTTAGAAACAATTTGTTATTCAATATTTCGCCTTCCTCATTGGCGTAAATTGAGATGAGGAAAATGTTCGCTGAAAAACTATAATGTTGGATTTTGTCGGCTTACTTATTTTATCGATGTGAACAAACGTATCTATGTAGACTTTCTCAATAAGAGAAATTGTGAGAAATACTTTTTTTCATTAGATTCCGCAGAATGGCTCCGTATATTCAAGCTTTCTCGGGAATTTCTTGTTATAAATCAACGTTGCATAATTCTGAATAACATAACAAATTCCGTAAATATTTCCTATCGCATAATTTGATGAAACACAGCGAAATACGCGAAGTATTTTCCTGAACTCACAACGTCATTTCTCATAATTCCCACTCCCTTCATCCAGACAAAATCTTTTCCAAACGGAAACAAACGAATCATAAAGGGATCAACAGGAACGCCTCCCGTTCCTCTTCATTATCCTTCATCGTCCGAGACTTCATTTCTCCAGACTCAAATAATCGCGATAATTCGCTTCTACAACGAACAAAATTGAGCGGAAAATATCACCGCCATTTGGTTCCTCTGTTATAAATCAAAGCAGGAAAGTTCTGAATAACATAACAAATTCAGTAAATATTTCCCATCGCAAAATTTTATGTAATACATAGCAAGCACAGTCAAGTAAGCGAAGTATTTTTCTGAATTCACAACGTTATTTATTATTATTCTCACAATCTTCATCTGCAGGAATTTACTTTTGCCTTCTCAAGTGGTCTCTATGGATAGCTGGTTACAGGCGCAAGCGTGAGCGATAGTAAACATATATTATATATATTGTTATTATTGGTGAATAATTGAGTTCTGCTTCGAAAAATGGTAATAACATTTTGTATTTCAACGTGAACATCCATAAGTACATGAAACAATCAAATTACTTTCTTTGAGAAACCCAAAATTAGAACAGACCCATCAAATTTTATTGTCGTTTATTGTGCTCTATTTCAGAATATATTTCGAATAACAACTTTTTTTTGAAGAGTTCTGAACAAAAATCAATTTTATGTGAACTGACTATTCAAAGCAATGGATTGGACTTTTATAAGGTACCTATTCAAAATATACAAAAAATGTTAGTTTTCCTTTATATTCAATTTATTGACTGAGTAGGGTATCATACTTCCACCTTTTTCAGATATTCATCGCAAAACACATTAAAAAACTTCAGGAAATGAAATTATACGTTCGAAATATCGGATATCTCGTACAAAGAGTATACCTCCCAAACATTGTCTTCTACGGCGATGCCGCTTGAGGCGCCGGCTATGTCTTTAGAAGAACGTGATAATGTTAAGCTGACATAACTACACATCCAGTATGTGTATGGCTCAGAATTTGGGAAATACGATTTGCATTAGCGTAAAATATTTTCGCAAACAATTCGTTTTTCTCCGCTGACAAAAATCAAAAGTGCCGTTCGCCCAAAACCGAATTTATCGATGTAACAAAGTGTGGAACACGCGATTATAAAAGAATCCTCCAGAAAAACACTGATAAAAAAACCGAATGGATATGTGGTTGCGAAATTAGTAACAGTCTTCATTATTCTCCTTGTTTGCTATTTGCTGTGTGATGATCAGATAGAATGAATGTATCTGATCCAGTGTCTAGGATTGAATCCATTCGAAATAAAAAAAAATTCAAACATCAATATTTCAAAAAACACCTCTCTACCAAATTAGGTTTTATCTCAAGATAAGAAGAAAGAAAGTTACAAACTGCCCTAATATGCGAGAAGGTTATATTTGAATTTTTTTTCTCCACGACCCTCTTCTGTATCCCTAAACCCCCCAGTACCTGCCCACATGTGCACTCCCAAAATAAAAAACCACGCGCTGCCACTGGGATCAAACAAACACAAAGCGAGCACAGCCAAGTAAGCTAAGAATTTCACTTAATTCACAACTTCATTTCTTATAATTCCTTATCCCTTTCTCCAGACAAAATCTTTTCCAAACGAAACAAACGAATCATAAGGGATCAACAGGAACGCCTCCCGTTCCTCTTCATTATCCTTCATCGTCCGAGACTTCATTTCTCCAGACTCAAATAATCGCGATAATTCGCTTCGACAACGAACAAATTGAGCGGAAAATATCAGAGCCATTCGGTTCGTCTGAATCCCTCAGTTTCTCTTCTCTTTCACCAAATAATTCAAGATGTCGCTCTGGGTGATGTCATGACGGAGGTCTTGGGCTTGGGGCAAGGGAGTTTTAATTACAGATCTGTTGGTAACACTGACATTCCGAATTTCATGTTGGCCACAGCGACCGCAGGGGTTGTTCATTTTAGAAACTGATATTGGAAGGGTTGAGTTGAAATTTGCGTTGAAGACTAATATTACAAAAATAAAATTTGAGTGAGTTGCACATTGTGAAGATTTATATTATGATGAACTAGCGACCCGCCCCGGCTTCGCACGGGTGCCTCAGACGCGCTATTTATAGGCACGCTCTTGCCGCACCGGGCGGTGGCCGGTACCGCCGCAAACGCTACGTGCTACGTCCCATAATTTTCAAATCTGTAATATCTTCGAAAATATTCACTTAAATCATACGATGTAAAGGGCCATATAGATCTATATTAAATGAACAATGTATTCAAGGTATTCAATGGTTAAGGATTAATGCTGTATTGGTTAAAATCGCTTCGAAAATTAGCCATATTATTTGTCGTAAAAAGTAAATGACAAAAAAAAGTTATTGTGGGTTATCCATAAGAGATAGACATATACCATCACGGACTTTTCTGTAGACCTTTTCAATGTGTACAATACTTAGTACATTATTTTGATAAAACTCTTAGGTTCAGCCTGCGTTTGCAATGTAAGCGGAAAAAATGAAATTATTTACGACATCACATCATTAGAAACCTCAAAAATAATAGTACTTCTCCACTATTTAGTGGATGTATTATACATATAAACCTTCCTCTTGAATCACTCTATCTATTAAAAAACGCATCAAATCCGTTGCGTAGTTTCAAAGATTTAAGCATACAAGGGACATAGGGACAGAGAAAGCGACTTTGTTTTATACTATGTAGTGATTATTGACTGAGTAGGGTATCATTCTTTCACCTTTTTCATATTCATCGGAAAACACATTAAATAACTTCAGGAAATGAAATTATACGTTCGAAATATCGGATATCTCGTACAAACAGTATACCTCCCAAAGATTGTCTTCTGCGGCGTTGCCGCTTGAGGCGCCGGCCATGTCTTTAGAAGAACGTGATAATATTAAGCTGACATAACCACACATCCAGTATGTGTATGGCTCAGAATTTGGGAAATACGATTTGCATTAGCGTAAAATATTTTCGCAAACAATTCGTTTTTCTCCGCTGACAAAAATCAAAAGTGCCTTTCGCCCAAAACCGAATTTATCGATGTAACAAAATGTGGAACCCGCGATTATAAAAGAATCCTCCAGAAAACACTGATAAAAAAGCCGAATGGATATGTGGTTGCGAAATTAGTAACAGACTTCATTATTCTCCTTGTTTGCTATTTGCTGTGTGATGATCAGATAGAATGAATGGATCTGATCCAGTGTCAAGAATTGAATCCATTCAAAATGAAAAAATTTCAAACATCAATATTTCAAAACGCCTCTCTACCAAATTAGGTTTTATCTCAAGATAAGAAGAAAGAAAGTTACAAACGCCCTAATATGCGAGCACAGCCACAGTAAGCTAAGAATTTACTTAATTCACAACTTCATTTCTTATAATTCCTTATCCCTTCCTCCAGACAAAATCTTTTCCAAACGGAAACAAACGAATCATAAAGGGATCAACAGAAAGGCTCCCGTTCCTCTTCATTATCCTTCATCGTCCGAGACTTCATTTCTCCAGACTCAAATAATCGCGATAATTCGCTTCGACAACGAACAAAATTGAGCGGAAAATATCAGAGCCATTCGGTTAGTCTGAATCCCTCAGTTCCTCTTCTCTTTCACTAAATAATTCAAGATGTCGCTCTGGGTGATGTCATGACGGAGGTCTTGGGCTTGGGGCAAGGGAGATGAAACCTGGAGAGTTTTAATTACAGATCTGTTGGTAACACTGACATTCCGAATTTCATGTTGGCCACAGCGACCGCAGGGGTTGTTCATTTTAGGAACTGATATTGGAAGGGTTGATTTGAAATTTTCGCTGAAGACTTGACAAAAAACAAATAGAGTGAGTTGTCTTTGTGAAGATTTGAATAATAATAAATAATGTGAGCAAAGAATAATAATAATCAATTGAAATCAATCAATATAAAACTCATACATCGGAGCTAATCTCGTCCTCATCCAATGTTATAATAAATTTTCCGCCGACCTCGAAATAAAAAGTGATTTTAATGTGTACGAAATTGAGCATTAATGACCCATTTAAATGTTCAATTTTTTTAGCCATTTTAATGTGCATCCTCATGGCAACCATCTACAAAGTATTCAGAAGCACTACGAGAAATGTCAAAAATCTACTGGAACATAGCTACATAGAAATTCACTATGACAAATGTATGTCAATCAAGATTTCATACCCAATTCATTTTGAGATCGTCGAAAAAATCTTGTAATCAACCCGGTTATTAATAGATCGACTAATGGTCTCGAACTATTAAAGCGTGAGCGGAGCGAACGCTTTAAAATATCTTAACCATTAGTCGCTGTCTTCAATAACCTAGTTGATTAAATAACTATTATTGTCTAGTACCAGAACCATTCCCATTCTCATATCAACCACAGAAAATATTCCTAAGAGCCTCAAGTCCAACTTCAAGGAGCTAGATTTGGATGAAAACCTTTTCAAATTAATGCAAAAAGCAGTACTTTTCGGTATGCTAGAACGGTAAGGAAGTTTGTAGGTCACGATGAACACCAGGAACCACCATGAAGGAAAACATTGCAAAACCAACTACCACAACATCAACCAAGAAATCCAGGATCAAGCAACGAAGGACTAACAACCCAGGAGAAGAAGAACACCGAAGACCTCAGAGCTCAATCCCCCTGATACTTGCTATCCGGGATGAGTGAATGTTCCCCTTAGTAGGGAGTGTGATAGCCGATAGCTAGGGGGTGTGAAAAATCACACCCTTTCTACGCTAATAGGCTCAAGTCGATATTTATTGATTCCATAAGATAACATTATATTGAAAAACAATGTGAAATTGGAATAGGTCAGGAAATCGTGGAACAAAAAATTGTTACCTTCCACAAAATTCTTTGAAATCACCTGTTGTAGGGCTAACATTTTAAAATCACAGGATACAATGCTTTCCTAAATTTTAAAAGGTCAGAAATATTTCTTATTTTAGGTGCAACATGTTGAAAATACTCGCTGCCATATATTCTACGTCTTTTTCTTGAAGTTGTTATGTGTGCTGGTATAGTATAAGAAAATATTCTTCTAGTAGCATTTAAATTTTTGTAAGGTTCGAAATAATATTTGTGTTCACAGAAAAAAATCAACAATCTAAATATATGTATATAAACCATAGATGGTTAGAATATTATTGCCTTTAACGAATACCCTACAAGATTTCCTATATTCTAATTTAAAATCGTTTTTAAAGCTCGTTTTCGAATGTTAAATAAATCGCCCACATAAGAAGAATTACCCCAAAAGATTATTCCGTATGACAGAATGGATTTTGATCTGGCAAAATGTACAACCTTGAGCGGATCCAAATAGATTTGCCTTCTCAACATACAAAGCATGTAGTTTACAGAAGTAAGTCTACCACCTTTAAGACGTTCAATATGAGGTCCTCGTTTAAGATGTCTACCGACTACAATTCCCAAAATAGTAACACTCTCTCTAACCATGACATCTTTACCTGAAGAATTTATCGACAAAGAAAAGTGCAGATATTTTACTTTAGAACAATATTCAAAACAAGATTGTGAGGGGATTAGAACCAACTATGCGTTTAATATTGATTGATTTTGATCGATTAATATTATTCTCTGCTCACATTGTTTATGTTAACCATGGCGATGTTACGCATTAAATATTTTCTTCATTAATATTGAATTAACAGAATGTAATGTCGTAACCTCTAGAAATTATCTGCGGATAGGTATAAATTTTTAAGATATAACTTTTTATTTTACACATTGTGTCAAAAAAGAAGATAAAATTCACATGTTTAGGACTTATTGATAACAATTCCTCAAAACAAAGTCGAACTTTCGTCGATACTGTTCAATCGTGAATGTACCCAAGCTTTTGGAGTAAATTGTCCCGATTGCTAGCGCCACCTGCGGCCGCGGAATGAACCCGATCAGTAAACAAACATCGCCATAATTCAGATTTTCCCAAGTACCAAACTGTGCTTTCTGTTTCGTAAAGTGATCAAACTTGAGTTTTTGATAATTAAAAATATCATCTATCATCTTCTAATTAGCACCGATGTAAATTCATCTGTTCTTCTGTTAAAACCAATTAGCAATTTCGAGTGAAGTGTGTGAGACTCGACCAACTAAGTGATAACCACAAAGCCGTGCAGAAAAGGCTAATCATCCCTTTTTTTTCCCAAAAAGCCTCTTTTCCTGTAAATTGCTCAGTCTTGTAATTGTCGTCTGAAATTGGTTGCAGTCATTTTCAACTATTAAGATACATATCGACTTCCTCAAGACTAGTTCTGTCAGTTGTTCAAACTAAAATGGATGAATATATATGAGCTAGCAGTAATGCAACTTGTCTCATAACTTTTATGAAGATATTTGTCAAGCATTTTTCCAAACTATAAAAAATTCGCTTTAACAACAACCAGCTCCATTCGGTTCGTCTGAATCCCTCAGTTCCTCTTCTCTTTCACTAAATAATTCAAGATGTCGCTCTGGGTGATGTCATGACGGAGGTCTTGGGCTGGGGCAAGGAGATGAAACCTGGAGAGTTTTAATTGCAGATCTGTTGGTAACACTGACATTCCGAATTTCATGTTGGCCACAGCGACCGCAAGGGTTGTTCGTTTTAGAAACTGATATTGGAAGGGTTGACTTGAAATTTGCGCTGAAGACTAATATGACAAAAATCAAATTTGAGTGAGTTGCACTTTGTGAAGATTTATATTATAATGAATAATGTGAGCAGAAAATAATAATAATCAATCAATAATATCAAACTCATACTTCAAAGCTAATCTCGTCCTCAACCTAAGTAAATATAAGGGGATTAGCTCCGAAGTATCAGTTTAATACTGATTGATTTTGATCGATTAATATTATTCTCTGCTTACGTTGTTTATGTTTACCATGGCGATGTTACGCATTAAATATTTTCTTCATTAATATCAAATTAACAGAATGTAATGTCGTAACCTCTAGAAATTATCTGCGGATAAGTATAAATTTTTAAGATATAACTTTCTATTTTACACATTGTGTCAAAAAAGAAGATAAAATTCACATGTTTAGGACTTATTGATTTTTTTCTTCATTACTGATACACATTGCAAACATAAAATTTTAAGTTCGAAAATCTAAAGGTACGATGTTTCTCACAGAAAATGAAAACAGAAGAATTATCGAAGTTGCATGTCGACAGATGCTAATTCTTCAATTTATAATGTCTTAGACTAGACAACCAAATGAAGAAGGACGCAACTCGAAATATATTATGTTGAATAGTACCCAATCCAATTTTTTTTCAGGAATACCTACGTATTGAAAATTCATTGATGATGTACATATATGGTGAGATGACTAATTTAACAATTAAACACCATTGTGAGTGATCTCAATGTATGTTTGTACAAAAAAGTTGTTCTAAGCCATCATTTCTTATTGTAAAATAATTGATTAATGCCATGAAATCTCATTATCATTTTTAGAGAAAATAAGCCATAGGTTGTACTCGTATAGAAGGTTCATTATTGCATTTGTTCATTCGAGAACTCGTAGAATGATATCGATGCCTTTTGCACTCGTATTGTGAAAAATAATCCGACAACTCTGCATATTATTTCATTTATAATTTGGTTCAAAGAACATTATTAGTTGAAGTTTTTAACCAACGCATTCGCCATTTCGCAACCCAATCTCTAATGAATATCATAAAGGGCCCATCTCACTAAGAAGGAAGAATGCGCAGTTAAGTATCTGCACGTTTGCAGTAACGCAAACGTGTGCATTCATATTTTCCGCACACATACACTTTTGCGTGTTGGTTTGGATGTGGCGACAAGCGTGAGATGACGTCGAAAAAAGATCTGATGTTAATGGCAGTGGCGTGTGTTGTTATTAAAGAAAAAATGTCCAAGGTATAAATATGGAACCTGACACTGTGTTGCTAAACATATGAAACGTGCAGAGACTTGTTGCCCATACACAGTCGTTTTGGTCATTCTTTCACGTACGGTGAAGAATGCACACGCCACACGACGGAGATGATTGCGCATTCCAAATTTACGCCATACACACACTGTTTTAACTGTACCCCGTACAACGCGCATTTAAGTCTTCGCGCTTCCCTCTTAGTGAGTGGGCCCTTTAAGCATTTTACGGATAAAAGTGTTTGAATCGGTGCACTGCGTCAATAAGGGACTATTTGAATGGATATACATCAAGGTGCGTACTCTTTAAGTGGACATGAAAAAGATGTCCATCGATTTACACACCTTTATCAAAAAAATCCATTATATTACAAGATCTATTAGAAGAGGCAGAGTTTTAATCTGTGCCCTTCGTAAAAATGTATGATGCTATGTCAACATCTTTTTCATCTTAAAATAATATATTCACCACATCAAACCTCAAATTATTAGTGATCTTTAAGTTTTTAGGTTATCCAAATAATGAAGAGCAATTATTCTATCGCAATCAAAACGATGACAAATTCATGTGTGTGAAGTTGGCCCAGCACTTTTTGATTTTCGAGAAAAATTTTGTTGTGCTGAATTGTGCTAGGTTTGTGCCGATAATTTACTCTATTCTTCTTATTTTCCCCCATATAAGAAGAAAACTGACGATTTTTCTGAAAATTTGACCAGCACAAATAGAGTACAATCATACAAAAAATATTTCGTCGAAAAAAATGAAAGTGCTGGGCTAACTTTTTTCTAATTTCTTTATTTTTTGGGTAAATTAGCTTGATATTTGTGAAAATAACTACGGCACAACATTGATTAGCACAATGCTTTGAGCATGTTTCCATTGAAAAAAAAACAAAAGTGCTGGGATGAATTTTTTTAATTTTCGTAGTTTGTAGGAAAACGCGAATGATTTTCGTGAAAATATTTACGGTACAAAGCAGCACAAATGTAGCACAAATTTTTTCATTCGTTTTTGAGAGAAGAAAAAGAAAGTGCTGGGCTATCTTTTTTCTTAGATTTCGATTTTTCAGGAAATGAGAGGGACTTTCGAGAAAATTCGAACGGCACAACTCAGTACATGTGTAGCACAATTTTTATCAATCATTCAAATCTCATTTTTCGAAAAGTGCTGGGCTGGCTCATTTTTTCGGTTTTGGAAATATTTCGGAAACCACTTGGAACTAAGAAAAAAAATTATCGACACAAAGCAGCACAAACCGAGCACAATTCAGCACAACAAACATTTTTTCGAAAATCAAAAAGTGCTGGGCCAACTTCACACACATGATAAATTCTCAAGACTCATCAATTTCTGAAACCAGACACAAACATTTTAAACTTTATCCTCAAGCTCACCTTCTTCGGTGTCCTTTTACGTTCTAAAGTTTGTTGGGTTTATGACAGCAAAATTTGCTGGAACTCGAGCTATAAGCAGTAAGAACTCTATGGGGGAGTTCATGCATCTTTGATGTTTGCTTGAGTTAGGATGAAACTTTTTGACGTTGTTGGTTCCAGACGTATTAGTGGCGTCTGGGGTTATAATGAACTCCAGTTTGGATAGAATCACAAGAAAGTTGTTTTCGAGAGCCATTACTCTATAAATACAGGGAATTCATATGTGTTGCATTCCATAGAATAGGAAAATAGAAAAAGTTTGTGGATTGAAACGTTAAATCAGGGCTACCGCGTATGAATTTTCCGCTAGAGGCGCTAGTGTTGCGTGAGGTCCACGATAATTTGAATTGTCGAATAGTCAGATGTATTAGTGAATCTGTATTGTTTCTTTTCAATCTTTACGCGAATGTGAGGAGTTTTACATACATATTCAGATTCATAACAGCAAATTTGAATCACGGATGAATGAATATCACTGATATTCATATAAGTTTGTTCACGGTTTCAATACACATTTCTTGTGGAAAGTTTGTTTATTTATTGAGTTTACAGTTATGATTTTCCTTTTTACAGACCCAAATACTATGATAGGAATGATAATTCCAGTGGAAACGCATTATGATCATTTGAAATAAGTTATTGCAGAAGTAGGTTATCATTTCAAGAGTAATTGCTTTTTATCATACTACATGATACCTAATAGAGCTGAAAAGTGTAAAAAGTTGGAGAAGAATATTAAATCCTCTCCTAATCCTTTCATTTATCATTATAAGTGAATATATAGAAAAAACACTAAGTACGAAAATGAAAAACTTGAAGGATGAGAGGTATATTTACTGATCAGTTTCATTTGAAAGAAGGGTAATTTATTTATTCACACAGGTCCTTGATATATATTTCAACAGTAAATGTTTTCCTCGAATTAGTGAGTTGATTGATAACAAATATAAAATGTTTATAGTTGTATTACAGAGTGAAATTGTATCAATTAGATTTCCAATTCGAAGTATCATTCTGTTACTCTCAAGTTCCGACAAAAAAGCAGTAGGTATCAGTTGAGCTCTCTTGACTACATATTGATTTTCCTCTACAGTTGAACTGATTTTTGCATTTTCAAATTTATTTCTGCGTTCAATAACTCTCTCTACTAGTATTTTAATACATATCTTTCCTCACTTTCCTGGTACCCAGAAAACTGGCTAGGTATTGCTTTCAGTTTTAATTTAGAAATAGCTGAAAAATTTTCAACACTAGATTACAAGTAATACAACTAAGTATAACTTCAGTGTTTTGAATTATTGTAAAATAAAAGTGTCTGAAGCAACATAATGTAAAAGATTATTAGGTACTCAAGGTTTTCTGTATTAGGATCGTTAGGTCACATATTATCAGGGTTAAAATGTTGGATGAGTAAGCAGTTCATTTACCTTGAGTGGGCAGGCATTACTCTACCTGGCGCCCATTACATTCCATCAGATATAACTCACTCCCTTCTTCACTGAGTGTAGCCGCGAGCCTTTCATTGCCTTGAGACCGGCTTTCCCCAAAGTCTACGTTTCAGCAGGTAATTAGAAAATGATCAATAAATAGAAGAGTCTAAAATAGGCTCACGAAAGGTCCTCTTCCAAACCAGATAACATGTATTCAAGAGCTTTCCAATATCATCCCGGTTCAGCCCTAATATTCAAATCAATGATGGCTAATCGCCCGGACCGTAACGCCAACAATTCAATCCGGAATGACAGGACTGTCTCAATATACACATGTTCGAAATTCTGCGGTTGAAGCGGTCTCGGGCCTGTCGAAACAACAGCACAACGCGGACGTGCCTGGCTGAGGGCAGGGACAGGGAATCCGGGATTATCGAAATTCGAAAGGCGAACGACGAAGAAAGACTGGTTAGTTGGTTGTTCGGTCTGGAATTCACATATTGGCTTGTAACTCGACGAATTCCACATTTTGGTTGAAAGAATCTCGTGGTTTTTGGTTGGCATGCTTCCCAGATCTATGCGCTGTGGAGCTGAATTATTGACATTCACTCGGATGGAGAATCTTTATTTAGCCTGGGATGGTGAATAGTTTCTAATTTCATATAGACCTTTTTCTCGTGAATTTTATGGTTTCATCATAATTAAAGAAAGTCTTCAATAATAATATTATTAACTAATTGATTATGTTAGACGAGAATAGGTGTATGGGACATGTCAGATACGACATCTCTAATCTTTTCTGCATTACGAAAAAAAAATCACAGTGGTATCTACAGAGTGTTTCTGAAGCCCAACTTGAGGGGGTGAACCTACTTGTTATTTCAAGAAAAAAAGTTTATATAAATATTCCGTAAACGCAGCTACAGGCTGTTGAAATTTCCGAAAAAATTGGTTTTCTTCTCTGCAGTTTTTGTGAGATATTCAGTCCAAATTTGGAGTGCGAGCTTCGTCATTGCACGTCATGAATCTTAACTAGAATCTACAGGAGTATGATGATTTCCCTGAAGCTCATTCGATGAACTTAAATCAGAAAAACCCACCTGAATTGTCGAGAAACTTGAAATTGTGGAATTTCTACCTCTAAGATATCTTCTCAAGAATTCCGCCGATGGGGGATTCTTTTGAAACTTCTTAACGGACCTCTGAAAGCAATGTTTGGAACGCATAGGCAGTTTGATAGTTGTTTGTTTCATTACCTAAACGAATTCTTCAAACTAGCTTGCTCGTTGATCCATCTCCGTCTTCTTACGGAAACTAACGACACCGAAATATGTGCTGAGACTAACCCTCTTCTGCTTGTTATCAGTTCTCCCGACTGATTTCATTATGTGTCCTAAATTATGAGGTTATTACATCCAGAATATCCATAGAGAGCTGTTCCTCTTTCTGTGGCTCATCAGTATGGAGGATAGCTCTGAGCGACAAAGCTCTTCGCTTCAAGAATCTGGCAATTTGCTTTGGTTGGGTATAACACCAAAACAGAGCCAAAGTATCGATACGTCCTTCTCATTATCATAAAGACTATAGAAGACCGCATATGTGGTCCATAGAACGTTTTTAAAATCTATCGCTGTTCATCAGAATGAAGAATAGCTCTGAACTATAGAGGATTTCTATTAACCTCTTATTCAAGATCTGTCATATTGCTTCGGGTATTATTTGTACAATACCGAAACAACACCATATCTAACGTCTTTCCGTTACCTTCCGTTCTTTCTGTTGAAATCTTCAGACAAATGCTCCCAAAAAAAGTTTGAAGTAGTTAAAAACTATCGTTGTAATGAAGTTAGAGGACTTAAAAGATATTGATGATTTCCCTAAAGCGCATTCGATGTACTTTAATCAGATAACCCCACCTGAATTGTCGAGAAACTTGAAATTATGGAATTTCTACCTCTCAGACCTTTTCTCAAGAATTCCGTCGATGGGAAATTCTCCTGAAACTTCCTACCGACCTCTATAACAATGTCTTGAGACGCATAGCACTTCGACAGGATGTTGTTTCTACCGCAAAAAAAAAAGAAATTCATTCCTAGACAAATTCTTCAAACTAGCTTGCTCGTTGATCCATCTCCGTCAGCTTACGGAAATTAACGACACGGAAAAATATGCTTTGAGTCTAACCCTTCTTCTGCTCTGTATCAGTTCTCCAGGTGACTTCTTTTTGGTAATACCATACAAAACATTCATTGACAACTGTTCCGCTTTTGAGCTCTCGTTCTACTTAGACGAGTGCGTAACCTATCGTTTTGCTCAAAAGTCTGTAATTTTCAAATTCCGAGCCGAAAATGGTCTGAAACTATAGCGTTCTACTCCCTGATGGCGAATTCGTGGTCAAATTCAATTCATTTCGTGGGGCCGTCTGACCGACTCAGATCTGTTCTCAAGAATTCCGCCGAAGGGCAATTCTCCTTAAACTCCTTACCGACCTCTAAATTAATGTCTTATGTATATAGGTAGACCGCATATGTGGTCCATAGACCGCTGTTAAAACCTATAGAGGTTCATCAGAATGAAGAATAGCTCTGAACTATAGAGGCTTTCTAGGAATTTCTTCTTCAAGATTTGTCATATTGTTTCGAGTACTTTTTTGTATGAATACCAAAACAACACCATCTCTAACGTCTTTCAGTTACTTTCCATTCTACCTGTTAAAATCTTCAGAAAAATGTTCATATCAAAAAATTGGAAGTAGTGAGAAACTGTCGTTGTAATGAAGTTGGAGGACTTATCACGATGTTGATGATTTCCCTGAAGCTCATTCGATGTACTTTAATCAGATAACCCCACCTGAATTGTCGAGAAACTTGAAATTGTGGAATTTCTACCTCTCAAGAATTCCGTCGATGGGGAATTCTCCTGAAACTTCTTACCGGCCTCTAAAACAATGTCTTGGGACGCATAGCACTTCGACAGGATGTTTGTTTCTGCCGCAACAAAAAGAAATTCATTCCCTAGACGAATTCTTCAAACTAGCTTGCTCGTTGATCCATCTCCGTCAGCTTACGGAAATTAACGACACCGAAAATATGCTTTGAGTCTAACCCTCCTTCTGGTCCGTATCAGTTCTCCCAAGTGATTTCTTTTTGTGTCTGTTTTGCCAGCGTTTCACAGAAGAAACGACCTGACAGAAATTAACGCGGTTGTTTCGTTATTTTTGCACTCGAGGGCGTTGATTTATTTTTCGTAAATATAGCATTTCATCGAGTAATTAAATTCGTTTTCTGGGTTTTTGCACAAAAGCGGTTCGTATGCGACAGCTATCAGAAATATTTTATTGCAATGTCGTAGTCAGGGCTGAATTCCAAGAATACAACTAGACATTTCATACGGTAAACCTAACAATAAATATAGGTTAGTATTTCTGAACATCAGGCATGGGATGCACTCGTCTAGAGTAGGTTCAGCCAAATCGTCTATACAGTTAAGGGTTGGCTAATAATACTCATCTGACTCATCGAAGGTGTCTATACCTATGATTTATACATGTATAATTATTGTGTGCATACAAATATCAGGGATTGATAAACATGATCGATTATGATTATAATCATAAAGATCAGATTACGTGTTATCTCAATATCAGTTCTATCTATCTAAGACAAGTTTTCAAGATGGCGTAAGTTTATACAAACCTTGATGTCTTACGTACGAAAATTATACAGGCTATCCGCATTGATACATACTACAACACGTACAACTTTGTGTCTGCTGAGATGTTTAACAGTAATAGTTAGTTAACTTTTCTGCTTTCATTTCAGACATATGGCGACAAAATTCGAAATTCGGAAATCGATAGTATAATATAAATATCGATATATATCAGTAGAATATAAATGTTTCTCTTCTACTACTGAAATTTCCCTAGTATAACCTCAAAAATATAATTTGATGCAAAAACGATATGAGCAACATTTGAAGAGTTGCACCGATAAATTGAAGTTTTCAGAATCGCATTCACTGTATCACTTATCTCACCATGGAAATGTCCTGTTGTGTATTTTTACTTCGAGGGAAAAGTCACGCACAGGGTCTTGAGTGGCAGATGTGGAAATAAATGTGCATGTGCAACACTTCCAAAGTAGTGTTTCTATGTAATGTTTTTTTAATTTGGTATATGCTTGTGTTATAAGAGGCATACAAAGTATTTACTTCCATAAATGGTATTTTATTTGATCGATGAGTTCATGAACCACCAGTTCTAACCGTTCTGATAAACTTTTTAAATTGAATGTTTGTTTGTGCTCTATCGTTTGAACCTGTTTGTGATATTTTAGATTTACTTGATGTTTTCGAATTTTATGTTCTTGACAGGTCTTGTAAAATAAATTTGAGGAGAATAAATGGGTATGAGCATGGTTTATCCTCTATCAAAATATGCTACATTTGAACATTTGCATTCTATATAGGTGGCGACATGTCAGTATTGTATATCTTCAGTGAGAATAAAAGTCATCATATTTCAAAAGGAGATTTCCTAGCTTTTTTTAATAAGGGTCCATATGAAGATTGTCTGCACGGCTTCGTTACTGAGATAAGGAATGTCAAATTATGATAGATCATATTGATTTTTTCAAATATTTCAGAATGGACTATTGCCATTGAATTTAAATTTAGTATACGCTAAATCCATTCGAAGTGCTCTCCAAAAATTGAGAAAGGATTACCGATTTCAAGTCAGGGAGGTAGAACTTGGGAGTATCTTAATGAGTCCCAGTAGTGATTTGTGACCGCTACCGACTGAAGGTTGACGCTCACTTCGGTGAATAAGCGCGTCAAGAGACGTGATTTGCCGCCGAAGAAGTTAGCATTGAATCAAATGGAAACGCGTTCATCTATGCGGCGAGAAGAGAAGAGCGGAGGAGAGACAAGTTGTTTGACGCGTGAATGATCCTTGGGGCATGTCCGCGTCAAATTTCCCGAGTGGGCATGCGACAATGGTGATAATAATTTTTTCGGCTAAAGATAAGAAGAATTTCTTTCGAAGGCTTATCGACGCGTCGTCTTGCTCAAGTGTGCGGACTTCGGCGAAGTAACGCTTAATTTTTTCTCGCGCCTCTTCGCGCAACTTAGCGTTAGGTTTGAAAGTCTTCTTTTCTGGTCGAAGTTCGAACTATCAACCTAGTCCGACGATCTAAGCCGCTTATGTCCCGGACGATATTGATCAGCGAATGTCATTTTCCACTAAATTAATCTTCACTTATCATTTTTAAATTCTCCACGATATAATATCCATCATATATATTACTTTTTCCATTTTCGTTATCAGCAACTAATCCTTAATCTATTTTCGGTAAGGTAACGGCAGCAGTTTCTGTCAACCCGTGAACGGATATTCATCAATTTCAACGGATCCAGGTGACGAGCTCTGTACGTCCCGAATGAGACCACATTCATTCAGACCAATCGATTATAGGCGAAAAACACGTTTCGTCGGTTCTAATCTCCGTTAAAATCGTTAAGAGTGTAGAGAACGAGGCCAGATTGAAAGACCGGGAGAGCCACAATCGCGGTTCGTTCTCGGGAATAATTGGGCAGGAGATGAGTTCGTCGATTGGAAATGGTGAACGGGGTCCCTGGGGATTGATTCTGATTGGGTTCGATGCCAACGGATGTTGGTAAAGGATTTTTTCTAAACCAAGTTTGATGTTGGTATTCCTGGGCGGGTGGCGTTCAGATACAGGGTTGAGATAAAGTTTGGCACCAAATTAATATATTTAAAACGGAACGGACGATAATTTTGAAATTTGGCAGCTGAGTGTAATGGACCACAATGCATTTGATGAGCATATTCTCATTAATGAGATACTTCCGGTTTAAACGTAAAAAAATATGCCTCTGTGGTGTGGAGAGTGCCGTCAACCAGAACATTATGACTAAATGCCAGAGGAAAGCTTCTTATTACAGGCGCTCTGAGGTCTACCCCTACAGCAGCGATGGAATGTCTGCTGGGTCTCCTCCTTTGCACCTAGTTGTGAAGGAGGTGGATATGAAGACAGCTCTAGGAATCTGGGAACGGGGACAATGGCGCGATGGAGGACTCTTCACTGGGCACGCAAGGGCCCTCAAAATGGTTAAGGATGCTCACTCTCCCCTTCTCCAAAGAGGTGACCGCGCGGGCACTAAGTTCTATTCGACGAACCCTACAGGGTAATTGTTCCCGACAGAGACCTATGGTCTTCATCAAACAGGCTTCTTAGTCCAGAGGGTCCCACCTGGTTCACTGATGGCTTTGTCACAGCAACAGGGTCTGGGACCGGAATCGTGGGTCCTCACTTCAATCAGGCTATCCCTCTGGGGAAGGACTGTTCCATTGTGCAGGCTGAGCTATTTGCGGTTCTTGCATGCGCACTAGAAAATATTCGCAGGGGATACTCTGGCCAGCACATTTATATATGTTGCGACAGCCAGGGAACTCTGAAATCTCTATCCGATGTTAGAGTTGATTCTTTTTGGTAGAAGAATGCAGGAAAGCTCTGCGTGGGCTGGGCTCTGATAACTTTTTGAAAGTAATCTGGTGTCCGGCTCATGCGGATATACCTGGTAACGTCAAGGCAGATGAACTGGCTAGGCGGGGAGCCGGATTAGCATTTGTTGGTCCGGAGCCTTCGCTGCCAATCTGTCGCACATCTGTCAGAAGTTTCTTCAGGAACTGGCTGAACAGGGAATTTTCCTCGGAAGGGAGCGCAGGGGGGGCCTGAGGTGGTCGAGGATTCTCATTGAAAGACCGTCCTCGCGATCTGAGGTCAATAGGCTTCTGTTGCTGGAGAGGAAACAACTCGGTCTGGTGACTGGTGCATTGACTGGTCACCTGTTTAACAAGCATTTGAAGAGAATGGGATTGACGAGCTGCTCCCTATGCCGGTGGTGCAGGAGTACTGATGAAACGGTTGAGCATATTTGTTCAACTGTGGAAACCTTACTGAGTTAAGGTCAACCCACCTAGGAAATCCAACACCTTCTATTCCTACGGTGAGAGGGACCACTCCTGGCAGGCTCGCGACATTTCTGTCTTCGTGTCTGAGGAGCTGAGTCTCTAGAACGATGCGGGTGAACAATGGGCCACTAGGCCTCAGTTCGGCCGGTAAGGCACCGCACAGAGAAGAAGAAGAGAGAAGAAGATGGATAAATATCTTCCTTCTACAGTTGACAAGGGTGAATACACAAAACTTATATTTTTTCTACATATCGTCCTCGATGAATATGATCTGAACTTATTTAAACAATTTATAGGTCCATTTTCACGATTTTCAGTCAAAAAGAAGCAATAAATCAACTGAAACACTTGAGAAAAACCAAAATCTCTCGTTGTTTAGCTATGATTACATAGGAAAAGTCGGGTTGTTATACCTCCGATGTGCTGTCCGTTGTCAAACGTGCACGAAACCAATTGAAAACCACCATAGATCCCCATCTAGCTGGTCATGCTCTCGCAGTTCACATTCACGCGACGGCCTAACGATTTCCGCCTTTAGCGTCCATTAATGGAAAGCGGGCCTAGCAAATGGAGGTTCCCAGAGCGGCAGAGAGCAGCTCCATGTGTTGTACGGCAATTTCAGTCGTGAATTATTCAAGTTGGAGGCGGCCTCTGCTGCGGTACGCGGCTGATAGATGAGCTAGCGGCGGTTTTTATCGTTAGGAAGACACCGATGGGAGGATTGATTGGAGGGAATTTACGGGAACGTTGCAGAATCTGTTTGTGTGGATTCGATTGAAATGTATGTGCTGCTTGTTCTCTAATCAGGGAAGCTTCTATTCACGGAATTCCGCTGAGTCTATGAACTTTTGGATGTGGATTTGGAAACGAAAACAGAAACGGGGACGTTGAATTGAACGGAATGTATTGTTTTTCGAAAAAATATTAACCTTGACAAACTTCATCGTGGTGACTTATACAGGATGTGGCAAAGGTTAAAGTACATTAGATTAAATTAGACGAAATTCATGTGATTATAATCCTGCGAAGACAAATTCTGCATTCATTATTTATAAATGAACTTATTGTAATTCTTATCATTTAAGACTTCGAATATGAAGGAGGGGTCCGAAAAGTATCAATTTCCAAAAAGCGCTCTGTATCTCTTGAACGGAAACAGTTATGCAAAATATGATTAGACCAATTTGAATTTCACGAAAAAGTAGGAAAGGAACGTGAAACCACAATGTTAAATAACACAATACACTAGATGTAACAATGTCATGCGTCACATGAATAATATCTACCCCAATATGCAAATTATAAACCGAATAAACTATTATATTATTTCCGCATGATAAAGTAGATCAACTTTCTAACCGTTCTATTCAGATGTAAACTAATAAAAACCGTCTAAGCGCGGAAAACCACCATAACCTTCATTCATTTCTCCTCGAATTCTATCAACCGCTATTCGTCCGTAAGCAGAAAATATGATTCCGTCTCCAACAGACGCGAATTTACGATTTTGTTGACGAATTGCCAACCGTAAACTAGACATTGTATCCTGACGAAATAACGCTAATAAAGACCGATTTTTATGCAGGCAACGTATTTGTGATAGCTGCCATACTTGTGGAAAGGAACCTGCACAGTGTAGCCAATTACCTGATACTGTCTCTGGCAGTGGCGGACATTTTGGTAGCTGGCAAAACTGTAGGACATGTGTATGAAGTTGGCCCAGCACTTTTTGATTTTCGAAAAAACTTTTGTTGTGCTGAATTATGCTAGGTTTGTGCTGATTTGTGCCGATAATTTTTTTCTCAATTCCAAGTGGTTTTCGAAATATTTCCAAAACCGAAAAAATGAGCCAGCCCAGCATTTTTTCGAAAAATTTGAATTAAATGATTGATAAAAATTTTGCTACACATGTACTGAGTTGTGCCGTTCGAATTTTCTCGAAAATCCCCCTCATTTCCTGAAAAATCGAAATTTAAGAAAAAAGATAGCCCAGCACTTACGTTTTTTTCTCACAGACGAATAAAAAAATTTGTGCTACATTTGTGCTGCTTTGTGCCGTGAATATTCTCACGAAAATCATTCGCGTTTTCCTACAAACTACGAAAATAAAAAAAAGTCATCCCAGCACTTTTGTTTTTTTTTCAATGAAACATGCTCAAAGCATTGTGCTAATCGTAGTAAAAAATGCGCCGTAGTTATTTTCACAAATATCAAGCTGATTCACCCAAAAAATAAAGAAATTAGAAAAAAGTTAGCCCAGCACTTTAATTTTTTTTCGACGAAAATTTTTTTGTATGATTTTACTCTATTTGTGCTAACTTATGCTGGTCAAATTTTCAGAAAAATCGTCAGTTTTCTTCGTATATGGGGGAAAATAAGAAAAATCAGTAGGGTGGAGGAAAAACCATTATACCTGGCAACAGTGTGTGTGAAGTTGGCCCAGCACTTTTTGATTTTCGAAAAAAAATTATTGTGCTGAATGGTGCTAGGTTTGTGCTGATTCGTGCCGCTCAAATTTTTCTTTTATTTCAATCGGTTTTTGAGATATTCGACGAAATGTTTTGTACGAACCTACCGAGCATTATCCGTTATCTATTATACATGAAATTTTGTTTTTGTTGATGTTGTTCATTAAAATTCATTTTTTTATCGTTTCTTGTTATTTTGGGGATAATTAATTTCGAAGATTTCAGGGGGATTATTGAGTTTTTTATAATTTCATGGAAATAAAAATAATATTCTTATGTGAAAAGTGAACTATATGTATATGTTTACTTATGTATACTTATACAGGTGCGGTAACAATGTTTCATTTTCCTTCAGGTATCTCATTTCTGAAGATGGAATGATGGAAATTATTATTCAGAATAGTCAATTGAAATTCAGAATGGGGCATTTGAGTTTCAGAATAACAACTTTATATTCGGAAAGGGTATTTCAATTTCAGAATACTTTTTATGCAATTTAGAATTAGGAACTTGTAATTCAGAAAAAAAATTATAATTCAGAAATAGGATTCGTAAATTTGTCCCCTGCTCACTACCTTCGTAATAGATTTTCTGAAATCGAATTGAAAAGTTCTGAATTACAATTCCCCTTCTCTAAAATTCAATTTGCCGTTTCTGAATTACAACTCTATTTTCTGAATTCCAACTTCCTAATATGGATTTCAGTTTCGTTTTCCTGAAATTGTATTTACTATTCTGAATTTTAAAATCTGTTTTCTGGATTTCATATTCCTATTGTGAAATACAAGTTCCTTTTTTTGAATCACAACTGTAAAAGGTGTAGAGTCAACAATGCCGACGAGGAACATTATTATTATTTTGTTTCACCTTGTTTGAATGAAAAATGTCTGAATTTGAATAACATACATGATATTAGGTTAACACAGATTTGAATATTTATAGATATTTATTGATTCTTGTCTTGTCATGAAATTGTTACATCTACACTTCTTGAAGTTGTAATTCAGAAAATCCAAATTTTATTTCAGAAGAAGGAACATGTATTTCAGAATAGGAATATACAGGGTGTCCCATTACTCGACGTCAACTCGGAACCGGGTGAAAAGGCAAGTAATGCTGGTTGTCAGAAAAATATAAAAAAAAGTTGCATGATTTTAAAATAATGAGCATTTAAAAAAACACGCAAAATTCCACACCCTGTGGCAGTCTTTTCGCTCCTGTTGCCACAAACATCAACTTTTTCCAACTTTTTTCTTTGCTGTGTAACCTTGAATAATGCTTGTCTAAACTGTAATCAAAATTTTGATACCAGCTGCTCTAGGTTTCATTAAAAATAGGGATTACTTCTCGGAAAAAAAATTCGAAATAAACAATTGCCTAGTTTCAACTGACTGTATTGAAAAAAAATGTACTACGTAGGTTTGGCATTTTTTTTTCAAAGTTGGCGCATT
This sequence comes from Propylea japonica, assembly GCA_013421045.1. Classification (NCBI taxonomy): domain Eukaryota; kingdom Metazoa; phylum Arthropoda; class Insecta; order Coleoptera; family Coccinellidae; genus Propylea; species Propylea japonica. The sequence goes on along the minus strand of CM024243.1, from coordinate 11,726,504 downwards.
TAGTGAGGATTCCAAATGGTATAATACTTGTTTAATTATAGCTGCCGTAGTTCAAATTTATTTTCGATTGCCTTTGAATACACTTTTTCGTTAACTGCTTCCCAGTAATAGAGTCCAATGGGTTCAAGTCCGGTGAACGGGCCGGCCACGAGATTGGACCAGAAAGTCCGATCCATCTTCCGGGAAAAAATGATATCAAAAAAAAAATTTCCAGAGAAAAATAATTTTTCCGGAAAAAATTTTTCTTGAGAAATTTCTCTGAAAGTTTTTTTTTTTCTGGTAACATTTTTTCCCGAAGATGGATCGGACGTTCTGGTCAATCTCGTGGCCGGCCCGTTCACCGGACTTGAACCCATTGGACTCTATTACTGGGAAGCAGTTAACGAAAAAGTGTATTCAAAGGCAATCGAAAATGAATTTGAACTACGGCAGCTGCAATTAAACTAGTATTATACCATTTTGGAATCCTCACTAAATGCGCCAACTTTTGAAAAACATGCCAAACCTACGTAGTACATTTTTTTTTCAATACAGTCAGTTGAAACTAGGCAATTTTTATTTCGAATTTTTTTCTGAAAAGTAAACCCTATTTTTATGAAACCTAGATCAGCTGGTATCAAAATTTGATTACAGTTTAGACAAGCATTATTCAAGGTTACACAGCAAAGAAAAAAGTTGGAAAAAGTTGATGTTTGTGGCAACAGGAGCGAAAAGACTGCCACAGGGTGTGGAATTTTGCGTGTTTTTTAAATGCGCATTATTTTAAAATCATGCAATTTAGATTTTTCTTTATATTTTTCTGATAACCAGCATTACTTGCCTTTTCACCCGGTTCCGGGTTGACGTCGAGTAATGGGACACCCTGTATAATTCGGAAAACAGATATTGAATTTGAAAAGAGTTAATTCAATTTTAGATGACGGGAATTGAAATTCAGATTAGGAAGTTGGAATTAAGAAAAAAAAAAGTTGTAACTTTGTTCTTCTGAAATTAAATTTACTATTCTGATTTTTAAAATCTGTGTTCTGAATAACATATACCTATTCTGAAATACAGGTTTCTTTTTCTGAAATTAAACTTTGCTTTTCTGAATAACAACTGTAAAAGGTGTAGAGTCGACAGTACTCAAGAGAACCATTAGAGAGTTGAAGTGCTGCCAAGGACGTAGACGTAAACGTTACAATTGACATGTGCTCATGCGCACTCGTCAGTTTCTTACGTTCACGCTTGGGCCGGCTTTACGTGCGACGTAAACTAGCGTCCTGTCACGTACGTACGTAGTACGTAGTTACGTACGTAACCGAAAGTTGAACGAATCCGACCGATGAAGGGCGAATGCTGGAATTTTGAAATTAATGGCTTCTAACCTTAAAAATTTAAAAATAATCTAGTAGCAGATGTAGCTGAAACTTTGTTTTGAGAACACGATTAATTAACTTTTTACTTAATATCTTCTTTATTATTTATAAACTGTGATTTTGCATTCTTCTGAGAAGTGTTGAATTTTTTTCAATGCAATACTTCTGTTACGAGATTGCATATAAGTACCAAGAACTAATATATTATTTCGATAAGTTACAAATGTGGAATATTCCTTTCAAATGAGAGTGATATTTACATACAAGCAACTCATTTGTGATGATTTCCTCTAAAATTCCTGCTTTTGGCAAGAACTCAAGTTATAAAAAAATATTTTCATTATTATCATTTTGAAATTCGAATGTAATGAAGGAATCCTACAATATATGTTCACTTCATCAATTTTCTATAGGAAACAGACAATCTGAGTCGCTAATATCAGAAACTTCTGTCAGAATACAACAAAAAGAAATAAAAAGTTAGCTTTAGTCTCTAATGGTCTGCCGTACGTACGTATGGCAGCACTTCAACTCTATTTTTACTTCAAGACGTAAACGTTATATTTGACAGTTTTTCTCACGTCTACGTCCACGTTCGGGCTTACGTGCTGCGCGCACTTCAACTCTCTATTATCATTATTTTGTGCCACTTATATTGAATAAAATCATGTCTCAATTTGAATTACATGAATAATTTTAGGTATTCACAGATATACCTATTCATACATTATTCTTACATATGTTCAACCAATTCTGAATTGAAATTTCCTATTTCAAAATTACAATTATCTTTTTCTTAATTACAATTTCTGTTTTCTGAATTACATATTACTTTTCTGAATTACATATTCTTATTCTGAATTTCAAATTACCGTTTCTGAATATCAAGTTCGTATTCTGAAATTAAAATTCCCTATTCTGAATATCAACTCACTATTCTATTTGCATTTCTGAATCACTTTTTACATTTTCGGAATAACAATGAAAAAAGGTGTCGACATTGTATCCCGACGAAATAACCATAGACTAACTAAACGGAGAATAGATGAGACACTAGTAGAACAAGCTTCAACGACATCTGTTTTTGTACAACATTACTAATTCGTGAAAAAAGCTCAATTGAAAAAGGAATCTGTATCGTAAAGCTGCCTCAAAAGAATTCTGTAGTGCATCTTTTGAATAGGTAGGTACGCCCATATACAAGAGGCAAAAAGTTTTTTGAAATTCAATTTCCAAAAGGAAATCAGAATGGATTCGTGCAAGTTATCGATGAGTGAGGAAATTTATTTTTATGAAAATAATACCTGCAACAAACTTCATCTGATTTTCTTTTGGAATCGAGAAATGAGGATCAATAATCAAATTCTGGATAGAATAAAAATTTATTAACTGAAATAGATATCACCAATTGAAAATACAGATTTATTTGATAAATATCTAATCAATAAACTAATAATTGCATTGAAAACATTCTCAAAAACTAACAATAATGAATTCAATAATACAAAATATGAGTATTTACCTACTAAACTTATTCAATACATGAAAAACTTTTTTGAAACTATCTTAATTCTTATAGGTAACAGAATATATATAATATATATTTTGAAATTACCTTTTTGCATCTCGATTTTCACATCCAATACACAACACACCTTCACTCTTGCAGGCATATCGAAATTTATGATATTTCAAAAAGAACGTGTCAAACCACTCCTTGTGTCACTTGGCAATTCAAAGGTTTTTTGATAATAATGATTTTACATACTTACTATTTTTTCGATAGGATTTCATGAATGCAACGACATCTAACTATCAAATTGAAAATAATTTTTTCGTGTATTAGTATCCTCCTCCGACAGATGGCGCGAAATATACGAGTGGCTCATCTATTATTTTAGTTTGTCTATGGAAATAACTCTAAAAAAGACCTTTTTTATTGCAGGCAACGTATTTGTGATAGCTGCCATACTCATGGAAAGGAACCTGCACAGTGTAGCCAATTACCTGATTCTGTCTCTGGCAGTGGCAGACCTTTTGGTAGCTTGTCTGGTGATGCCCTTGGCGGCGGTTTACGATGTCAGTCAGGAATGGACGCTCGGTCCTGAGTTATGCGATATGTGGACGTCTAGTGATGTTTTGTGTTGCACTGCATCCATATTGCATCTCGTTGCTATAGCCATCGATCGGTGAGTGATTATTTGATTATTACATTCCTAGCTTTTTTTCGAAATCACTTGGAAGTGGAGTGATTTTGACGAATGGAACATGACTTCTTCGGATAATAATCAACGAAACGGTGGGGTTACAAATCAAAGTGTCAAAGCAGAATATCGACAATATTTCTGAAAATACTTGTAAATTTTTCATTACTAGCAATGAAAATCTGGAATAATGATTCACTTACTGTTATGTTTAGAAGTAAATTTTTAACTTTGACCAAGATGCTAGGTTATATTATTGCTATAATGAACTGAAGTAATGACGAAAATTAAACGATTTTGTCAAAAATCAACATCAGTTGGAAGTGAAGCGCATCAGATCAAAATCAAAACAATGTCGAATGGAACGCGCATGAACTGATTTGGATCAGTTTAGAAGTTATGTATCGTCAAATAGAAAGCTCTTATTATGTATGAATTTGAAGTTAATATTCTCACAATAGCGAAGGCAGTGATATACAGTGTGTTTGGTCTTGACTTAGCGATATATTAAGGGCATCAAATATACCTGATTTTATCAACAAAAAAAAACCACATTGTCAGCTCACCTCCTCAGTTTTGGAGTTGTCCCCATTTTAAATTCACTCTTTTATTTTAGTTGACCCTTTCAAATAATATCGAATGGAAAAGATAATAAAACAACGCACACACAAATTATACAACACCGAAAATTCAAAAAATAAAAAAGAAGAACCAATCACATTCATACCAATACCATACGTACCTTGTCTATCTGAAAAAATAGAAAACATCTTGAAACCCTACAACAACTTAAAAATTGCACACAAACCACACATCCAAATTAAACAGTGGTATGTAATATGCATACTTTCTGCAAATAAAAATCTACTTACTTACTTACTTACTTACAACTATATAGCAAATTAAAATCACCAACACCAGTAACAGAAACATCTCATGTGGTATATAAGATCAATTGCAATAATTGCGAGGGTGTATACATAGGACAGACGGAACAAAAACTGAAAGACAGACTGAAAGGACACAAGTACTCCAAAACATAGACAGCACTTTACAAGCACAAAACTGAGAATGGACATACATTCAATTATGACGAGACTGTAGTGTTAGACCGAAAATCAAATAAGAAATCTAGAGAATTTCTAGAAATGATTCACATAAAACAAAATGAGAAATCCATTAATGACAGATCAGACATTAGATACCTTCACAACATCTATTCCACTATTTTGAACAATCTCAAATAAGCCGACCAACGAAAACAAACAAGAAAAAGAAATATTGACGTGACAACTCTAAAATCATTCAAAATCATAACCCCAATGACATCCAATAAATATGTACGTTGGGAAATAACTTAATAAATTATTTCGAAGGTAATAAAAATTAGATCTCTATCCAACAAATGTTTAGAAATTTTATAATAATTGTAAATTGTTTGTTTGTCCTTATCGTTTTTTACATTATAATATTGTTTTTTTACAGGCTAGAAAAAGGGCACTGTCCGAAACGTTGCCAATCACTGTCATATTTTAAATAATATTAAACCCTGAAATACCACTATCTTTTCAAATAGTATCGATTTCTCAGGACATTAAGGTCCTACAGATGTGAGAAAAATGTTTTCGGGTAGATGATACTATCCGCTTTTATCGAAGTGGATCATTCAACTTTGAAGTGTCATAAAAAAATTCTTTAAGAAAATTTTAGTGAAAATATTTACTGATTTTTTCAGTAAATCCGCAATAGTACAAGAACTAGCATATTTGATATAATGAAATGAATATAATGCCTACATGTGGTGACTTAAAAACAAAACATTTTGTCCTGCTTACTCAACACTACAACAACAATATTTTTCAACCTGTTCACACGCTCTGTATCAATAAAAAAAGATTGGGGCTCTCGCGTAGTGGTCATGTTCGAACTTTGAAATTATCTAACACACAGAAATGATGTAGGTGTTGTTTTGTTGCTAATATCCTTGCGTGTTAAATCATTGAAAAATAATTAATCTTCAATATGCTAGTTCTTGTAGTATTGCAAATTTACTGAAAAATTCAGTATATTCTTCCACTAAATGTTTTTTAAAGAGTTTTTTTTATAGCATTTTTAAGTTAAATGTTTTCATATTGTTTTACTTTAATGAAAGGTTGTAGTATCATTTTTCAAAAAACATTTTTTTCTAACCTGTAAGACCTTTATGTTCAAAGAAATCTATATTATTTGGAAGGATCAACGAAAATAAAAAAGTATATTTGAAATGGGGGCTACTCCAAAACTAAGGGGATAAACTTCCCAATGTGGATATTTTTGTTGATAAAATCAGGTATATTACTTTGAGTAGTGACATTGTCTCTGTGATAAGACAACGTACATAAAGAGAAAAACGCATTTCCTGAACCTACTTCCATCAAGTATCTCTGAAAATGTTTTTTTAACTAGATAGCAGAAACGGTAGGCTGAAGGCTTCTCAGTACCTTATTTCGTGCTTTTATTAGGCCTTCCACAATTATTGCAAATTCTGAACAATAACACTGTGCCATCAGCCTAGGACTCGCCATAAGGAACGTTAAGATACAACATCTGGTTAATATAAATAAAGAAAACAGCAACTGGCGAGAAATATTCGAGAAAGTTCGTCATCAATTGCTGATTTGCTGTAGTTTGATTTATTTCGAACCTTTCCTAATAAGAACTCCATTCTCATCAGTTGAAGAGTCCTTCTGTATTTGACAGTTATACGATGGGGGTCACATCTTGTGGGTTCGCATCGAAGAGCAATTTATTTTGTTATGGGAATGCTTAGAAATCCCTCGTTTGTATTCTTAGAAACAGCATCTGACTCGGCATCAACTCCCTGAAACTCCAACAATCCCTAGAACATTAATCTCTTTCGAGAGTCATCATGAAAAATCCGTATTGTTGCTACTCTCTCACCACTCATGTCCCTGATAAAACCATCGAAATACATCTCGATTTTTCTCACGAGTTCCACCAGCGGAAAAAACTAACGACCTCCTCATCTTCAGCAGCGACATCGAGAGACACGTAACAAGTGGCGCAAAACCCACGTCCTACCCGGATAAATTTCGGTTTATTCCCGAAGGGATCACAGGACTCGGGAACAGGGCAACAATATATCTGTATATGATAAAAATACATGTTCACCAAAACGTGCAATAAACACTACTGGAAAAAATTAAAGGATCAAAAAAAAATTCCAATTTTTTCGGCCATTTCCAACATGCCGTAACTTGGAGAGGAATGGTCGTACAAGGAATTTAAAAAAAGGAAATTATAGCTCCAAGTGTCCAGTTTTTGGATTATATCTTCAAAAATTTTAAGTTTCAGTGATTTTCGAGTAATGATAGAAAAATCAGCAACAAAAAAATTCTCGAAATTTTACCACTTATTTTTTTCTTGTCTACGAGCGTGGAAATTTTATTTTTGCATAATCGTTATAATGATGGGATACTCTGTTAATTCAGCTTCAATTTATTTTTTCATTGACCTCAATACGTCCACTTCTCGCCGAGATATCGGTCTTCTGGTCTTCAAATGGAAAAAGATCCATTTGTCTTTGATTATCGATTTCTCAGCAACCAATGATCTCACAGAAAATTGAAGGAGAGTTTCAAGACCTTAAATGAACTCCGATTAATGAACAACCATTGCTTATTCATAGAAATACTTTTTCTTCATGTCGCATCAATATAAAAATTTAACAAAAAAAGTGCTTTTGGTGGTTTCTTGAAAAATCTACCGCTGGATCGAAAATGTTGAGGAAACCAATAATGTTAAGTGTGACTTTCTCAGTTCAATATGTTGATAAAATCCTTACAAAAAGTCAACTCAATCCAGCGAGCCGTTTTTTGTTTGACTCGATTGAATTTTTGGAAAAAATAAGGATCACGTTTTTTGCTCTGAGAAGCTCATAATCTTCAAAAACGGCAAAAAAAATTTTCTCTCGAGCTTTTTCCACATTTCAATTGCAGATAGTACATAAATTTCAAAAAAGAAAAATAAAATAACTAACAAATAAAATTTTTATTTATTTAATAACGGATAAAACATGGATCCCTTTCATTTGAAGACAGATATCTCGGCGAGAAGTGGACGTATTGAGGTCAATAAAAAAATAAATTGAAGCTGAATTAACAAAGTATCCTATCATTATAACGATTATGCAAAAATAAAATTTCCACGCTCGTAGACAAGAAAAAAAAAGTGGTGGAATTTTGAGAATTTTTCTGTTGCTGATTTTTTTATCATTTCTCGAAAACCACTAAAACTTAAAATTTTTGAAGTTATAATCCAAAAACAAGACACTTGGATCTACAGTTTCCTTTTTTCAAATTTATTGTACGACCATTCCTCTCAGAGTTACGGCATGTCGAAAATTGCCGAAAAATTTGGAATTTTTTTTTGATCCTTTAATTTTTTCCAGTACTTAGTGTAAATTAGGTAATAGAAAAATAGACCATAATATAACTTTGCTGACTCCTGACTTCCAAAAATGAAGATGTAATACGCAATACCTTCGATGTATGCTCTGAAAGAAAGATGGCTCTGATAGACAAGCCAAAAGTGGGGAGATCAATTTACCCACTTTTAGCCATCTTTACATGTAAATTCCCATAAAGAATGTAAGGTCCAAACCAGCGAAAATTTTAAATTTTGAAATTTTTCGAAAGTCTAAATCGACGTATAGACTACAGGCCCGTGTTGAAAAAATTATGGGTCATTTGAACCACCAGGTGACCTATCTAAAACGATATAAGAGCATAAAATAATAAGATTCAGAACTATGCCGTCACTTGTAAGTTGTAAACTGTCCAACTGAGTGCAGATGAGGATTCGAAAGTACAGGGGTACATTTTGGTCACATACTTTTGTACGGCATTCTTACCATCGATTGATCCGTGAAAAATAATAAGAAAACTCGTAGCGCCGTAAAAAATGTGGAGTCACAAAGTCAAACATTTTTTTTTATTTTCCGACAATTACCTGGGTAAATTTGGTCATTTGATTTTGTACGGCATCTTTGTCATACTATTTCAATGCTGCTTTTAATCCATTATTCCGCAACGCCGTACAAAAATCATGCGACAGGCGGAAAAAATCTCCTTCCTTTCAACAAGATATGTCGCTCTGTCAATTTCATGATCATAAGCCGAATTTTTAAGATATCCCCAAAGAAAAAACCATTGGGAGCAAAATCTGGTGACCTGAGAGGCCAATTGATCGTGCCATTTGTAGGAATGACGAATGTCGTCCTGAGATATTGTCTGACTGCTCATGCGATCGAAGTCAATTTGAAGTTGCCGAACTGTCTACCTTTCTATACAGAAGATTTTCATTTACGGTTTATACGTTTTATCAATTCTTCAATGACTACTCTGTTGTAAACATACACATGTGCAGGTATCGTCCTATCTTCAAAGGCAATAATGAATTAATTTATTGTACCTTGAATTGATTGACCCCCATAATTCCATTTTATTATTTGAATTTTTTCTTGTAAACTGAACAGAATTAATTTTCAAACTGACATGGTCTAACACGAATCATGTTTGGATACTGATTTCATCGCGCAAGCAGATGGAGAGACCCGACAGATCCCTACTACCACTTGCCAGCGGCTGTTCGCGGTGACCATATTTTTACTTGATATGGCATATGGCACTGTTCCATTGAAGCCGAAGCAACTTGGAGATTCGTACGCTAAATCCTATGTTTCCTGGTGAATTTGCCAAACCTGTATATGTAAATGAAGAAAATAGCAAATATAGAACTGTCATCAATTGATGGTTTGCTGTAGTTTGATTTATTTTAAACTTTTTCTAATAGAAGAACTCGATTCCAATCAGTTGAAGAGTTTTTCTGTAGTTGACTGTTACACAAGGGGGTCGAATCTTGTAGGTTCACATCGAAGGGCAATTTGTGTTGTTATAGAATGCTTAGAAATCCCAGCATCTGACGAGGCATCAACTTTCTTCTCTCTTCAACAATACCCAGAACAGTCATCTTTTCAGGAGTCATCTTGAAATATCCGTATTGTTGCTACTCCATCACCACTCATGCCCAGGATAAGAAAGTCTCGATACTTCTCACGAGTTCCACCAGCGGCAAAAAACTAACGACCTCCTCATCTGCCGCAGCGACATTGAGGGAGACGTAACAAGTGGTGCAAAACACACGTCCCACCCAGATAATTATCGGTTATTCCCGAAGGAAGCACGGGACTCAGGAAGAGGGCAACAATATATCTGTATATTGTAACATAATATACTCGTTAATTCTTATTTGAATCTTCTCCGTATATTTAAACCGTATACAGTCTACTCTCGATAATTTGAAACTCAAGGGACCAACAAAAAAGTTCAAATTACCGAGAGTTCAAAATGAAAAGAGTTCTAATAAACAAGAGGGAGTAAGGATGAAATTCGAATAAACAAGAGTTTGATCAGAAGTACATAGGTACTAATGATATTATATATTCGATTATGTATTATATTTTACATACATGATCTTCATGTGTATATGATAACATGAGTATTTAATTTCGAAAAAAGTACGCAATTTTCATTTGAGTTAGTGACTTCCATCTAGCTAAGCATTGTCCAGGGTGTTTTCTGTAAGTTGAGAGCTGAGAAGAATTCATCGTTTGTTTCTGCCCTGAGGGCAGAAACCGAGAGCCTGAGCGAAAGACTTTTTCCTTCAAGGCGAGGAAATTCATCTTGACGAAGCCTTTTCTTCCTATACTGGAGACACTTCCAGTGATTCGTTTCTTATTCTTTAAAATCATGGTCAACGTAGATGGTAGAATATCGAACTATTTCGCAACACCTTTTTCCAATGTGCCTTTTTCCACCGCTTCGATAACACGTGTTTTCTCATTGAAAGACCCTTATTCTTCCTTTCACTCATTTTTAATTAGAAAATTCGAAAATCGGTTTTAGTCAACGCAATTCTAAGGAAGACAAGTGCAAGATGAAACGGATCACAGAAGAGTGGGGACTTCAAATTATAGATTGTTTGGGTGATTTGACTTCAAATTAAAGAGTGTTATTGAGCAAGATGTCATAGCTACAACTTCAAATTATCGAGGGGGTCAGAACACGTTGATTTTTTTCAAATTATCAAGTGTTATTCAGGAACTGAAAAGAACTTAAAATTATCGAGAGATTCAATTTATCGAGTGTCAAATTATCGAGAGTCTACTGTATTTACATAGATTGAAACAGTCCTAAACGGTACCACATCAGAGACTGGTCTTTATGTATTCACTTTAAGTATTATGCATGGACATTCCATATAAATTATGGGTCTACTACATAAACTTTCAAATATTTTTTTGTTGAAACCAATGCTATTCGTGGACAAGAACACTCAGTCTTCCTGTTTAGGTAGTTTGAAGGCTTCTCATTACTTTCTTCTGCACTTCTTTAAAGCCCCCACCAAAATAACAAACTCTTTACTATAATACTGGAAATATTGGAAATGTTGAGATACGATATCTGGTTCGAACAGGTTTGCAAAATTCACTTGGAAACATAGGATTTAGCGTACAAATCTCCAAGTCGCTCTAGCTCCAATGGAACAGTGGAAGAATCAAAATATGAGTGCCATTCCATATCTGGTCACCGCGAAGGCCGTTGGCAAGTAGAAGTGACTTCCAGTGGCGGCTTGTCCTGTCCTATGAGGCAGGTGAGGCAGTGCCTCACCAAATAAATTACGGAAATCACAAATAGTATCAAGCGAATTAATCCAATATTTTATTAATCAATTTCATCATCCCATTATGTTCTTCAGTCTCAATTTTTTATACGATACTGCACTCGTCTTCCATAATATCCGAGCTCAATCTCAAGCCGGGTACAGCTACAAACGTCTGTAACATTACACGTTACTGATGTTACGATGAATGCATAAAAATCGGACCGTAACGTTACATGTTACAGGCGTTAAGGTCCGATTGTTGTACATTCATCTCACTTCCTCTTCAAGACGTAAACGGTGAGGTGAGGCTTGCCTCACGCGCTTCCTTGTCTAGCGCGTTATTCACATCGACGTGACGAGATCATGAACCGCCCCTTCGTTGTTTATCTATTGCGGCTTCTAAGGTGAATTTGAGGCTAGCCTCAGTAACAACTTTTAGAAGATTTGAAGCGTTTTATCTCAGAAACGGTGCCTCGTAGGAAAAAAGTATTGATACATTTTTGAAGATAATTTTAACATCTACATTTTTGTCTCAATTACTTTTTTTGATGAAACTCACCGTTTTGCTGAAAATCGCGAAAAACTCATTTTTCGACCTTTGAACTTGAATAAATTTTTGTCCATCCACGGGAATGATTGGGAACTTTTATATATTATTTATTATTATGTTTTGAACCATTTTACCGATTTTCAGCTTGTTGGGATTTTATGTAATTTCACCCTAATTTTTTGGTCTGGATTGACCGAATTGACCCTTGATCCGTGATCGTTTCGTTTCGTTTCATCGGCAAACTGCACATATTCGGGTTGATCGTGAAGCGGAAGATAGTGAAAGTTCACTCTGGTTTGGGTTTATTGGGTTTGTGCAGTACTCGTGATATTGCAGAGTTTTCAATAAAACAGAAACAGTTTTTGAGTCATTCCTATGAGTATAAAAATATGTACAATTGAAGAAGTTATACAACCTATTCCAAATCTTGACTATCTGTGCGGTAGGAAAATCGAATCGGAGGTTTCAAAATGAGAGTACTACTGGCCTACTGGCAGTGTAACTCTTATCAAATTATTTTTGGCAGAGTTAATAATACATATTCCGATAGGGTTTAGAGAAAAACTGGTTGAAGCGAGTTGAAAAACTTATCTCAGGGCAATTACCACCCCATAAAACGCTATAGTATAGAATCATTGGAGCATTAATACCGAAGGATTTTTTCATAATGATAAGTATGCAGCTGACAAAAAAGAGTTTATAAGATTAATATTTTTTTATGTGCCTCATCACTTTATTCTGTCACAAGCCGCCACTGGTGACTTCTCGATCTGCGTGCGCGATGGAATAAGGCGTAATCTAAACGTGATTTGTGTTAGACCATCTCGATTTGATTTAAATGTTATTACGACAATTTTGTTGTATCTATGCGAGATATTTATTTGCCGCAATAAATGCAACAATGTGAATAAGGTTATTTTTCGCCATAACTGGTCTAAAAATGAAATATATTCTACATAAAAAAAATTTAACCCCCCCTACAACTTGCCAGCGGCCGTTCGCGGTGGCCAGATTTTTACTTGATATAGCACCGCACTGATGTTTTGAGTCTTCCACTGTTCCATTGGAGCCAGAGCGACTCGGAGATTTGTACGCTGAATCTTATGTTTCCGAGTGACTTTTCCGAACCTGTATATGTAAATGAAGAAAATAGCAAATAGAGAACGGTTGGTCATAAATTGATGGTTGGCTGTAGTTTGATTTATCTGAAACTTTTTCTAATAGGCCAAGCAATAGAGGTTTTTTACGTGACAAAAATACTACCTGAAATCTGACTGTGCAGTCATGCAATAGGTAGTTTCTACATGTTTTTCATGATAAATTCCACTCCTGAATCGTCTTAGGTTTTTTTTTGAGAAGCAAAAATAGCCAAAAAAATCCAAAATTTTGCTTTTTCGCTTATAAAACGTGAAGTATTGATCTGATCGAAAAGCTGTTAAGGCACTTTTTGTATAGAATTCAAAAACAAAAGAATGAGAGGTGACACATCTCAAGCGGATCATTAGTTTCCGAGAAAAGTCCAAAAAACTGGAAAAAACATCAATTTTTCGAAAATTCATAACTTGGTCAATTTCTGAGATGAAACGTAGTTGCTCTGAATTTAAGTATTTATTAACATATACTTTATTGGTGCACAATTACAAAGCTGTTGGATAAATAGTTTTTGTACAATCGCAGTTTACCGAATTCGACGTACTTTTTTCAAGAAGGTCGTGATACTCGGCTACTTGTCGGATTTAAATTTTGCAAAAAGCATTTTAAAGAAGAAATAAAATTCTTAAAATCGTTTATTCTCTCGATACCGACCTATAATGTATAGTGGGTGAAAAACGGCGTCAAACAGGAGCAAAAAGGCTCGAGTTCATCAAACTAGTCGCGGAGTGGGAGTCGCCCGCTACGCGAGGGGAAAACTGTATACCTTGACTAGTTTGATGCATTCGAGCCTTTTTGCTCTTGTTTGACGCCGTTTTTTACCCACTCAACACTGGACTTTTCTCGGAAACTGATTATCCGCTTGAGACGTGTCACCTCTCCTTTCTTTTGTTTTTGAATTCTCTACAAAAAGTGCCTCAACAGCTTTTCTATCAGATCAATACTTCACGTTTTATAAGCGAAAAAGCAAAATTTTGGATTTTTTTGGCTATTTTTCGCTTCTCAAAAAAAACCTAAGACGATTCAGGAGTGGAATTCATGATGAAAAACATGTAGAAACTACCTATTGCATGACTGCACAGTCAGATTTCAGGTAGTATTTTTGTCACGAAATCGACCTTTCGATAGCTCTATTGCTTGGTCTATAATAGAAGAACTCGATACCAATCAGTTGAAGAGTATTTCTGTACTTGACAGTTGCACAAGGAGGTCGAATCTTGTGGGTTCACATCGAAGGGCAATTTGTGTTTTTATAGAATGCTTAGAAATCTAGATATCCTAGCATCTGCTCGGCGTCAACTGTCTTCTCTCTTCAACAATATCTAGAACAGTCATCTTTTCAGGACTCATCGTGAAATATCCGTATTGTTGCTACTCTATCACCACTCATGCCCAGGATAAAAAGTCTCGATACTTCTCACGAGTTCCACCAGCGGAAAAAAACTAACGACCTCCTCATCTCAGCAGCGACAGGAGACGTAACAAGTGGCTCGAAACCCACGTCCCGTCCGGATAAATATCGGTTTATTCCCGAAGGGAGCACAGGACTCGAGAAGAGGGCAACAATATATCCGTATACGAAGTGCTTTGTTCGGGACCGTCGTCGCGGATTTAATTTATTTCCTGGTGTATTGGTCGCATTCGAACCGGAAACTCGACGATAATTGAATTCGAAGATCTTCCCGGGGTCCTGGCGGAAGGATTATATGCGACATCTGGTAAAATAAATGTCCAGGACCGTCGCGAGACTTATGAGGACTATTCGGGCCTTATATTTCTGAATGAAATTATGTATTCTTCTCTGTGCGGTGCCTTTCCGGCCGAACTGAAGCCTAGTGGCCCATTGTTCACCCGAATCGTTCTATAGAGACTCAGCTCCTCAGACACGAAGACAGAAATGTCGCGAGCCTGCCAGGAGTAGTCCCTCTCACCATAGGGATAGAAGGTGTTGGATTACCTAGGTGTGTTGACCTTAACTCATTAAGGTTCCTACAGTTGAACAAAATATGCTCAACCGTTTCATCAGTACTCCTGCACCACCGGCATAGGGAGCAGCTCGTCAATCCCATTCTCTTCAAATGCTTGTTAAACAGGTGACCAGTCAATTCACCAGTCACCAGACCGAGTTGTTTTCTCTCCAGCAACAGAAGCCTATTGACCTTAGATCGCGAGGACGGTCTCTCAATGAGAATCCTCGACCACTTTAGGCCACCCCTGCGCTCCATTCCGAGGAAAATTCTCTGTTCAGCCAGTTCCTGAAGAAACTTCGGACAGATGTGCGACAGATTGGCAGTGCAGACTCCGGACCAACAAATGCTAATCCGGCTCCGCGCCTAGCCAGTTCATCTGCCTTTACGTTACCAGGTATATCCGCGTGAGCCGGACACCAGATTATTTTCAAACGTTATCAGAGCCCAGCCCACGCAGAGCTTTCCTGCATTTTTCTACCAAAAGATAATCAACTCTAACATCGGATAGAGATTTCAGAGTTCCCTGGCTGTCGCAATATGTGAATGTGCTGGCCAGAGTATCCCCTGCGAATATTTTCTAGTGCGCATGCAAGAACCGCAAATAGCTCAGCCTGCACAATGGAACAGTCCTTCCCCAGAGGGATAGCCAGATTGAAGTGAGGACCCACGATTCCGGCACCAGACCCTGTTGCTGTGACAGAGCCATCAGTGAACCAGGTGGACCCTCTGGACTAAGAAGCCTGTTTGATGAAGACCATAGTTCTCTGTCGGGAACAATTACCCTGAAGGTTCGTCGAAGTAGAACTTAGTGCCCGCGCGGTCACCTCTTTGGAGAAGGGGAGCGTGAGCATCCTTAACCATTTTGAGGGCCCTTGCGTGCCCAGTGAAGAGTCCTCCATCGCGCCATTGTCCCCGTTCCCAGATTCCTAGAGCTGTCTTCATAGCCACCTCCTTCACAACTAGGTGCAAAGGAGGGAGACCCAGCAGACATTCCATCGCTGCTGTAGGGGTAGACCTCAGAGCGCCTGTAATACTTAAACAAGCTTTCCTCTGGCATTTAGTCATAATGTTCTGGTTGACGGCCTTCTCCATAGAAGGCCACCACACCATAGAGGCATAGGTTAGGATAGGCCTCACCACGGCAGTATACAACCAGTGCATAACGTGCGGTTTGAAGCCCCATCCGTTACCCAGCACCCTCCGAGTAGACCAGAATATAACATTGACCTTATTCGTTTGAGTCTCAACGTGTTTGTTCCACAGAAGTTTGCGGTCCAATATCACCCCGAGATAACGAACTTGTTCGGATAGAGTGAGAGTGATTATGTATTAACCTACGAAAAAGAAATGACAGGTTTAACCCGGCGGCAGTGTGGTGGGGTATCACATACCCCAGTCGTTTTAAAATTGAAGCAATTTGGTTAAATTTATATTTGTACCACTGGGGGCTCAGTACCTTCAAGTCCATACTTGCTTTACCCATTTCAGTAGCTGTTTTGATGTTGAGGTCGACAAGTGCCTAGATTTTCTTGATCAAAGTGCTATGGGGTATCATATACCCCACCACACTGATAAGTGGGTATAAAAATATATTCAAATAATTATGTTGTGGGTATTGTTTTTCATGAATATTGTCAAAACTTCATCATTTTGTGTACAATTAAACCTAGAAAACTAATATTTTTAGATTTATATCGCCTTTTTTTGTTATGGTCGAATCATAAGAACGAGAGCAGGGGCGATTACTGGCACTGTGGAGGGAAATAGAAAGTGTGTCACAGGGAAGATCACCATATTCCTTCAAATTTGGCTGTCAGAAATATTTCACATTGGTTTCGTATACTCAAAAAAAAAACGAAATAGTTTTACTTTTATCTATTTTACATACACCGGATATAGATGAAACGATGAAAGAACTGGTGAAAAGGGAAGCCCGAAGTGATCACTTTATATAATGCTACAAAAAGTGGCTATGATACTGTTGACGAATTATTGGAATCTCGGGATGTATCCCGAAGTAGCAAGAGATTGACACTGACAATATTTTATGCTTTCCTCAGTTGTGCTGGTATAAATCCAAGGGTGATTTTTCGGCCAAACAATAACAACGTCAAGATGAAGAGAGGATTCCAAGAGAATTACTAGCGTCTAGAAGAAAAGATCGAAGGGATAATGAAGAACCACCTGGGAAAAAACAAAAGTGTCTGTCAGATGTGAAATTTGCCCAAGACGAAAGGTTCGGAAAACACCGAAAAGCAAATTGTCTGGAACATTTTATGATGTATTGCAATAGCTGTAACTTGACAAATAATGAATTAAATTCATTCTGTTTTTTTTATATTAATTTTCATCTTTTTTCCTCACAAGAACTTAGTTTTCAATAATGTTTTCTTCTTGAGTATTATGCTATAACAATTTCAAAAATATATGTTTATTTTCTTTGAGAAAACCACTAAGTCTAGTTCTTTCATTGTAATACTTTAAATGAGAATATTTTCAACAAATTGCAGGTGAAAACTTTTTTATAAATATATCATTTTCAATTAAATGAATCTTGAAATGTGCCAAAGGTACAAAAAGATTTGTTTTTGTTGGTTTGCACTTGTCCTGTGTGAAAACATTGCACACTGCCGCCGGGTTAAACATCTAATTATGTAGAAAACCAATTATGTATACGACGACGTTTCGTTAATTTTTATAAAGATTGGATTGCGAGCAGAAGCCTACCTATATTTTTATTCATGTGTCGATTCAATACCAAATTCGCAGTATAACCTACTGAAAAAATTTCTTTACCATGCACTGTTGCCATGTTATTCACAGATTCTTGAAATTTTTTACATATGCATTACCAGTTTGTAAATGCAATTCATGCATTCATGTGGTACATTCAGTATTCCGATGCATCGTAAAGTACTTCGAAGGTTTTGATCCGAAAATGTGGAACTCAAAATCGAAATATTTCGAGATTTTCAAATGGCAACCCCATATTTAATTTACATTATTCTATACTAAATGAAAAATGAACTGCAGTCTCCTTTCACACTTATCATTTATATTGGATAGTTTTCGAATGACATGAAAAATACCGAAATTTTTCAGTATTTATAGTCATGATCTATGGGCATAAAGCTGTGTGATTACAAGGTAAATTATTGGAATGAATTCTGTGGTTGAGGCAATGAATATTGAGACAGGATTACCGAAAGCCGAAATAGTTTCCTACAGGTCCTTTCAATAATATTTTGGCATTCCCAGAGAATTAGGAAACAACCTGAATCGTGTTTGAATAATATCGGTTAACTTTTTGCTATGACATCCATGATTATTGGACACTTTTTCATGATTTCAACCATAGAATCTACTTCAATTATTTACTTCATTATCATAGAGCCATTTCATCGTAAACACGACCATAGATCATGACTCTAATTACAGAAGAATTTCAGTATTTTTCATATCATTTGAAAACTATCCGAAATGAATAACAAATGTGAAAAATACTGCCATTCATTTTTCATTACTGTAAAATAAATATGGGGTTGCCATTTGAAAATCTCGAAATATTTCAATATTTTAAGTTCGACATTTTCGGATCGAAATCTTCGAAGAACCTTACGATATATCAAAATACTGTCTCTACCCCATGAATGCAGTCCACTATGAGACTGCTGAGTTTGGTTCCGTTTGCATGGAAAATAATCCAGATATTGAATTTCCAAACTTCAAACTTGCAAGATGTTGAAGATTTCTGCATATCTTGGCAACAGTGCATGGCAGAGAAATTTTTTTTAGTTGGTTACACTGCGAATTTGGTATCGAATCGATACATACATAAAAATATAAGTAGTTGCATTTGAAATATTCAAGTAGATTGCGATAATTATTTACACTGAAAAATTATGGGGAATGAACTTATGAAATCAGTTCAAGTACTTTTAATAACCTTCCATATTGTTAATGTTATTGAACAACTAAGATCATCATCCTCCATACATCATATGTTGCGGTGAAATAATTGACAATGACTATAGTTCCTCGACCATTGTTTTCAAGCAGAAATAATCGCATGATTCGTTTCAAAATGAAATTTCAAACTCCCTGATTTGGTGATTGTGCCGAATAGTCCGGTCTATTTAGACCAAAAATGAGAGTGAAGTTACATAAAGTCCCAACAAGCTGAATTTCTGTAAAGTTGTTCAAAACATAATTATAAACAATGTCTAAAAGTTCCTCATCATTCCCCTGTGAGGAAAAAATTTTATTCGAGGTCAAATGTCAAAAAAATGAGTTTTTCGCGATTTTCAGCAAAACGGTGAGTTTTATCATAGAAGTACCTCAAACAAAAATTGTAGATCATAAAATTATCTATAAAAAACTAGCAAACCCGGCGAACTCCGTTTCGCCACCAGATGGCTTCGTTTTCTGTAACATTTCGTTTGGTGATAAAAAAAAATGAAGAAAAATTTTTTTTTATTTGAAAAGGAACAACAGTAATAAATTCATTTCGATTACAAAAATGAAGTACTTAGTTAAACTTCTCTAAGTAAATGAAAGAGAATCCAAAGTAAATACTGAATCGAAGCGTTATACGTTTCCGCAAACTATCCGTTTTTTTGAAATGCTCTTTGGTAAACCATATTTTTGTTTTTTGGCCTGACGTAAACACAAACAAAGCGGATGGTTTTCCAACTCGTGAACACGTATAAAGTATAACTGCCATGTAAAAAACAATGATTTTCTAGTCAGGCCAGTATCTACCTTTTTAAGTAGATTTGTGAAACCGGTAGATCTACCTTTCTAAGTAGGATAATTTAACCGGTAGATCAATTGAACCGATAGATCAGATGAACAGTAGGTCTTTCGAACCGTTTTGTATACCTCGATAGATCATCATTGGTTATTGATGTTCATAGATATTTGATATATTCCTTGGTATCTGTCTGACTACACACACACACCCTGTATATACTCAGAGCGTCTATTGAACATTTATGGGAAAAGTAATACAAATGTTCGTGTTAGGAAGTAGAAAATTACAATATTTGGCATTTTTATGAAGAGACCCTGTATAAATCAACCACCATCGATAGTAAATCATTTGAAATTCAAAAACTTCTTCGTTTCTGTGGAAATGTCTCTGTGATAATGCAGAAATTCAAAATATTCGACATGTTTATAGGAGCACCCCGTATGAATCCGAAGCATAGTATCTATATTTAAAATTCCACCTCCTATAACGAATCACTCGAAATTCAAAAGCCCCTTCAATTTCATTGAAAGCTTTCTGTTATAACGTAGAATGTGAAATAATTGATAGATTTATAGAAACACCCTGTATATATCTAAAACGTACCTGTAAAAACATGCACATGAAAATTTTAAATTATTTTCATCAGCTTTCTTTGAACCTGGAAAAAATACTTTTTATCCAGAATAAACAGAACATGCCACCATGGGGATTCGAAACCGGTACACTACCAGGTCCACACACCTAGACGTTAGTCGTTTACACCATTTGCCTTGTTACACGTGACGACTGTTTATCTCAGACTTCAACGGGTTTTAACATGTAAACATATTATCAGGAAATCGAAAAAATATATTGAAATATCGATAATTATCATAATACATACAGTTTGATATAATTTCCTGGCGTATTTTTTCCTAAAATACGAATAATCCCCGAATTTTGTTCTCATTAGGTTATTTGTCAGGGAAATTCGGTTTAGTAGAAACCTCAAATATCACTGCGACCTGAAATGATGCTTTTGATCGCTGAAATGTTAGGAATTCGTTGAATGAACGTTGAAGTTGATGATTTCATATGGACTTACCTATTCAAATAACGTTTTCCACTCGAAACGAACAAATGTTCACATGAGACGTACCTATGTCAAAAATATTTTCTTCTTCCTGGTTATTTCAGAATTCCTGCAACGAATGTCTTCGTTAATTAACGTTAGAACTACTCGAAAACGATATTCGTACCTTTTTTGATTCGGATTTGGCCTTTTTCTTCTGAAATGAGGAAATTATTGGAAGCACTTCCCTCTCGAAAGGAGACTTGACAGTTGTCATTGAATTCGATGTCATAAATAATGACATTTTCAGAAATGTACCAATTTCCTACGTTCTTCTCGATATCTTGAAATTTTTCCTGAATTTTCTTTGCTACAAACCTAGCGGAGCCCGAGACCTTTCCAACGAATGCAAAACCGTTGAAATCGGTTCGTGCGTTCTGGAGTTAAAGAGTCAGGGAGGAAAACCCGACTTATTTTTATATAGTAGATGTATCAAGACTTTTTTTCTTACGAGCCACCGTTTCTGATATTAACGATTCAAAAAGTTATAAAGTCGTTATCGTCATAATATGCACACGTTTCCACGCCACCTATGAGGTAGTGTACTTAGCGCGTAGTTATAACTTTTGAATCGTTATATCTCAGAAATGGTGGCTCGTAAGAAAAAAGTATTGATACATCTTTTTAGATAATTTTATGGTCTACAATTTTTGTCTGAGGTACTTTTATGATAAACTTACCGAATCGCGAAAACTAATTTTTTTGACATTTGACCTCGAATAAAATTTTTTCCTCACAGGGGAATGATGAGGAACTTTTAGACATTGTTTATAATTATGTTTTGAACAACTTCACAGAAATTCAGCTTGGTGGGACTTTATGTAACTTCGAATGTCTAAATAGACCGGACTAGAACCCGTAAAAGTCAATTTCTGATCACATTGAAACTGTTATTCCAGAGTAACAAAGTTTCAAGCAACATTAAATCTGTTTTTCCAGCCGGTACGAAATCAGGAAGGGTATGCCAGCCATGAAAATAAATCTAATCTTTATCCACACGCATTCAAAGAAATCTCTTCGACTCAGCGATTTACTCCATTCCAAACCCTCATCGATCATGTATTTACACTCGCCCGAACTCAAATCCAATAAATTCCCACATTCTCCAGTGGGAACGAGCCCTTTTCCAGTCCCCCCCTTCTCGGAGGAAAAGGGTAACGTCCTTTGGAGACCCAGACTCACGGTTGAACAGGTCCAAAATTCAAATTTCAATTCAGCACGCTCGAACTGGTTCTGCACGACGTCGTCTGACAAGTGTGAAAATTGTGATAGCTGGGGACGCGGCTGAAATAGGGAAATAGGATATTTTGTGTAGATCCCCTCGAATACGTACGACATTGGGACGAATCGAAGTGTCTGGATGAGTTGTAAAAAAACCTGCGATGTCCATCGCACGAAAGCAATAAGTGGAAACATTCGGTTTGTCACTGCCAAGGGAGCAGATGAAGGTGGAATTCTATATAATAATAACAATAATTAGCAGAGGTTTAACGCGTAACATCGCCATTGCCATAAATACAGAAATAATGAAAAGAATAATATTAATCGATTGAAATCAACCAATATCAAACCCATTAGATTAGATTAGATTAGATAGTGGTCGATCGGCACGTTGATTACCCTTCTGCACTGCGACCAATAAGGTCTTTTGTGCGTTACCATGCTAAAACTTACGTTTTTCCCAGGAATCTAACCTCCTTAGCAAAGCTGGTTACTTCCTTAGGAGACTTCGCTTTATGTCGGCTGGCGTTAATACGCGCCACCTAGTAGAGTAAGTCTGGTTTGCGCCAGCGCAGTGCATTGGCATAGTATGTATGTGTTCGGTGGTTTCAGTGGCCGATTCACATGACCTACAAATGTCGGAGTTTTCTTTACCGATCTTGTGTAGGTGATATCTCACGGGACAGTACCCTGTGAGGAGGCCGATTAGCAGCCTTAACTCATTTTTTGACAACGATAGAGCTTGTTGAGCCTTCTCTTTGGAAGGTTCGATTAGTCTCTTTGCTTGTCTTTGACCGGATGTGTTTATCCAGTAAGAGTGTTTCTCCCTTTTTTTCCAAACGCCTACCTCTGCCCTAATCAGTGTAGGTGATACCCAACAGGAGGGCACGGGTCCGGTGAAGGGTGTGTTTGCTCCTCTTTTTGCAAGGGCATCAGCTTTTTCATTTCCCTCAATGTTCTGGTGGGCAGGTACCCAAGTTAAAACTAGCTTGTTGTACTTCGCCAGTGTTTTGAGGGACTGTTTGCAGCTCCAAATGGTCCTTGATCTACAATCAACGGCCATAAGCTGCCTCAGTGCCATCTGACTATCAGAGACAATACAAATTCTGGCTCCCTTGTACTGTCTGGACAGACAGACTTGGGCGCATCTTTCTATGGCCAGAATTTCAGTTTGAAGCGTTGTTATTGGCTTTCCCAAAGGCTCCGATTCCCTGTATTTGGGACCGTATATGCCTATGCCTGCTCCTCGTTCCCTTAGGGACCCATCTGTGTACCAGATGAGATGATTTTTAAGAAGTCAAGACAAACCTTCCACACTTTCTTGGCGATCACCTATGATCACTTCGTAGTTGGCGTCAAGGTCATACTCGATTGGCATGGAATCCCTCGGTAGCGAAGGGAGGTCACCACCGAGTGATCTAAAAATATTTCCGTGTCCCTTGCCAGGCCCTATTTGGTCCATTCTTAGGGCACTCATGAGACCTTCTTTCTTAACATAAATGTGCAGCGGGGTGAGATCCAGTATTACCTCTACTGCAGCTGTAGGAGTTGTATACGCAGCTCCTGTAATGCCTAGACAGGACAGTCTTTGAAGCTTATTCAGCCTCTGCTGGCTTGTCTTTTCTTCATTTTATCCACCAAACTAAAGAGGCATATGTGATAACAGGTCTTACCACCGTCGTATAGATCCAGTGGATCATACGAGACTGCAGACCCCAAGTTTTGCCAAATAACTTGCGGCATATCCAGAACGCCGTTGTAGATTTGGCAATCACTTTGTTGAGATGAGAGTTCCAATTGAGTTTTTTATCCAAGGTGACCCCCAGATATTTGCCCTCATCGGAAAACTCTAGTTTTATTCCCTTCAACACCGGTGCTACAAGTGTTAGCTTCCTACGAAGTGTGAATGGAACAATAACCGTCTTGGTTGGATTGACGTTAAAGCCCTCCTCCTGACACCACCGATTGATGATATCAATGACGTTTTGGGTAAGCTCTGAAGTAGTACCTTCGAACTTTCCCCTAACTATCAAACCCATACTACGGATCTAATCTCGTCCTCGTTCAAGGCAAAAGCAAGGAAGTGGTATCAAACAGAGCACCTATGGATAGCCATTTCGTTCTTCGGTATATTTATACCTGAAAGAAGGTGCCATTTTGCTTTAAGTTTCAAGAAGTACCTTGTATCATTCCGAGCTATCCTGTGCTGATGAGTCCTAATAAGGACGAAATGGCCATCCAAAGGTGCTCTGTTTGTTACCACTTCCTTGCATTTAGCCTTGAACGAGGACGAGATTAGCTCCGAAGTATAATTTTAATATTGGTTGATTTCAATCGGTTAATATTATTCACTGCTTTTATTATTAGTTTTTTCATTATTTTTTTCTATTTTTTCAATAAATTTAATATTTGGTTGGACTGACTGATGAGCAATCCGGATCCAAACTTATTTTGTGTGGTCTATTGGCTATCCGTAAAAACGATTGAATGAAAAGGTTTTTCAGGGTAGTCACTGGCTTAGAACTGCTCGGTTGAGTTCGTCAATGGATCAAATCAGTCGAATGGACCTTCAAGGTCAATCAAAAAAGCCATTCACAAACGTGACAAGGCGTGAGGAATTATTACTCTAGGTCTAGAGATTACTGCGGCTGTCAGAGGCTCAGAATAAAAAGCAAACCTAGAGCTGCCTTCATGCATTTGTTGACGCAGCCAACTAAAATCTGTTGATGCAAGCCAAAGCACTCCGGCATTGCAAACTTGTGTCGTATTCTTATTCCATTAGTAAAAAGTAGTCAAGTAAAAACAGTTACTTGTATCTTTTTTTCAATATAAGTAAGTACCATCCTTGGAGATGTTCTGTTTCTGAAATAAAGAAATCAAAGTTGAATATTTGGATTTGTTGATAAATAATTCAGTTCGATACAAATTTTGTGTGGATATTGGTCTGTGAAAACGAACGATTGAAGCTGGAGAAAATTTTCAGGGTAGTCGCTGACATAGAACAGTTTGGTTGGCTTCGTTAATGGATCAAATCAGTCGAACTGTTCCTGAACCCTTCAAGTTCATACAATGAAAGCTTTTATTAACCAAAGTGCAATAGTGTTAGATATTATGACTTTAGAAAGAGACATTGCAGATAATAGAAAATACTGCGACTGTCAGAAGAATAGAAATCATAGTGGCGGTAATGCGTGTTATAGCGACTGAATCAGATATAACAGCTGCTGGAGGCCGGTACCACGATAGTGGTTTCCTCTTCCTTTCACCACCTTTTGTGGACCCTGATGTATAGCCCAAGGTATCACTGGACTGAAAGAATGGTCTGGAGGACAGCATTAATCTTTTTCATTGCACAGTACCTCAAGAATAACAAGGATATATTGTATCAGTCTTCATTTAACGTCATCCTTGAATTTAATATGGAAATAAAAAAAAAGTATTATTTTATGCAGAAGATGTCTAAAGGTTCGCAGATGAATTTATGGTTGTGTCTGGAACGAATCGAAACTAAGCAATTACGATCTGATACAAAAATAATGACTATACTATTAAGAGCAATAACTGGTATGACGCCAGGAGCAAGAGGATAATGAACACTCGCACATTCTTCAGTGGGAACGAATTCTGAAGAAAGGGGTAACGTGCTTTGAAGATCCAGGCTCACGGTTGAACAGGTCCGAAATTGAAATTTAAATTCAGCACGTTCCAGCTGGTTTTTCGCGACGTCGTCTGACAGGTGTAAAAATTCTGATAGCTGGGGATGCGACTGAAATGTAGGGAAATAGGGTATTTTGGGCAAATCCCCTAAAATACGTATGACATTGGAACGAATAGAAGTTTCTGAATAAGTTGCAGAAAGGACTATTTTTATTACATCAAAAGAGTGCGGAATACTAAAGATATATGAAAGAACATTTCGGTTTGTCACTGCCAATGAATCAGCTGAACATAAAATTTTTCATGAAAATTGCCGATAAGCATCAAACTTGAATGTTACAAGTTAGAATTTTACCTGCTTAAATTTAATTTCACGAGAAAATATGTCTAACAGCTATATGGTCACATTCGAGAAAGTCTGGAATTCTCCGATCTACTTTTTGACACCTATAGCTCTGATTGATGAATAAAGATTCATTTCCGAAGCTATTTATGAATGTGAGAAATGTCAAAATATTATCGCTGAAATTAACTTCAAGAAAACTGGAAGAAATAGTGGATGTAATTTTTTGCTGAATGATTTTACCTTACAACAATTCAATTATCTGATTATTATATATTAATATTCTCCTTCTAGATGTTTTTATGTGTTGTCATGATTTCATTATGTATTTTCTGATTCGAAAGAACCTTGGTTGATTGAGAGTGTTGTTTTCATTGGTTGTCCTAGTCTCTATTATATTCCTGTTTCGAGAGAAAGAGATCGTCATAACTATTTTGTTCATGTATGATTTAATCTCCCCTTTCAAAAACCTGAACCTCGAGTCTTAAAATTGCGATGTTTAAGATTTGAAATGAATTTTGAATTGCAAAACGAACAAGATCGAAGCAATAGATCTGAGAATATTCGTATTTCAATCACCGTTTTCCGACCAAGAAGAGCGCGGACAATCTTTTCACTATTACGTGTGAACCCGCTCAAATTTTTTATAAGAAAACGAAAGTTTCATGGAGTTTTTCTAGAAAATTAACTACTCAGACATAAATTGACTTCAAATAGTCAATTATCTCGTATTGCAGTACAAAACTCGATTGAAATTGATTACTTATCTTGAATAACAAATCAAAATGCCTCTACATAGACTTGTCAATGTTGATTTTGAAAGCTAAATAATGTAGATAATTTGTTCAAGATTGAGATCTGTTTCATTCAATAAATTCATTTTATCTAGAACCTTTCCCCAACCCTGTATACAAACGAACCCTATAAATATTCAGTAATTTCTTAATTAACTTGGGCGTATCCATCATTTATGGTAAGAAATAATTAATTGCCCCGCCACCTCTTCTGAACATAAATCATTCCGATGGGTCGTAAAAGTTCGAACTTTCAGAGCACTCCCTGCTATTAACTCCCGACGACACATGCAACCCTTGCCGTGTGCAAACGGACGAAGCGTCACAACCCTCTCAGGTGCCCAATTCAGCACCTTTCGCCTTGCCTGAAAAACCTCTCGAAGATCCATTCGGTGCGATCAACGCGAAAGTCATATTAATCACGAACACCTTTGTCGGTTCGGTTTCAGCAGCACATTCTGTGAGATATCGGCATCATTATTATAGGAAATGGCGAGGCTAAGTATCTTCCAAAATTTTTTGGGTCAGCTGAAAGACTACGTTATTGATGAAATGTACCCTAAGAGAACCGAGGATAATTTTTGAAAATTCAGATCAAACTATCTAACTTAGATTTACCCAACATTCTCCGACGGGCCGAAGCAAAATTTTTGGGGGGGATAAAGTTTCGAAAATTTGCCAACTGTGCATTGATGGCTGGGAGAACCGATGGTGGAAGGCGGTGATATTATGGTTTGCGATTCAATATTTTTTCTGAGAGCATTAAAAGTAATAATTTAAAATTCTTTGGTAATACTATTCAAATTTTGTATTATCAGATCAACACATTCTTCGTCTCCAGGATTTTGAAAAAAAATAATGGTTCTTTCGATACGAAAAAAGGTGAGAAGACTTTTGACTCTCATGTAACGATTACAACAGAAATCTATTTAAATATATTAACTAATGATATCATCGCTATAGGAAATTATCATAGTAAGTTTTTAAATTATTAGAAATTTAGATGTGTTCTGCAAACAATTTTGTTCTTCACAAATCGTAAAATTATTTCAGTTTCATGAAATTTAGCAGACATGACTACCTCATGAATTCGCATTTTAATTCTGAATTTCATCGAAAGAATAAGCAGTTATTGAGGTAAGTAAAATATTCCAGTGACGATAACTTCGAAACTACTAAACTGGCGATCTGACCCTCGAATGAGATATTCAGGTCCTACACATATCCTGAAAATTTGAACTTTCAAACTCTTACCTTCTAAAAGGTTATGTGTGTAATTTTATATTTTTCAAAATCTTTTGATGTCTCGATTCTTACGAGATGTATAGGACAAATGTACTCGTCGCTGACCTAGTTCATAATAAGTTTGACATTGATCGGATTCCATTAACGGTTAAAATAACAGACATTTGGTAAAACTACCGCACCGTGCGCAAAAAATACTGGCCGATATTTTCAAACTTTCGTCTGTCCCTGCCTTGTTGACTGATTTTTATAATTATAAAAGTTATGTGCGAAAATTCACATTGGACATCTACTAAAGTATTCCACACCAGAGCTGGCATTAGAGAAAACTTATAGCAAGCACCTTTCGAATGAATGAGTTTTTTCGACTCATTGAAATCCCAGATTATTCCCGAACAGTGTCTGTTTTTCAAGAGAAGATCAGCTGAGAGTTATCTCTAGAATTATGTTGAGTATCCAGCAAACAGACTAAATGAATGAAAACAGGTTGATGCCACGTATGCCTTATCAGCGAGGCTTTTGACAATGATAGTTTGTTATGGGTCATGGTTTCTGTTTTGAACGCTTCAATGCCACATCGGTTTTTCAAGAAAAGAACAGATGCGACCAATCTTTAGAATTGTGTTGAGTATCTAGACAACAGACTTGATGAGCGGCAACAGGTTTATGCTACGTATGCCGATTTCAGCAAGAATTTTGACGAGGTTGACTTATCTGGACTTCTGTCTGAGCTTGCTATGATCGATTATCACAGTATCGTGTTGCGATGGTTAAGTTCATACTCGAGAATAGAGCTCAATTTGTTGTGGGTCACGGTATTTGTTTTCAAGGCTTCAATGCCACCTTTGGATCTCCTCAGGGATCTCATTCTGATCATTCCTCAAAGGTCGAACTTTTAGAGCACTCCCTGCTATTAACTTCCGACGACACATGCAACCCTTGCCTTCTGCAAACGGACGAAGCGTCCTCACCCTCTCAGGTGCCCAATTCAGCACCTTTCGCCTTGCCTGAGAAAGCTCTCGAGGATCCATTTGGTGCGATCAACGCGAAAGACATATTAATCACGAACACCTTTGTCGGTTCGATTTCAGGGGAACATTCTGTGAGATATTGGCATCATTATTATAGGAAAAGGTGAAGCTAAGAGCTTAGTATCCTTCAAGATGTTTTTGGTCAGTTGAAAGACTACGTTATTGATTGGAAGAAACGAGGTTAATTTTTGAAAATTCGGATCCAAGTATAAGTATTGGCGGTAAAACGCGCCAATCTAACCTTGATATCCTTAACGAACCTGCAATTGGAAAAAAGAGAAAAAAATTGGATCATTAATTTATATCAGAGTGATGCAGAGGTTATTTGTTGGAGGCTGACTTTCCGTATTTTTCTTGACAGCCTTTGCTTACCTATATAGCGAACTCCACCGCATTGTAATGAAAACAACATTTAAAACACAACACAACCTCAACTTGTAAATTTTGTAGAAAGCATTTGTATTCCTACTAACTAATGTGTAAAATTGTTTTTAGCTTTATCCTGATGAAGGAATAAACATATTCCGAAAGCTCGAGTTTCAGAAAAAAGAGTACACTGGTGTTTCTTTGACTGCTCCCCCAATATACATACCCGAGTCATTCTAAATTCAGTCGATATTGCCTATCAGACCAATAGTCCAGTCAATTTGTGCTCAAAAGAACCCCTAGCAGGAAAGTTCTGGGGTAGTTTTGATTTTTTCGATTTTTTATGTTTTTTGAGGTGCTGAATCCGAATCTGAGGTTTGCTAACAAAATTTCGTGAGGGAACATTGAAAAAAATACAAAAAAGAGAAAAAATCTCATTCTTTGGCAGTTTTCTGCTTATAACTCGGAAACTATCAACTTTTCGTGAAAAACCTCTCAATACAAAATGAAAGTACATAAAATTTCCTACAAATTGTACTACCACAGCTTGTTCTGCGACCACCTGTTCTGGCTCAAATTATAGTTTTAAATGAGGTATTTTCTATGATTCAATAAATGAAAAAAACTTAATTCTATGGTTCCGATGATGCGATTCTCTTGAAATTTTGCATGAACATTCAGCATATCAGTCTCGATTCATAAAAAAAATTCACTTGAATCAGATATCTTGTTATGCAAATAAAGATTCTTCTTTTCAATATTCCAATTGAATTTTCTATGGTTCTGCTCACACTATGGTCACACAATTTTGCATGAAGCTTATTATGACCATCTTGCATATTGCCGCAACATTTCATTTCGACTGGTTTTCATTTTGTCTGAGATATTGAGAAACAAACATTTTGAATGGCCGTATTTTGTTTCATAAAAAACAAGGCCATTCTAAATTTTTGTTCCACAATATCTCAGACAAAACGAGACCAATCGAAATGAAATGTTGCGGCCAAATGCAAGATGCTCATAATAAGCCTTATGCAAAATTGTGTGACCATAGTGTGAATAGAATCATAGAAAATTCAATTGGAATATTGAAAAGAAGAATCTTTATATTTCCATAACAAAATGTCCGATTCGATTAAATTTTTTTTTGTGAATCGCGACTGATATACTGAATGTTCATGCACAATTTCAAGAGGATCGCATCATCGGAACCATAGAATTATTTTTTTTTCATTTATTGAGTCATAGAAAATACCTCATTTTCAACTATTATTTGAACCAGAACGGTTGTCGCAAAACAAGCTGTGGTGGTACAATTTGTAGGAAATTTTATGTACTTTCATTTTGTATGGAAAGGTATTTTAGGAAAAGTTGATAGTGGCAGAGTTATATGCAAAAACTGACCAAGAATGAGATTTTCATTCTTTTTTTGTATTTTTTTCTATGTTCCGTCTGGAAATTTTGTTAGCAAACCTCAAATTCGGATTCAGCACCCCAAAAAACATAAAAAATGAAGGAAAACTAAACTACCCCAAAACTTTCCTGCTAAAAAAGCACAATTCGACTGCATTACAAGTATTTATGGTAGATTTACCCAACGTTCTTGTCGGATTTTCAAGAAGATCAGCTGAGATCAATATTTAGAATTATGTTGAGTATCTAGCCAACAGGCTGAATGAGTGGAAACAAGTTGATGCCACGTATGCCGATGTCAGCGAGGCTTTTGACAAAGACAGTTTGTTAATCTGTGTTCAGAAGAATCCCTAGCAGAATAGTTTTGAGGTAGTTCTGATTTCTTCCATTTTCCATGTTTTTTGGAGTGCTGCATCCGAATCTGAGGTGTGCTAACAAAATTTCGTGTCAGAACAGAAAAAAACGAAAAATCTCATTTTTGGTCATTTTTTGGCTTACTCCTCTGAAACTATCAAAATTTCGAGGAAGACATCGCCATAAAAAATGAAAGCAAATGAAATTTCCTACACATTGCAATATCAAGGTTTCCTCAGCAATAAACCGTTCTGGCTCAAACTGTAGTTGAAGATAGGCCTATATTCTATGACTTTACGACAAACCAACTTTTTCCACTTCAAAGCTTTAGTTTTTTGTTGAAGGCCATCAATTAGTGAATACCTTCCAGTTTTCTTTACATACCTTATTTCAATCAAATTTGTGAAGAAAATGGTCATTAAAAAAAGATAAATACGAAATGTAACACATTCAAATACAAAAATGTTGAAATGAGAACATAAATATATTCATAATATTCATGTTATTTTTCAATACATAATTAATACATTGCCAGCACTCGCCGACGTCTGCTTCAGAGAACCTCAGCCACGAGCCTCTAAAGGACAACGGCTCCTATAATTTTGCATGATAACAGTATAATTAATGTAAAATCAATGCACTAATAACTATTTGATCAATGTAATACTTATGTATTGAAAAATAACATGAATATTATAAATATATTCATGTTTTAATTTTAACTTTTTTGTGATTGAATTTGTTACATTTCGGATTTATCTTTCTGTAATGACCTGTTTCGTCACAAATTTGATTGAAATAAGGTATGTGAAGAAAACTGGAAGGAATTCACATATTGATTGCCTCCAACAAGAAACTATAGTTTTGTGGTAGAGTCATAGAAAATACGCATATCTTCAACCACAGTTTGAACCAGAACGGTTTATCGCAGAAAAAAACTTTACATTGCAATTTGTGGGAAATTTCATTTAGTTTCATTTTGTATGACAATGTCATCCACCAAAAGTTTTTGAGTAATAAGCAGAAAACTGACCAAAATTTTGATTTTTCATCTTCTTTGTATTTTATCATATGTTACGTCACGAAATTTCGTTATCATACCTCACATTCGAATTCAGCACCCTAAAAAACATAAAAAATGGAAGAAATCAAAGCTACTCCAAAACTTTTTTTGCTAAAAGACAATTTGACTGGACTATGTTATGGGTCATGGTTTCTGATTTGAACGCTTCAATGCCACATCTGGAGTACCTCAGAGGTCTCATTTTGATGGGTCGCAAAAGTTCAAAGCACATCCCTATCGACGACACAAGCAACCCTTGTCTTGTGCAAACAGACCCTTACCCTTTCAGGTGTCCCATTCAGCACCTCTCGCCATGCCTGAGAAAGCTCTCGAAGATCCAATTGGTGTGATCAATTCGAGAGCCATATTTAATGACGACCACCTTTATCGGTTCGGTTTCAGCCGCACATTCTGTGAGATTTGGCATCATTATTATCGAAAGGCAAAGCTAAGTAACATTCAAGATGTTTTTGGTCTGCTGAAGACTACGTTATTGATGGAATGTATTTTGAGAGAACCGAGGTTAATTTTTGAAAATTCAGATCAAAGTATCTAACTTAGATTAACGTAACATTCTTTCAACATATACAGGGAGTACAGGTTAACACTCGATAAACTGCGTTTGTTTATTCAGTGAACACTGCCTTGCTTGATACTGAATACCGATTTTTATAATTATAAAATTAGACACCAAATTATGTGTGACCCTTTAGATTGAACATCTACTAAAGTATTCCACGCCAGAGCTGGAAGATTTAACTTATCGCAAGCACCTATCGAAAAAATAGGTTTTTTCACCTTATTGAAATCCCAAATTTTGTTTCTTATCTTCATTGATTATATGGTTTGTAACGTTACCGCGGATGGAAGGACTATATTTGCCGATAATGAGTCTCTTCAAAACAGACCTAGAACAGAGGAGATCTACAGAATAAAGCTGAAACATCTATCCAGGAAGCTATTGGTTGGTTTAATGCCAATAATTTGAAGGTAAACCCCGAAGGCTGATAATAAAAACGAAACGCAAAAATTTGGAGAGCATTAATCTTCTCGGGATGTCCATCAGTGGAAACCTGACATGGACTGAGCATGTGAATGGGCTTTGTAGGAGAATCTCCACGTCAATATTTGCAATAAAGCAGATAAAAAATATACTCACTGAAAAAGAAGCGCTTCTAAACTATCACGTCAGTTCCCTGGACGGATGACATACCATACTGTGGAGTTCGTCATCGGAGGCCTGTAGGGTTTCCTGAACAAAAATATGCGATACGCGTGATAGCTGGAGTTGATCAAATGAGCAGTTGTAGACCCTTGTTCAGAAAAATAAGATAATTACCGTAGCTTCGTGCTACATTTGGAGTGTCTCCTCTACGTCCATGTAAATCAACAACGTTTTCCAAGGTATGAACAAGTACAGACCTCCAAACTAGATTCAGAAACAAGTTTGTGACTCCAGGCCATCGTATTCAGAAAACTCAAAACATGTACAGCTATCTTGGTTTGAAGACGTACAATAGACTTCCCGACCGCCTGTCATCTCTTGGGTGTACGGCCATCAAGAGGCATATCAAGTCTTTATTTGCAGAAATGGTATTTTATTCGATCGATGATTCATGAACCATCAGTTCTAACCGTTCTCATAAATTCTGAAATTTAATGTTTGTTTGTGCTCTATCATTTGAACCTGTTTGTGATATTTCAGCTTCACAATTAGATGGTTTTTAATCTTTATTCTTGACACATCCTGTGAAACTTTTTGATGTGAATAAATGAGTATGAGTATGAGATTATTACCGAACAGTGTCGGTTTTTCAAGAGAAGATCAGATGAGACCAATCTCTAGAATTATGTTGAGTATCTAGCGAACAGGCTAAACGAGTGTAAACAGGTTGATGCCACGTATGCCGATGTCAGCGAGGCTTTTGACAAAGACAAGTTCGAACTTTCAAAGCACACCCCTATCGACGACACAAGCAACCCTTGCCTTGTACAAACGGACCCTCACCCTTTCAGGTGTCCCATTCAGCACCTTTCGCCATGCCTGAGAAACCTCTCGAAGATCCAATTGGTGCGATCAATTCGAAAGCCATTATAATGACGACCTCCTTCTGTCGGTTCGGTTCCAGCGGCATATTTTGTGAGATATTCGCATCATTATTTCAGAAATTGCCGAAGATGAGTATCCTTCAAGATGTTTTTGGTCAGCTGATGATATGATAATAATTCCCGAACAGTGTCGGTTTTTTAAGAAGAGAACAGATGAGACCAAACTGTAGAATTATGTTGAGTATCTAGCCAACAGACTTAATGAGCGGCAACAGGTTGATGCCACGTATACTGATGTCAGCAAGGATTTTGATAAATTTGACTTATCTGGACTTTTGTCTGAGCTTGCTAGGATCGATTATCACAGTATCGTGTTGCGATAGTTAAGGTCATACTCGAAGAATAGAAGTCAATTTGTTGTGTGGGTCACAGTATCTGTTTTCAAGGCTTCAATGCCACATTTGGAGCTACTTACGGATCTCATTATGATGATTCCTCGAAGGTCGAATTTTTTAGAGCACTCTCTGATATTACCTTCCGACGACACATTCAACCCTTGCCTTGTGCAAACGGACGTAGCGTACTCATCCTCTCAGGGGACTCATTCAGCACCTTTCGCTTTGCCTGAGAAAGCTCTCAAGATCCATTTGGTGGGATCAATGCTAAAGCCATATTAACGACGACCACGTTTGTCGTTTCTGCTTCAAATCCTGTTAGATATTGGCATCATTAGTTTCGAAATTGGCGAAGCTAAGTACCCTTCAAGATGTTTTTGGTCAGCTTTGAACGATTACGTTATTGATAGAATGTAGTCAGATAGAACGAGGTAGATTCTAGTAATTCCGATCGAAATACACTGAGATAAAATTGTGTTCATTCATAATAAAAATATATATGACTAGCAGACCAACAGACGTTGTTCTGTATACACAAAAATTAATCAATTCGATCCAGCCGTTTAATTGCAGAGTAGATGAATACCCTAAATAACGACTACAGCGCCATCTGTTGATCTGATTTGTGATCATAAAAATACGGGCATCAGGCAATCCAAAATACATTCATACATCCCTCACACTTCGGTACCTTCTCCAACCCGCCTAGTGCCTACCTCGGAGACGCATTTTGATGCGATTTCATCTTCAACCTGCCATATCTTTTGATGTATTCATCACAATTGAATGATGTAAAAGGTAATTTCGTTCTATATTAAATACTGGATATGAACGACGTATTTAATTGGATAAGGATCAATAGCGTATTCATAAAAAAATACTCCCAAATAATGCATAATTTTGAGAAACATTCGGATACCTTTAAAAGGTAATACCGAGTAAACTTGAAAGATAGATATATGCTATCGCGGACTTTTTTGTAGAACTATTAAATACATTTCCGTCATACATTGTTTCCATGTACGTCTTACGGTTTTTGCAGCGCACCTGAAAATAGCTGATCATGGCTGATTTTGGTACTCATATTTATTATCATTGAAGTTATAGTAGGTTTCCTCAATTTTCTCGGTGAAAAGTATAGCCTATGTATGTTACTCAGGATAGTGTAGCATTCAAATCTTTCCTCTTTATAATATTAGTATAGATACATGATGCCCAACAATCTCGCAGGGAAATATTCTAAGATATAGATTTATAACACTCCCTTGCATATACAGGTTCGCAAATTAACATCGGAATCATACGATATTCAATGCATTAGAGAGAGGGAGAGATAGAGAGAGAGTTTTGCCGTGCAGTTGGACAATGGTATACTCGACAGATATACGTGCTAAGTTTTTGCTTTCGTTTGACGCAATGAATGGTTCAATGAACTAATAATATGGTTATCTTTCTCAAATCGACTAACACGGACAGTCTGACGGCCGACGCATTGAGTTAATAAGTCAGGCTGCGCGTAATACTCGATGCGAGTACTGCAGGTTCCCTACCATACTGACCGATTAAGCCACTCCTAACCATGAGAGAGAGACCAAGATACATTAATCCAATTTATTCAGAGGAGTTCCAAAATAAATGAACCTCTCGAGTATACCATTGTCCAACTGCACGCCTAAACTTTCTCTCTAATGTGTTGAAGTTCGTATGTTTCCGATGTGAATTTTCCAAACCTTTAGTTGCTGATCTGCTTGTTGTTGTGTCGATGAACAATGCTTATATTGATACTGTATTCTGTTTTCTTACAATTATAAAACTAGACTCTAGGTGCTTCTGAACGGCAGATAAGTATAACTCTTTGCAAGCATCTTTCGCATTGAATAGCTACGATTAATTTTATGAATTGCATTTCACTCTCCCTAATTAATTATTATTGTAAAATGTTTGTGAATTTTCATGTGTTATTAATGAAGTTGACTTGTATATTACATACAATATGTATTCCCTTATAAAATAAACTTGGACTTGAACTTGAACTCTGTCTACTACAATGTAGAGTAAGTATTAGATTTTTATTTGGATTCTCGGCAAAGGGCTTCAACATCTATATTTCGGTCCTTATATCGGAACCTTCATCAGGATGCTACAATTTAAAAATCTTAAAAGGGCAATGGTATAACGTTGTATAAAGGCGGAAACACATTCTTAAAACGCGACGCGACCAACGTGTCGACACCCTATATGCAGCGTGCACATGGCGTCGCGTCGGATGTTGATAGTGTGATTCTGGTCTATAGAAAACAATGCATTTGATTCGACTCAACACGCATCGCGTTTCATCGGGTCGCGTCGCGTTTTAATAATGTGTTTCCGCCTTAAACCTACATTAGAACAGTTTGTACAAATGGCAACAAAAAACAGAAACTCTTATTCTTAAATACGTCTCGACACTAAATATTAAATTGACAATTTCAAAAATTGACATGTAATAAGAAGAATGTAGAAGGATTGATTACAAATTTTCAATGAGTACTTTAATCATTGTGTGATATGTTATTATTTATAGTTAGAAGATAATTATAAATATTACTTAATCCCTTAATATCTGCTTTTTTGGTAACTGTATTTTTCCTTTCATGAATAATTGTTTTGAATTGAATCAAGCCCTTCGCCGAGAACCAAATAAAAATCTAATACTAGTTATATTATCACAGAAAGTGATTTATTATTCCATTCACTATATTTTCACTGTTTTCCGTTTGAAAATGCCTTTGTTGTGTGATCAATCGTGGAAACTAGCAGATCATCAAAACACTTAACTGTTTGTTCAAATTAAGTCCCAGCAGTCATCTCGAAAAAAGGAGTTCGGTTGTATTGTTGGATTGGTCTATTAGTCAAATTTTTTCAATATTTAACCTAAGCCACAAATGGTGAGGTAGATAGTTTACGTCTTTTCAGGTATGAAAACGAAAAACATCATAAGTGTTGATGAACCGAAATGTTAGGATGTCATCACTGAAACCCACTGCAATTTACTCGTTTGCATTTCCCGTAAAATATCAACTACGACAATTTGAAGCGTAATACAGTGAGTTACCATACTCCTAAGCTAAGGTAATCATCTTGAAGACTACGTATATTTGGAACACGAGCAGAATATGGACCAAGATGCATACGAACTACGCTAGAAACTCAAAGTCTTCGGAATTGAAAAGATCACATTCACCGCCCATTCTGTCTTTGTAGAACTGTCCAATCGCCGTTGAGTCTCGGGCACATTTGCCACTGCACAATAGAAAATTGCTCTTTATCGAGGAAAATTATTGGTCTTTGAGCCAGAAGTGCTTCGTCTTTGTCGCGGACTCAAGCACTGGTGCTGAAAGGAACTGAATGAAGTATGTCAATAACGCCCACGATATAATCCCTCCATTCAAATGCTAGGGATCAGTTCACTTCTCTGAATTATTAACCCAATATTGCCTTGTGCGGAAGGGTTGGATGAGGTCGAAGAAATGGAAACGCGATTTTTTGTCCAAGATGAAAGAGGAGTGGCTCGAGAATGAGAAATGTGGCGAAAGACGTGAATGTTGAATTTCGAGGAAAGGCTTTGATTAACTCTTTGAGATGTATTGATTTTTATCACAGAGTACGGTAAGGCATTCTTTTACCACTCATTGAAGCTGAAAATTATCTCGAGAGTTCAATTTGAATTACATCGTATTTGAAAGTGATTCAGCAAATGACTTTTTTTCTGAGAACTGTGGAGCATAATTCTATGTTTGAACCACGATACACTTACACACCCGGTATGCCGACGCGCATCGAGAAGTGACGTCACTGCGGAGCCTTTCCATTGCTTTAGCGTTAGAACTCCAGAGAATAATTGGAATAATGCAATTATCGCAAGTTTCAATTTCTCCGATGTCTTTGTTTGTTGATTCTAAAAGATATCAATGAAATTGTATGAATATGAATGTAAGTGAAAAGTATCTATTTGTTACTACAGAATAAATTATTGGAGGTTCATTAAAAACTTCGAATAAGTGAAAATATTTTCATCATTTATAGGCAAATTTCAATGAATTTCACTTATAATTCGTGAATTTGAAAAGTTTTTGTCCACTTTTTCTTCATATTCTGAAAACTGATCTTCTTATTTAGATCCCTGTCTTAAGTTGGTAGGGATTGTGCTCGAGCAAAGAATAACATCGAATGGAATCTGAATGTCATTTTCAGTTTTGCAACCGTGTTATCTTCTAACACTTTGAAAATATTTTCTCCTCAGATAATGAAGTACTGACGGGATACTTCCGACTTCGGAAAGCAAAAGAACCTTATTTTGAATCCCTTTTAACTCTTCTGTTCTTACAGCCAAAAACCGCGCAAGTAGGCATGAATGCAGGTATTATAACAATAATAATATAACTCCACTTTATCTCTCCGCTCCTCAATGACGTAGATGAGCGCGCCGAACGAGTTTAGACTCCGAATCTGGCATACCGGTGTGAGTGTATCGTGGTTTGAACAATATTTATAGTAGGTATTGGCATGCCAACGCATTACAATGGTAATGAGACTACGTCTGACTAAGGCAGATGAGTACACGATACACTCACACCGGTATGCCAGATTCGGAGCCTAAACTCGTCCGGCGCGCTCATCTACGTCATTGAGGAGCAGAGATAAAAGTGGAGTTATATTATTATTGTTATAATACCTACATTCATGCCTAATTGCGCAGTTTTTGGCTGTAAGAATTACAGAAGAGTTAAAAGGGAACCGAATTAAGGTACTTTTGCTTTCCGAAGTCGGAAGTATCCCGTCAGACTTCATTATCCGAGGAAAGAATATTTTCAAAGTGTAAGAATAACACGGATGCAAACTGAAAAATGACATTCAGATTCCATTCGATGTTATTCTTTGCTCGAGCACAATCCCTACCAACTTAAGACAGGGATCTAAATAGAAGATCAGTTTTCAGAATATGAAGAAAAAGTGGACAAAAAACTTTTCAAATTCACGAATTATAAGTGAAATTCATTGAAATTTCCCTGAAAATGATAAAAATATTTTCATTCATACGAAGTTTTTTAATTAAACTTCAATAATTTATTCTGTATTAACAAATAAATACTTTTTACTTACATCCATATTTATACAATTTCATTGATATATTTTAGAATCAACAAACGAAGGCATCGGGGAAATTTCATCTGAAATTATTAGTTGATTGCATTTTCAATGAAACTTGCGATTTGCATTATTCCAATCATTCTCTGGAGTTCTAACACTTCCATCCCGCAAATGCAATGGAAATGCTCCGCAGTGACGTCACATCTAGATGCGCGTCGGCATACCGGTGTGAGTGTATCGTGAGCTTACCATAGTTCCTACATATAGTCCGCTCACGAGAGGTTGAGCTCATAATAGGCGTTTCTTTATTTATCTGAAGTTGGCAGTATTTACTGTCATAAAGTAAAATAAAGTCAACGTTGCCGAATGTACTCGGCCTCGTCCGACGAGCTTGCGAGTTATCACAGAATATGCAATATTAACAACATTGTTTACAAATCTGACATGAAAATGAAGAACATAACCTAAAATTTTAATATACACAGTGGAATATGCCAAATTTCCATGGCCAACCGAAGGCTCAACCTTTCGTAAACGGAGTATATGTACGTGTACGTTGACAGTTAATACAAATATGTACTGTTAACTACACGTGAATATCTAACAATGGCAAGCTGCAACTACAGCACGTCAAAATTCGCCTCAGGTACATAAAATAGCAAGAAGATGACAATTTAGCGGAAGAGGATGTTAGACGTTGGGGAAATTCTGAATATTGTAATTGAATTGTACTCATTTGCAGCTCTCGGGAACCGGGACGAGGATACCCGTAAACACGAAACCGCCTTAGGTGATGGCATTTCAGTGTTCGCTGAAGCTGGCACTCATCCCGAGGAAACCGTGGAAAGGGAATCAACGCCTTGCGATATTATTTCGATTATCCGCGTAGGAAATTGTAATCGGTATGCATATTGACCGATCCTCTAGTTCCTGGAGGTGAAATTATAGAGCATTTACTATTTTGGTCTGTAATTCGTGCTGAATCCGGGAATTAACCACTTATATCAATATAATATATATTTTTTCGGTGTAAAACATCCTAGGACGTTGTCCGATTCCCAATTGCCGGTGTCTTCTATTGTTGCAGTCTTATGGCCGGTTTCTGAGGTCGTTTTAACCGCAGTTTATCTATCTGTCAAATTTGACGGATCGATAAGCATAGATTTCGGTTTCTGAGTACCGCTTAGAAAGATAACCAGCCGATAACGTCAGTTTATTTTAACCGACCGAAAATGGCCGGTTATCTGTAGATTTAGTGAATGGCGCATGGGCATTGGCGTTTGATTTGTCAACTCCAACCTCACGTTTTCAT
This sequence comes from Propylea japonica, assembly GCA_013421045.1. NCBI lineage: Eukaryota > Metazoa > Arthropoda > Insecta > Coleoptera > Coccinellidae > Propylea > Propylea japonica. The sequence continues at coordinate 11,685,308 of CM024243.1, read as the reverse complement.
TTTGATTTTACGGAGTACCGGATTTGGATTCATATCAACATTCTTAACATATTATATTAAACGAGTTGTGTAATAATAGAATATAATACAAGAAGATTATCCTCCAGCTCTTCATCAGATGAAGAGGCAATGGAATTCATTGGCAATATTTCTATATCCAGACCTCTCGAAATGTATACAGATGATTAATTCATTTTTTTTTAATCTATTTGTGTGTCTCGCGACTTCTATTGAAAAACCCAATCTGCAATGGGAGTCCGTCGCTGAATATTGGAATACTTGAATGCGTAGAAGATCTTAACCATTAATATTCAACTTTTGATACATTTGGGTATGTTTTTTTTGTGAATTAGGCCGTACAAAAAAAATTATCTCCGAGTACTCATATTCCATTTTTTTTTCTCTGAATCTGTAGGTGTGCCACGTGATTTTATTACTCTTTATTGAAGAGTATTTAGTGTAGTTTGAACTGCCATGGCAGGTTTATTGACTTTTTCATCTACAGGGTGATTTTCTTTATAAATTCCGATAATATCAGAAAAATAGAGTCCGGTCCTGGAAACTGACGAAAATTACCTGAATATTGAAATATTTGAATATCGAGAGGATTTAAACTGATAATATTCTCCTGTCAACTTTTGATACATTTGGGTATGGTTTTCCATGTGAATTAGGCCGTCCAAAAAATTTATCTCCGAGTATGCATATTCAATACTTTTTTTCTCTAAATTTGTAGGTGTGCCACGTGATTTTATTACTCTTTATTGAAGAGTTTTCAGTGTAGTTTGAACTGTTATGACAGGTTTATTGACTTTTTCATCTACAGGGTGTTTTTTTTCATAAACTCCGATAATATCAGAAAAATAGAGTCCGGTCCTGAAAACTGATAATCTGTTAACTCAGCTGTATGGAGATCGATACAGTCCTCCTACGTACCAAATTTGATGAATTTGTGATTATTCGTTCGTCCAATAGAGCATTTTGAAAATATGACCCAAAACTGGAAATCACCCTGTATAATTCAAACGAATCAGTTGAGACCTTTCATGTGGGGTCTTTTTGGAACCAGCAAAGTGTCCTCTATCTCTGTGTGAAGTATGTACAGTTCAACAGGATTCACCCTGTATATGATAATGAACTGAATAATTTTTCAGTTCCATTTCTAAGTAACTCTGCATTAATACCACCTGGACCAGGTGCTTTTCCTTTTTTTAGCTTTTTATGGCTCTTTTGACATTTTGATCAATATGTATTACATTTACTTCGATTTGTATATCTACATTTACTTCTGGTTTTTACTCAACCCTTTGTTCAGTAAGCCCCATTTCGCACCAAGCCAGTCCAGTCCAGTCGAGTCAAGTCACTTTAGGATTGGAACTATTAACTTCGTTTAAAATCGTTTAAAACAAATGGAATGTGAAATCTAGGGCCTAGTATGAAACTAGATTACTAGAAACTAGACTGATTTAGGATTGGAACTATTAACTTCGTTTAAAATCGTTTAAAACAAATGGAATGTGAAATCTGGGCCTAGTATGAAACTAGATTTCACATTCCATTTGTTTTAAACGATTTTAAACGAAGTTAATAGTTCCAATCCTGAAGTGACTTGACTCGACTGGACTGGACTGGCTTGGTGCGAAATGGGGCTAAGGAGGTCTGCATAGTGTTCGGTTCATTTTTGTGTCGGTCTGAGAATATTCAGTTCTGTCATAATACTTAGTACCAAAAAAACCTATCCTTAGCTTATTACCCAATTGATATGAATCAGCCTGTATAGAGACTGAAAGCATCTGATGCCCTTCTGATATATTCTCACGAAAAAACCAATCTTAGTTCACAGCTGGTCGCGAAATTTCATCCTGAAATAGGGGATGAAACGAATGTAATGGAAGTAAAATTAATCTTCCTAGAGCTTTATTCCAACGTTCCGACAGATATTGATGGCATCCTACCATTGAACGGAATGACGGATATAACTCCGGACAATCGATGTCCAATTGTAACTTGTGAGCATAAAAAACGATACGAAGGAAAGATTGTACTGCGTTGAACAGAAAACAATGATGAATTAGATTATTATCGTTAGGTATAAATATCATTTTTTCAATTTTCAGATTTCGAAAAGATTCTTGAATGAATTAACTGAATAATAAAAAAACAATAATGAGGGTTCGTGTGCAATGATGTGTGTGTGTGTGGAATGTTCTTGTTCTAGTAGTAGAACTGAAAGGTTGAGACAAGGAAGTCTAAACAAAGAAAAACACACTGAAGAATGCTCTTGTGAAGAGAAAAAGTACTGTTTTAATATAATAAAATGAAAGCAAAAGAAATTGTGTTCCCTCATTTCCTCAACAGCCTTTCAACCTAATTCATTTTTCACTATGGCTGAAATGAATTGAAGCAAATGATGACACCCACCGTGTTAATCTATACTAATATTATAAATGCGAAAGTAACTCTGTCTGTCTGTCTGTCTGTTACTCTTTCACGCCTAAACGGCTGAACGGATTTTGATAAAATTTGGTATGGTGATAGATGATAACCCAGAAATGGTCATAGGCTATAAATAATCACGCCATCGTTCTTAGGGCGTAGGCTGTAGGCAGATAACTAAATTGAGTTAGTGATTTTCAGTCGTTTTTGTTGGGACTTTTTCTCTTTCACGTCTAAACGGCAGAACAGATTTTGATGAAATTTAGTGAGGTAATAGATGGTTACATTAAAACGGATATAAGATCAAAATGATCACGTCATCGTACTTAGGGGGTAGGCAGTAGGCAGATAACTAAATTGAGTTAGTAATTTTTAGTCGTTTTTGTTGGGACTTTTGCTCTTTCACGTCTAAACGGCTGAACAGATTTTGATGAAATTTAGTAAGATAATGGATGGTTACCTAAAAACGGATATAAGATCAAAATGATTACGTCATCGTACTTAGGGGGTAGGAAGTAGGCAGAAAACTGAATTGAGTTAGTGATTTTTTTTATGGTTTTTGCTGGGAGTTTTGCTCTATCATGCCTAAACGGCTGAACCGATTTTGATGAAATTTAGTTAGGTGATAGAAAGTAACCTAAAAAAGAATATGGGTTATTTATATTCATGCTATCGTACTTAAGGCGTAGGCAGTAGGCAGAAAGCTAATTAAGTTAATGATTTTTAATCGTTTGTTCTAAAAGTTTACCTCATTCACGTTTTAACGTCTGAACGGATTTTCATAAGACTTGGTTAGTATGAAGATAGGATCCTAGGCACGCACACAGGCTACTTTTTACGGCGGGAAAATACCTCATTCCCGCGGAAATCTAGCGTGATCGTGTCAAGAAGCGCATGACGCCATAGCTACTGAAATGATTTTGATGTTTTTTTCAACTGAGTGTTACTAAGACTTCAAGTTAGTATTTGATCACTTTTTCAACTTAGAGGGTCGGTAGGCGCCATAATTTAGGGAATTTATGATAAAATTTTGATGCAACTGTTTTCATTTAACAGTTTCAATTGGATCGAGACTTAGCAACATTCCATCACACTACTTACCTTATAGGGTAGGAAGGTACCAAAATTCAGACTACTTTTTACTTCGGGAAAATATCTCATTCCCACAGAAACCTATACACAGCTACCTATCTAGAACATTAAAACTCTGTCCGATGTTGCGGATGTCACATTGACTAACATCGGGGGTTGGCAGGTAGGTAGTTAGTAGTATTTTAAACCGATTTACATCATTTACTTTTTATATTTACTAAGGAAACATTCGGAGCTATCCATTATGTAGCTTAGGTTGCTTTTGAACAAATTTTGATGTGAACTGGAACACGATAGTGGGACATCGTTGCAGGGGGACTTACAGCCGGGAGAAAACAAAAAAAAACTTATGCGGACGAAGTCGCGGGTAAAAGCTAGTAAAAAATAAAAATATAATATACACAGTAATACACTCGTTCACTATAGATTTCTGAAATTTTGATAAATTGCTGAAAAATCCAAATTCAAATGAAGCATATATACTAATAAACAATAGAACCAAATCATTCCATGTCAATATTAATAGTTCTACGAATGCCCGCCGTGGCGCTGCTTTTTTATTTTCAGATTTCTATTGTCCAAAATATGATGGAAAGTGTCAAGTAAATCTGGTATGCTCGCCAAAACTGCTAGAGATGCATATGCAAGGTTTTCCTTTTAAGTTGGCCTATTAGACGTTTTTGGAGAACTAGTGAATATTTCGTTCTGAAATTTTTGGTGCAGCCCTGAGGGTGAAGGAACTCTTCGCCTAAAATATTTTCAAGTCGACAGTGTTGCCACGTCTATCTCAAACGCATATCCACTTTTTCATTTCAAATGAAACTACCTATATTTTTATTTGTGTATCGATTCAATACCGAATTCAAAGTATTACCTACTAAAAAAATTTTCTGCCATCCAATGTTGTCAAGTTATGCACAAATTCTTGAATTTTTTGACATCTGCATTGCCAGTTTGGAAATGCAATATCTCGATTATATTCTATGCGAACGGATCCAATCTCAGCAGTCTCATAGTAGAGAATCCATCCATTCTTGTGCTGCATTCAGTATTTTGATACATAGTAAGGTTTTTCAAAGATTTGGCTCCGATAATGTGGAACTTAAAATTGAAATATTTAGAGATTTTCAAATGGACACCCCATATTTATTTCACAGCATTAGACTCTCAATAAAAAATTAATGGTAGTCACCTCTTACACCAATTATTCAGTTTGGATAGTTTTCGAATGAGATGAGAAATACTGAAATACTTCAGTATTTATAGTCATGAATCATGGACATAATCCTGTGTGATTATAAGGTGTATTATAGGAATGAATTTTATGGTTGAAGTCATGAATATTGGGCCAGGATTACCTAAATCCAAAACAGTTTTTGAAATTTATTGGAATAAAACATATTGATGACTTTCGTAGGATTATTAGCTTCACCAGAAATATAATCCAACATCGGTTCAAATTTGATATTTAGGTGACTCTTTGATTGATTCGAATTCTTGCTGACAAAGTTAGATAACGTATTTATCTCCAATATCATCCGAATCTATTTGTATTGTTAACAATACCCTAGAAGTCGAAAGCTTTCCAAGGCTTGTCCGTATTCGAAAAACGATTATTTCAGTTTAAAAATAATATGAATAAGCAAGCAGGAAGTTCGGAATTCACTTCAGTGCTTTTCTTAATTTTTCACCATTGTGTGAAAATTTGAAAACAGTATCTGGACATCCAATTCGAAAGTCATTCAAAAAAAACATACCTGTCCCCATTGGGACATCCTCCCATAGGCCAAGCAATAGAGGTTTTTTACGTGACAAAAATACTACCTGAAATCTGACTGTGCAGTCATGCAATAGGTAGTTTCTACATGTTTTTCATGATAAATTTTACTTCTGAATCGTCTTAGGTTTTTTTTGAGGAGCGAACAATAGCCAAAAAAATCCAAATTTTTGCTTTTTCGCTTATAAAACGTGAAGTATTGATCTGATCGAAAAGCTGTTAAGGCACTTTTTGTAGAGAATTCAAAATAAAAAAAATGAGAGGTGACACGTCTCAAGCGGATAATTAGTTTCCGAGAAAAGTCCAAAAAACTGGAAAAAACATCAATTTTTCGAAAATTCATAACTTGGTCAATTTCTGAGATGAAGCGTAGTTGCTCTGAATTTAAGTAGTTATTAACATATTCTTTATTGGTGCACAATTGCAAAGCTGTCGGATAAAAAGTTTTGCACAATCGCAGTTTTCCGAATTCGACGTACTTTTTTCAAGAAGGTCGTGATACTCAGCTACTTGTCGGTTTTGAATTTCACAAAAAGCATTTTAAAGAAGAAATAAAATTCTTCAAATCGTTTATTCTCCAGATACCGACCGATAATGTTTAGTGGGTGAAAAGCGGCGTCAAACAGGAGCAAAAAGGCTCGAATGCATCAAACTAGTCGCGGAGTGGGAGTCGCCCGCTACGCGACGCGCGAAAGATACAAGGTAAACAGTTTTCCCTCGCTTAGCGGGCGACTCCCACTCCGCGACTAGTTTGATGCATTCGAGCCTTTTTGCTCCTGTTTGACGCCGTTTTTCACCCACTAAACATTATCGGTCGGTATCGAGAGAATGAACGATTTGAAGAATTTTATTTCTTCTTTAAAATGCTATTTGTAAAATTCAAATCCGACAAGTAGCCGAGTATCACGACCTTCTTGAAAAAAGTACGTCGAACTCGGAAAACTGCGATTAAGCAAAAACTATTCATCCGACGGCTTTGCAATTGTGCACCAATAAAGTTTCATCTTCATCTCAGAAATTGACCAAGTTATGAATTTTCGAAAAATTGATGTTTTTTTCCAGTTATTTATACTTTTCTCGGAAACTAATTATCCGCTTGAGACGTGTCACCTCTCATTTTTTTTTTGTTTTTGAATTCTCTACAAAAAGTGCCTCAACAGCTTTTCGATCAGATCAATACTTCACGTTTTATAAGCGAAAAGGCAAAATTTTGGATTTTTTTGGCTATTTTTTTGGTTTCTCAAAAAAAACCTAAGACGATTCAGGAGTGGAATTTATCATGAAAAACATGTAGATACTATCTATTGCATGACTGCACAGTCAGATTTCAGGTAGTATTTTTGTCACGAAATCGACCTTTCGATAGCTCTATTGCTTGGTCTACCTACAAAATCTTTTTTCAGTTTCTATTCTGCCGTTTATTCTCCAGTTACCATTCACTTGACGGTCGTTAGCGTTTGTCGGATTTTACTGAACGGAACAGATGGGGAGCCCCCGAAAATCGTCTGCTGGAAATACGCCCTAAGCGAGAAACCTTCCAGCTACAAAAGATCGTCGGCTAATGGTTTTGAATCCCCGAGGACATCAGATGAAAATTGGATTTGGAAGATGCATCTCGCTGATTGTTGATACCAAACACGTATACGAAGGCTGATACTGGTCCAGATTATAAAATAACTGCTTGGTAATGAACAAGCTTTTATGTTCATCAGTTCATATTCGCTATAGATTTTACTCTACATCGAGATATAATAGAGAAGAGACGCTATGTGTCAGTTGCAGGAACGTCCATTAAACTCTTAATCCTCCATTATTACAAGGAACTAATGGAGGATTAAGGGTTTAATGGACCTTTAAATTTTAATGGACGTTCCTGCAACTGAGCATAAGACTTACAATTGAGTAAGGAGTTGGTCCCCTGGGCTGGGACCAATATGGCGTAAAGTTCAAGGTTGAATTAAGTTGCCAGTTCTTTCTGTTTACAAATTGCACTCAAAAAATAATACGTGTTGGGTCTTTAGGAATCGTGTCAATTGAATATAAAATAAACAATTTTTCTTCAGGCGATAATATAAACATATAAAAAGATATCAGATTACCAAGACAGAGTAGCAAAAATTCCGAATGCGGATCTGTTCAGAACTCATCCCTACCTGTGATATGTTTTTCCTTCAATTTTCTCCTTATCTGTCTCTTCCCTGCTGGAAGAATCCTTACAGTACACGATACCATTTTATTAATTTTATTTTTATTATTTATATTATTAAGCCAAAAAAAATCACAATTTATCTAGAAGCAGACGCAAGAAACACAATTCCTAGAAAAAATTCAACGATGGTCAATTTGATGTTAGGTGGTAGTAATATGGCGTTCATTCCAATGATAGCAACTCTATACTATCCTATCTCTGTGATACTGTACCTGTTGAGCATATTTTAATAAATCAATATATGTATAACCTATCCAAACTCACGAAGCATAAATCTATCCAAATCTCACGTTTCAATATGTTAGGAGCAATAAATAGCTCATTTTAATGAGAAAAATGACAAAAAAACCAAAAAACGCCAGCAGACACAACAATAAAGCCAAATATAATATGAGAAAAATATAAAATTGAATGAAATAAAATAATCTTGAAATCTAAGACGAAAAAGGAATAAAGTCAAAACAATTAAATCTGATACAGAATCAGTTGAAATGTAATCAGTTTTCGATAAAAGAGAATCAGTGAACAAATAAATCCAAAAAATTGAAGAAGAGCAAAATGTCACCAGAATACACTTTCAGGGAATCTACAAAAACTTATTCACTGAAAGTTGGCCAAACTCACGCAAATTCATTCACTCCTCGCATATCACTCAAAAATTAATCAATCAATCAAGTTTTTTGGAGAAATGAGTTCTTTGATATTTAGCAAATAGGTGAAAACAACAAATAATGTAAATAAACAAAAGAAAACATTTCAAAAACGTGAACTCATCAGTCATTCCAACTAGTGGACAAAACACTAAATCAGAAAGCACAAACTGAAGGAATCTACAAATAGAATATGAAAATAAACAACAAATGTCAAACAGAATAGAAAAAACCGGTCTACACAACACCAGCTCTCTCTTGAGACTTTCTGTCTCAAAATAAATTACACTTGAACTACTGCATTGACAACAAATACCACAGAACCCAGTGGCGGCTCGTGGGTGAAAAAAGAGATGAAGAGCTAAACAAGCAGAAAAATCTAGAATAACATCTTTTTTATGTAAACTCACCTATTTTTTGTATATCAGGTCCAACCTTGGGTCCTTTAAACTAGCAAATTGGTCCGTAATGTCTTCATAAAATGGTTGTTTGTTTGTTAGTTCTTTTTGAATGGAAATATTGGCCAAAGAGGAAAGCCTTTGTTGAGATACAGAATTTCTTAAATAACCAATTGTATTCCGAAAACCAAGATGATTTGAAATTAATATTATATGATTTGCCATTTTTCATTTCTTTTCTTGTAGAAATTTTCAAGTTAACAGTAGGCCGACCTTCATTTAAGATGTCCTTTTTGTCTTCGTCTTTCCAACGATGAAACGGAGTTTCTATTAAACTGCACACAATGTCATTAATGGGGTTCATTTTTAATATCGACGCCGGAGCACTTAAAGTAAACAACGGAACGGTCAGACGTTCTCACTGGAGCGACACAGTTAGAGGCGATGCGCGGGCAGTAAAACATCGACGAACGTAACAGGTGCAGACTGCAGAGGTTACTTTACTGGAGCTCTTCACTACAGCGAGAAAACGTAATAGAAAGCCCCGGTGACGTCACCCGTTACCATAGCAACGCAGTCTGCTTGAGCGATCGAGGTGCAAGTTCCGTGACAAACCTATTCACTTGATGCGGCAAGCGACAAGATATTTATAATGAGTTTCGTGATTCGATAATAACCTCGATAATAAACGTCTCCTGAGTTCTGACATGGAGCGAATGAAACGATTAAATTATTGTATAAATAGTGAATAATAATTATCATCCTCAAGAACATTTTAGGTGACCCTGACCCTAGGAATTTTTAGGTGAAGAGCCACTTCACTCCCTTCACCTGAAAAGCCGCCACTGACAGAACCGTGAAAAACCACCGCTGGCCAAATTCCACTTCCGATCAGATCATATTAACGGAAAACGAAATCAGATGTGATCACAAAATAACCAAAAGCACCAACGAATGAGTTTATTGTCCCCTAAATTGATTGACGATCACCAAAGTGAAATTTTATTTTATTATTCTAAATTTTTCTTAACTAAATATAATTGATTTATAGAGAATCTAGTTAATTTTCGAACCGTACAGTCAAACGCAAATCACGTATGAATTGCGACTGATTTCGTAGTGCTCTCGGGACGAGAGACTCAAAACCAGGTGCCGTATTCTGGACAAGCCTGCAAAAATGCACACCATGAAATGAAGTTCGTATTCGATTGGAAGGTCACTTGTCGAGAATACGACACCTGACCAATAGATCCCCACTACGATTGCCAGCGGCCTTTTGAAGAGACCAGTTGTTTATTCGATATGGCATCGCTCTGATGTTTCGTTTCTTTCACTTTTCCACTGAAACTTGAGCGACTTGAATTTAGTACGTAAATTTCTATCTTGAAATTGTGAAATTTTCAAACCTGTATGTGAAACAATGAAACATTATTTCGAAAATACAACTTTTCAGTACACTGCAAAATTATAATCCTTTCTTGGCTTCTAACACAACAACATTCATTTCTCGACGAATGGTATACGTTCCAAGAAAATTATTTCCGCGTGCCAATGTCCGGAAAATTTCAGAATGATGAATTATCTGCAATCCGTGAAAAATTCACGGCGTTCATTTCGATGGTACGGATCTTCTTGTCGCCAGGCGTTATGAAGTTTGGGATGCGGAAAATTCATCAGCACGTGCTTTATTCGTTGGTTTGTCGCCTGGAGGGATTTTCTTGCTGGCACACATAGTTTATTGAATGTTTTGAGGGGGGTTGGCATGATGAATTGAGACCGGTATTGACGGTTATAGCTGGATTACTTTTATGTGTTGAGTCTGATGAAAATTCAACTCGGTAGAGCTGGATTTTCACTTCCTGGAAATGTTCGAAATATCATTGACGCGAATGAAGTGCGAATAATGAATTTTTTTTTCGCTTTTCAAAACTGAAAAGTTTCATTCATGAAATAATCATAGTGTCCGTCCTCTCCTGGGTCCTGGGTTAGCTCGTCCTCCGTGCTTCGTCCTGGATATATCGGTTGATGTCCTGGCAGTCGGTCTTGCAATGTTTTCCTGCATGTTTGTTGATGGCATCCGTCCTGACCTACGAATTTCTTCTTCTCTTCTAGCAGTAACAAGTATTACTGCTTCCTGCATCACTTGTACAAATGTTCATCACAATCTTGCTCCATGAGGTAGTATTTGAGACTCTAAGGAATTACTCCTGTGGTCAGCCAGTAGCCCGACTCAGAAATGTCTACATAATCCTGGGTGACCTCGTTCAGATGTTTTTATGTGTGAGTTTTCCTCCCCATCTCTGAATTTTATCATCAGTTGTCGTTGGTGATTTCATAATAATGCTCGCAGAGCCGTAGATGTGTTGAACATATGCTTTTCACAGTATCTTAAAGAAATCCGATGTGTTTGATTTGTCTACGAATTATCGATGTGTAATGAAGTTTGGGACGCAGAAAATTCATCAGCATATGCTTTAACCGTTGCTTGGTCGCCTGGAGGGATTTTCTTGCTGGCACACAAGTTATTGAATGTTTTGAGGGGGTTGGCATGATGAATTGAGACCGGTATTGACGGTTATAGCTGGATTACTTTTATGTGTTGAGTCTGATGAAAATTCAACTCGGTAGAGCTGGATTTTCACTTCCTGGAAATGTTCGAAAAATCATTGACGCGAATGAAGTGCCGAATAATGAATTTTTTTTTCGATTTTCAAAACTGTAAAGTTTCATTCATAAATAATCATAGTGTTCGTCCTATCCTGGGTTAGCTCGTCCTCCGTGCTTCGTCCAGGATTTATCGGTTGATGTCCTGGCAGTCGGTCTTGCAATGTTTTCCTGCATGTTTGTTGATGGCATCCGTCCTGACCTACGAATTTCTTCTCTCTTCTAGCAGTAACAAGTAGTATTACTGCTTCCTGCATCACTTTGTACAAATGTTCATCACAATCTTGCTCCATGAGGTTAGTATTTGAGACTCTAAGGAATTACTCCTGTGGTCAGCCAGTAGCCCGACTCAGAAATGTCTACATAATCCTGGGTGACCTCGTTCAGATGTTTTTATGTGTGAGTTTTCCTCCCCATCTCTGAATTTTATCATCAGTTGTCTTGTTGGTGATTTCATAATAATGCTCGCAGAGCCGTAGATGTGTTGAACATATGCTTTTCACAGTATCTTAAAGAAATCCGATGTGTTTGATTTGTCTACGAATTATCGATGTGTAATGAAGTTTGGGACGCAGAAAATTCATCAGCATATGCTTTAACCGTTGCTTGGTCGCCTGGAGGGATTTTCTTGCTGGCACACAAAGTTTATTGAATGTTTTGAGGGGGTTGGCATGATGAATTGAGACCGGTATTGACGGTTATAGCTGGATTACTTTTATGTGTTGAGTCTGATGAAAATTCAACTCGGTAGAGCTGGATTTTCACTTCCTGAAATGTTCGAAAAATCATTGACGCGAATGAAGTGCGAATATGAATTTTTTTTTCGATTTTCAAAACTGTAAAGTTTCATTCATAAAATAATCATAGTGTTCGTCCTATCCTGGGTTAGCTCGTCCTCCGTGCTTCTTCCTGGATTAATCGGTTGATGTCCTGGCAGTCGGTCTTGCAATGTTTCCCTGCATGTTTGTTGATGGCATCCGTCGTACTTACGAATTTTCTCACTGTTCTATCAGTACTAAGTTATTACTGCTTCCTGCATCACTTTGTAAAAAGGTATCATCCCAATGTTGCTCCCTGAGGTTGGATTTGAGACTCTTAGGAATGACATCTATGGTCAGCCAGTAGTTCGACGCAGGAATGTCTACAAAATCCTGGGTGACCTCGTTCAGGTGGTTTTGTGTAAGGGTTTTTCTCCCCATCTCTGAATTTTATCACTAGATGTTTTTGTGGTGATTTCATAATGATGTTCGCAGAGCCGTAGAGGTTTTTAACAATCTGCTTCGCACAGCCGTAGAGGTGTTTAACAATCTGCTTCGAATAGTGTCTTATAGATGTCCAATGTGTTTGATTTGTCTATGAAGAATCGATCCGTTATGAAGTTTGGACTCAGAAAATTCATCAGCATATGCTTTAAACCGTTGCTTGGTCGCCTGGAGGGATTTTCTTGCTGGCACACATAGGTTATGGAATATTATGAGAAGGGAGGTGCCTCGATGAATTGGCTCCGGTATCTACGCGTACTATATGGCCTATTCTGTCTTCAGTCAGAGTCGTGCGACGTGATTTCACGGGGTTGTTGGTATTTTTTGTTTAGCCATCATGGAATGGTCTAATAAATTAATAATGGAGTTCTTGGATCTCTACGAATCATATCCTTGAACAAATATTGAAATATGAAACTTTTCAATTATCGAGAGTAATTCCGAATAATTTTTGATTTCTGACACAGCAATGAAATCAAGTAACAACTAGGTGTTGTGATTTTTATTGTAATTGTAAATGATTACTGTCTGATTTGTCTAGTTTCTGAACATATTTTCCTATAGCTCCACAGTTTTTAAAATAGATAAATATGAAATAACAGTACAGAGCATCTGCCACAGAACATAATACTCTGTTCTACTTTTATAGATTATGAGATTTCAAAGATCACTATTTTGGGAAATATGCTCATATTTTAACGATACTTTCACCCTTTTCGTAGCTCTTCAGTAAAATCTCGATTAAATAACTAGGTGCAAAGGCACTGAATACAAAGGAAACGAGGAATGCAATATCCCTTACTGGTCATTCAATACGGCGATAGTTGTACCGAAAGATCCTAATTAATTAATTACACGAAAAAGAAACGAGAAAGCAATATCTCCCCCTGCCCATTCATAACTGCTATAGCTATATCGAAAAATTTTAATGAAATAATTAAGGTTTTAATGAATAAATGAAAACAGAAGAATAAAAGTGTTAGAATTTTTCAATCTATCGGTTGTCAGATCAGGAAACTTAACATAAAACATAAAAATATATAAAAAACATAAAACTCTATGGATAAAATCACTTTGCTCCGTCGAAATAGACCGAGCGAAAAGATCGACGTCCGATCGCTCAGATTTTTATGACGAACGCTCCAGATATCTACGTCCCTCAATCCGGATGTTAAACGAACGGTTCAGATCGACCCGACACGTCTGATGTCGATGCCGAACGCCCCTACTACTGACTGCTCTCCACTACTGTTCTATACTGAGGCCGTTTGGCGAACGTTTGTCAACAGAGAAACGAATGTCGAACATTTCGCTATTGCCGCAGTGTCTGGGAGGGTACCTGAAGGCGAACTACGAAGGCACATTCGCCGAATGCACGCATTGCCTGGGACCGGCTTAACACGAATGAGCGCGAATGTACTTCGTCTTCCTTTGGTTCGTGCCGTCCGTACCGACAAGACTTCGGATAGCAGGCCAATGCCGAATGATACCCGAAGTTGAGCTCCCACACACTACGCGAAGCACCGCCAATGCCGAACATTCGTCGAATACACGCATTGTCTGGGACCGGCTTAAGGAATATCGATGTGTTATGAAGTTTGGGAGGCGTAAAATTCTTCATCAGAACGTGCTTTATTGGTTGCTTTGCCAAGAAAATTATTTTCGCGTATCAATGCCCGTGAAAATTTCACGTCGTTAGTTTCGATGGTACGGATTTTCTTGTCGCCCGGCGTTATGAAGTTTGGGATGCGGAAAATTCATCAGCACGTTCTTTATTCGTTGCTTTGTCGCATGGAGGGATTTTCCTGCTGGCATACATAGTGTATTGAATGTTTTGAGGAGGGAGATGCAATGATGAACTGAGACCTGTATTGACGGTTATTGCTGGATTACTTTTATGTGTTGAGTCTGATGAAAACTTCAATGAAAATTCAACTGCGGAGAGCTGGATTTTCACTTCCTGGAGAATATTTGAAATATCATTGAAGCGAATGTAGTGGAAATAATGAAAACTCTCCGGTCGTTTTTCAAGATTAAAAAGTTTCATTCACGAAATAATCTTATGATCATTCTTTGCTAAATATTTGTCTGAATAATTCCCGAAGTCACTCCACTTGAAATTGAAGAATATCCATCAACGAAACGTAAATCTTTGTAATTAGGGTACCTACTCAAAATATCGAAAAAAATACAAAAAATTGTATCATTAGTTGCTACCAATGCAGGCCTAGGATAATGATTCAATTTCTGTTATATTAATAATCAGCTTTTTTGGAATTGCAACTTTATATTATTCCTAAATTGAACTGAAGTGATTACGTAAATTGAACTGATTTCGTCAGTGAGCAACGTCATTTTGAAGTGATTCAGGTTCAAATAGAAAGCTACTATTTATCTCGAGAACAATAAATACATCTGTTGAAAAAACGTTAAATATGAAATGATATCAACAAACAACAGCCAAATCACTTTTGAGATTCAGATTATAGCATTTTGAAAGTATGAATAGGAAAGAGATAAAGTGAAATCGTGAGGTAAGGTCCAAAAACAAACCCGCCCCATTCAAGTTTTATATAAGCACTGCTGGACTGACTCAGAAAATTTAACGGCTTGCGGTGTAGGGTTGACTATTACTCTGATGCTCAGTTGCAGGAACGTCCATTAAAATTTAAAGGTCCATTAAACCCTTAATCCTCCATTATTTCTTGTAATAATGGAGGATTAAGAGTTTAACGGACCTTTAAATTTTAATGGACGTTCCTGCAACTGACACTGAATCTAATTAATCATTTACAGATTATTCTATAGTAGGTACCTTTTAACCTTTCGGCCAATGAAAATCTTACGATATTAAAAGTTTATTCCAGACACTTCGTGTCATAAAGAATAAGACAAATTTGTTTATATGCTTTCAAATAGTCAATTAAATGAAGAAAGAAACTGGGAAAACAATTTTTAAAACAACTACAATACAAATGTACAAACGATTGTACCTATATTCTAGTTGTTTTAAGAATTGTTTATGGAAATAACAATACAAATGTAATATTTAACTTACTGTAGTTGTTTGTATTAATGATCGTTATTTAAATATCTTGGTTTTGTTGACTATTGAATTAAACAAATGTGTCTTATTCTTGATGGCACAGACTGTCTGAAATGAATTAGTAATATCGTAAAACTGACCGAAAGGTTCATTCATAAAGGTACAACAAAAAATATAGGGTGTCTGTAAATAAATGCGAGCGACTCAAGGAGATGAGTCCTCGATGAAAATAAGCAGGGATAGTTCATATAATTTTTTTTCCACATCGACTTCCCTTCCAATATACAGCGATGCAGCCTTGGAAGGCGATGAGGAGTTCACGGTTTTTAATTTTTTAGGAGTCCTAAAAAACACTGTTTGATACCACTTCCTTGTTTGATTTGAAGCAGGCCGAGATTAGCTCCGAAGTATGAGTTAAATATTGTTGAAAATAAACTAACGATAGTTATGACTTAATAAACGTGATGATCACAAAATATGAGAAAATAAATAAATACTCAATTGCAAACCAATAAACAGCTTTCCGCAAAAAAATCTTTCTTCGAATTTCGCACATTCCGGGAAAATAAATTTTTATTTGCGATTCAGAAACTTTCATGTGACGTTCATCCTCCGAGCACTAATTAATTTTGCTCAGTTTTCCGCGGATTTCTAGGAAATAAGAGCGCCGTTTTCTACGAAGTTCTGCAATATTCCGAAGTTAAATTGAAATTCATGTGAAATGATTAAGATTTCCTTATAAATAATATTTGCCATGCAGAAGAAAAAAGTAGCGAACGACGAAGTTGAAAATATTTTAAACTACTCAATTCTTTGAATTGTGCCTTGAAAACTTCAATTTAACATTAATTTGAAAACTTCAATAATGTATACGTTTTTATCTAGCTCTAGATAATTTGATTTTTTCTGAATATGGCTTCATTTTTAATTATTTTGAACGGCATATGACAAAAAATATCCATGAAGGTTTTTTACCTCAGGAAAAAAAGATCGGAAACGACACGACTACAGTGTATGAGCGCCATCTCTGGATCAAATGTGAACTAATGTCACTATAGAAAGGTTAAAATTCCGGTTCTATGATTATAAGTTTCGAAATCAATATACATGGGAAATGTCATTGATGTAAAAAAGTGCCAATCATTTCGTTTGCACAAATATTATTTCACTTCGAACGGCTTTTGCCGTTAGTGTGGTCTTGAAAAAAGTGGAAAAAAGATTAGTTTGTACCCTTCAGTAATGCAGATTACGAACGAGATAGTGAAACTGGATGATCAACTGGTGTTTTATGGATGTATGCAGGTAAAGCTATATCTTGGCTTTATCAACGTCAAACATCTGTTGCTATTTCCACGATAGAGGCAGAAATAGTGGCTGATAGTGAAGCTGCACGGAAAATGAAATGGTTAAAGTGACTATTCAGGAAACGTTTTCCGTCAATTCAAACAGTGATGGTGGACAACGAAGCTGCAATTGAACTGAGCCAGAAACTGGAATTTCACAGACGCACTAAGTATATTCATATTCAATCCATGTATAAATCTTACAATAATACCCTAATATTTCTGTAATTTCTTCTATAAATGCATAATAAAAATATTACACATGAAATACTGCATTTTATTGAAAATTATGGATTTAAAATATAAAAATGAAACATCTTGAAGGGAATACGAATTTCGCATCAATTCTTATTACAGTTTTTTTTATATGATTTCTAATCCAAATTACAGATTTTATATAAAAATTGATCTTCAGTGCCATCTCTGGGTCAAATGTGAACTAAAAAATGTAGTCGTTTTTTAGTACTACGAAGGTAGGGCCGTTTCCTATCTTCCTATACTCTATAATCTATGCAATTTTCATGTTTCAGTAGAGTTTTGACATTACTGGCATTGCTTATGAATGCTTTATGTTCTGTATGTATTCTGGCTAGTATTGCTGGTCTAGAATTGAACACACATAACCTCCGGAAGGAAAAAGTTTCTAAGTTCAAATTTTCAAGAAAGGTGTGGGACCTGAATATCTCATTTGAGTTCTTCAGCGAGCCAGATCGCCAGTTCATTAGTTTCGAAGTTATTGCCACTGGAATATTTTCCTTATCTCAATATCTGTTTATCCTGTCGATATAAAATTCAGAATTAAAATGCAAATTCACGAGGTGCTCATGTCTGCTAAATTTCATGAAACTGGAATAATTTTACGATAAAATAATTAACTTCTAATAGTTTAAAAACATACTGTGATAATTTTCTGTGGCGATGATATAATTAGTTAATATCTCTAATAAGATTTCTATTTATTCATAATATACGAGTCAAAAGTCTTTTCACTTTTTTTCGTATCGAAAGAACCATAATATTTTTTCAAAATCCTTAAGACGAAGAGTGTGTTGATCTGGTAATAAAAAATAAAAAAATTAACAACACAGAATTTTAAATTATTATTTTCAATGCTCTCAGAAAAAAAGTATTGAATCGCAAACTCAAATATCACCCCCTTTCACCATCGATTTTCCAAGCACAGTTGGCAAATTTTCGAAACTTTGCCCCCCCAAAAAATTTTGCTTCGGCCAGTCCCTGTTCGAGACAGTGTTATGCAAAATTTTAGATAGCGATTGCGAAAATGTATAGATAGGTTATCGAGGAAGCCATTTAAAGGACGTTATCTTCAAAACGTAAAATGCACATATTAATATTGTTTTTTCATGATTTTGTTTCGATAAAATGTTTTTTGAATAGGCGACACAAAATGCCTAACACAGTGTTACTATCTGATGTCTTACGGCTTATAACTATAATGGTTTCGCATTTTTGCTAGCTTGCTCCTGGGAAAACAGGCCCCGTATTCTGGACAAGTGATCTTTCGAAGAGTATACGAACCATAGAGATAGAATAGTATAGAGTTGCTATCGATGAAATGAAAGTGATATCAGATCCGCCATATTACTGATATACGTCGAATTTTGACAATCATTGAATTTTTTCTAAAAATAGTGATTTTGTACCTTTTTCAAGTTAAATTGAGATTTCTTGTGTTAATAAACAATAATAAAATGGTATCGTGTGCTGTATGGCTTTCTACAAGCAGGGAAGGGACAGATAAGAAGAAAATTAGAGGAAAAACATATCACAGGTAGGGATGAGTACTGAACAGATCCGCATTCGAAATTTTTGTTAGTATGTCTGGTAATCTGATATCTTTTTATATGTGCATATTATCGCCCGAAGAAAAATTGTTTATTTGATTCAATTGACCTTATTTGAGCAGGATTCCTAAAGAGCCAACACGTATTTTTTGAGTGAAATTCGTAAGCAAAAAAAACTGGCAACTTAATTCAACCCTGAACTTTCAGCCATATTGGTAATATATAAGCCCCGCCCAGTGGTTCCATGTTTCCTTACACAATTGTATATCATAGCGTGTCTTCTCTATTCTATCTCTATGATACGAACCTACAAAATGCACACCGCGCAATGAAGTTCGTAATTGCTTCAGAAGATCTTGTCGAGAATACGGCACCAGGGTGCTATCGTTCCACACCCTGCTAATTTTGCGCTGGAAATACTCTCAAACTACACGGTTTGCCTCATTGATGAAGAATCCTATGTCAAAAATGAGAGCTGCTGGGAGTTTCTCCTACTGCTTTCAAATCAAAGGTTGTTGACAGGTTTTCATACTCTTTGCAATAGGAGTTTCTTGGGAATTTTCTATAGACCTCCACAACGTGAGCAATTCGAGAGTTAGGCCAAGCAATAGAGATATTTCCTTGACAAAAATACTACCTGGAAGCCACTTGTGCCATTCCGAGCAGGACAGTCCGTAGTTTATTCCCACCATGTTTTGAACACGAAAATGCCATTTTTTTATTTGTTATTAACAAAAAAAAACAAAAATACGCGTTCTTTTCACTTTTTTCGTTGCAAAATGGAAACTATTGATGCAGTGATAACGTTGCAATGGGATGAATTGTAGAGAATTACATTGTGAAGAGAATGATGGGTCAAACGATCCGATCGAATGATTAAAACTGGAGAAAAGCGGAAAAAACCGGAAAGTTGCGTGTTTTTTCTTTTAACTCATAACTCTGCCATTTTGCAATATTAAGAACTGAAACTTCACACGATAGTAGCTATTGACGTGCAATTCATGTGTGCCAAAATTGGATTCGGTCGGATAAATAGTTTTCACATAATTCCCATTTGAATTTTTTTGGACATATTTTCGCGGAGAGCTGGATGCGTTTGAGGTCGTCCAATTGAAATTAAAAAATTGATTTGGAAAGAAGACGTGATCAGTAAAAAAACGTCTATTCTGAATTTTCAATAAAACGCGTTTAAGTGTGTTAAAAACTAGTGAGAACATGAGGGAAAACGACCGACCAAGCGAGAGTGGTCGAGTGTCGAGTGGTGAGGGAATGAGCGAATCGAGGGGAAACACCGCGGAAGCCAACGGTCGCCGAGTTTAAGAATTGTTGCGCTGACAGCGCACCAAATTTTGTACACATAATACGTTTCCCCTCGATTCGCTTATTTCCTCCGACCGCTCTCGCTCGGTCGGCCGTTTTCCCTCATGTTCTCACTAGTTTTTAACACACTTAAACGCGTTTTATTGAAAATTCAGAATAGACGTTTTGTTACTGATCACGTCTTTTTTCCAAATCAATTTTTTCAATTTCAATCGGACGACGTCAAACGCATCCAGCTCTCTGCGAAAATATGTCCAAAAAAAATTCAAATGGGAATTATGTGAAAACTATTTATCCGACCGAATCCAATTTTGGCAGACATGAATTGCACGTCCATAGCTACTATCGTGTGAAGTTTCAGTTCTTAATATTTTAAAATGGCAGAGTTATGAGTTATAAGAAAAAAACACGTAATTTTCCGGTTTTTTCCGCTTTTCTAAAGTTTTAATTATTCGATCGGATCGTTTGACCCATCATTCTCTTCACAATGTAATTCTCTACAATTCATCCCATCGCAACATTATCACTGCATCAATAGTTTCCATTTTGCAACGAAAAAAGTAAAAAGAAAGCGTATTTTTGTTGTTTTTTGTTAATAACAAATAAAAAAATGGTATTTTCGTGTTTAAAACATCGTGGGAATAAACTACGGACTGTCCTGCACGGAATGGCACAGGTGGCGTCCAGGTAGTATTTTTGTCAAAAAACTAATCATTTGTATTATAGCTCTGTTGCTTGGCGTAAGTTTGAAATATCGCTTGGATATCTTCTAAAACGTCTCTGTGTAGACTGGAATACTGCCTGGTTTTCCATCGTCTATACTAAACCAGTCTGTAAAAACGTCCAAAATCATTCATCTCGCACAATAAATATCACATAACCCCGTAAAAACTCGCGAGCGATTGATAGTTTTCTTTTTCACTTTCCACAGGCAACACGGAACGTCATTTAGCGTCCGAGACACGTTCCGCATTTCTAAGTCCCATTCGGGAAAAGATCCATTGCGGTGTATTCCCACCTTGCAGACTCGGAATACGAATGGCTTTCATCTTCCGCTTTGTGTTTGCTACGGCGTTAACAATATTTTATAAGGCATTATATGGCACCAGAGTCTCTTATCTGTTGAGCAGGGGTGTACTCGTGATGATTTAAGATGTCCAACCTTGTGTTTTATGTATGACTAGCAAACCAGGCGAACTCCGTTTCACCATTTTTTTATATTTGAAAAGGAAAACTTTTATTTCATTTCACAACAGTAATGGATTCATTTCGATCACAAAAATGAAATATTATTTAGTTGAACTTTTCTAAGTAAATGAAAGTGAATCAAAAGTAAATACTGAATTGAAGCGTTATACGTGTCCGGAAACTATCCGTTATTTTGAAGTGCTCTTGGTAAACCATATTTTTGTTTTTTGGTCTGACGTTAACACAAACAAAGCGGATGGTTTCCCAACTCGTGAACACGCAACGTATAACTATCCATGTGAAAAACAATGATTTTCTAGTCAGGCCAGTAGATCTAACTTTCTAAGTAGATTTGTGAAACCGGTAGATCTATCTTTCTAAGTAGAATAATTTAACCGGTAGATCAATTGAACCGATAGATCAGATGAATTCAAAGAAATTCAAAAACTTATTCGTTTCTGTTGAAATGTCCCTGTAATAAAGCAGAAATTCAAAATATTCGACATGTTTATAGGAGCGCCCCTTATGAATCCGAAGCAACGTATCTATATTTAAAATCCCACATCCTATAACAAATCACTCGAAATTCAAAAGCCTTTTCAATTTCATTGAAAGCTTTCTGTTATAACGTAGAAATGTGAATTAATTGATAGATTTATAGAAACATCCTGTATATATCTAAAACGTACCTATATAAAACATGCACATGAAAAGTTTGAATTATTTTCATCAGCTTTCTTCGAACCTGGAAATAATTTTCTTATCCAGAATAAACAGAACATGCCACGAAAGGGAATTCGAACCCGGTACACTACCGGGTCCACACACCTAGACGTTAGTCGTTACACCACTTGCCTGGTTACACGTGACGACTGTTTATCTCAGACTTCAACGGGTTATTAGGAATCAAAAGACATGTAAACATATCAGGAAATCGTAAAAATATATTGAAATATCGATAGTTATCATTATACATACAGTTTAATATCATTTCCTGGCGTATTTTTTCCTAAAATACGAATAATCCGCGAATTTGTTCTCGTTACGTTATTTGTCAGTGAAAAGGGAAATTCGGTTTAGTAGAAGCCTCAAATATCACTACGACCTGAAATGATGCTTTTGATTGCTGAAATGTTAGGAATTCGTTGAGTGAACGTTGAAGTTGATGATTTCAAATGGACTTACCTATTCAAATAACTTTTTCCACTCGAAACGAACAAATGTTTACATCAGACGTACCTATGTCAAAAATATTTTGTTCTTCATGGTTATTTCAGAATTCCTGGAACAAATATCTTCATTAATGAACGTTATAGAACTATTTAAAAACGATATTCGTACCTTGTTTGATTCGGATCTGTTCGTTTCCTTCTCAAAATTGCAAATTTCCTAGAGCTTTTTTGACCTTTAAACTGAATTGACAATTGTCACGTACTTTCTTATAATTTCATAGTTCCTGGAACAGATATTTTTAGTAATAAACGTTATAAAACGATTAAAAAACGATATCATACCTTGTTTCATTTAGATCTGGCCTTTTTCTTCTGAAATGAGGAATTTTTTGAAAGCACTTCCCTCTCGTAAGGAGACTTGACAGTTGTCATTGAATTCGATGTCATAAATAATGAAGTTTTCAGAAATATCAGAAATTTACCAATTTCTTAAGTTCTCTCTCGATATCTTGAAATTTTTCCTAAATTTTCTTTGCTACAAACCTCGCGGAGCCCGAGACCTTTCCAACGAATGCAAAACCGTTGAAATCGGTTCGTGCGTTCTGGAGTTATAGCGTCAGGGAGGAAAACCCGACTTATTTTTATATAGTAGAAAATATTATGTTGCTTTTCATAGCAATAAGGAAATTTATGTGAGAAATGTAAAAAATAGATTTTGGAGTTTGAGAGAAAAATCGTGATATTCTGAGTACTGCATTACAGAGTTATAGCTACCGCAAGTTCTGGCCAATGTTCATGAATTACCCTGTATCTCCAAAACTAATGATTTTAGGATACCAAACAATCAATTTTTCTGAAAGGTCTGGATGTCCTTCATTCCCCATTAGCCTATGGCCAACGACTCACGGAACACCCTGTACTACTATCAATTTCGATATAACTCAGTGTAAATGAGCATTGTAGTTTAAAATTTCATTGTCCGTGACTTTTTTCCTGAACATAAATGAAGATTTGTAGATGATTCTGTGACCATATACACTACTGAAAAAATTGAAGGATCAAAAAAAAATTCCAAATTTTCGGCAATTTTCAACATGCCGTAACTTTGAGAGGAAGGGTCGTACAAGGAATTCAAAAAAAGAAATTTTAGCTCCAAGTGTCTAGTTTTTGGACTAGAACTTCAAAAATTTTGAGTTTCAGTGGTTTTCGAGTAATGATAGAAAAAACAGCCACAAAAAAATTCTCAAAATTTTACCACTTTTTTTTCTTGTCTAGGAGCGTGTAAATTTTTTTTTGCATAATCGTTATGAAGATGGGATACTTTGTTAATTCAGCTTTAATTAAATTTTTTTTTGACCTCAATACATCCACTTCTCGCCGAGATATCGGTCTCCTAATGGAAAAGGATCCATTCGTTTGAGAGCCGTTATTGAAAACAGGGGTGGCAATACCCGTTATTAAATTAATAAAAAATTTATTTGTTAGTTAATTTAATTTTTTTTTTAATTTATGTACTATCTGCAATTAAAATGTGGAAAAAGCTCGAGAAAATTCTTTTCTGCCTTTTTCAAAGATTATGAGCTTCTCAGAGCCAAAAACGTGATCCTCATTTTTTTTCAAAAATTCAGTCAAGCCAAACAAAAAAACGGCTTGTTGGATTGAGTTAGCTCTTCCTAAGGTTTTTATAAACATATTGAACTGTGAAAGTCACACTTAACATTATTGGTTTCCTCAACATTTTCGATCCAGCGGTAGATTTTCCAAGGAACCACCAAAAGCCCTTTTTTTGTTAAATTTTTATATTGATGCGACATGAAGAAAAAAAATTCCTATGAATAAGCAATGGTTGTCCATTAACGTTTGTTTCATTTAAGTTCTTGAAACCCTCCTTCAATTTTCTGTGCGATCATTGGTTGCTGAGAAATCGATAATCAAAGACAATTGGATCCTTTTCCATTTGAAGAACGATATCTCGGCGAGAAGTGGACGTATTGAGGTCAATAAAAAAATAAATTAAAAATGAATGAACAAAAAATCCCATCATTATAACGACTATGCAAAAATAAAATTCCACGCTCGTAGACAAGAAAAAAAAATTTGTAAAATTTTGAGAATTTTTTTCTTGCTGATTTTTCTATTTATCATTACTCGAAAACCACTGAAACAAAAAATTTTTTGAAGTTCTAATCCAAAAACTAGACACTTGGAGCTACAATTTCCATTTTTAAATTCTTTGTACGACCATTCCTCTCAAAGTTACGGCATGTTCAAACCGAAAAATTTGGAATTTTTTTGATCCTTCAATTTTCTCCAGTAGTGTAGTTTCAACTACCAACATTCATTGATGAAATATAACCGCATGGATTTCAGAACCACACTGCTCTGAAATATCACGAAAATCAATACCTGCAAGGAAGTTTAATTGAGGCAGTGGAAATCCTGTAAATTCGTAGACCCCATTAAGTCTCTATCGTTCTTAGAGAGCGTGATCAATCAGTGGCAACCATTCATCCCTAGATTTCCTTCAGATCAAAACCACATTCAATTCAAGCAGCCTCATTGCAATTCAAGAAAACTTCAACTGTCATCAGTCAAGAACTTTTGAATCACTGAGATTCTCGAGGAAAATCTCACCACGAAGAATGAATCGAATCAAACTTCGCCACCTCTTCATCGTCACGTGACTCCTGTCACCTTAAAGTAGCGATGTTTGTTAGGTCTTTTTGGTTATTTTATCATCAATCTCGATATAACCAGGACAACTAGGTGTATATAGCAAGCATTGTTTGTTTGTTATTCCTTTACTAGAGACTCGTTTTCTGAAAATAAATGAAGATTATTGAATTGGCAGATGGAGATGAATCAGTAACCATAGAATTT
Organism: Propylea japonica; assembly: GCA_013421045.1. NCBI lineage: Eukaryota > Metazoa > Arthropoda > Insecta > Coleoptera > Coccinellidae > Propylea > Propylea japonica. Next base: position 11,660,066 of record CM024243.1, on the reverse strand, counting down.
CGAGAACCAACGTATATTGATTGAAGATTCCCATTTTAAACATATATTATGGTTTAATTCAGCTCTTCAAGATCAGCAATAATGAAGCAGTCACCAAAGAGTAAAAAAACCATTGTTTGTTTATTCCATATCATGGCTTTCATGAACAACCAATTAAACAAGAAATTTTCAGAATCTTACTGCGTCTATTTTCTCATGAAAATCAATACCTTCGGGGAAACAGAGGTAGTGGAAATCCTATAAATTCATGGACTCCATTAGGTACACTGGATGAATTATTCTCAGAAATCATGTTAAATTAATGATTAGAAACCATTCCTAACCATTCATCCCTAGGTTCCCTCAATGTCGAAACCCCGATGGAATGTCAATTCAAGCTGCCTCATTGCAATTCAGCAAATTTTCATTTCTCATCAGGCAAGAACTCCGAAGTAGCGATGTTTTTTAGGTCTTGTAACGTGGTTTTCTCGGCGAAACTTACCTCGAGCGCCAGCTATTCTTATAAGGAAGAATAGCAAACCTGCCAGGGCAGCTGCTAGTCAGAGACAGAGTTCTTTGTTATCTGAGATATTAGCAACAACAGAGAAAATCAGAAATAGAGTAATTTACACAATTTACTCAAATATCGAAAATAGTTATACAAAAAAAAATACAGTGATATAAGACGCTATATGAAATGAGTACAAAATATAAGATTGGTCAGTTTTGTCTGACCGCGAGCACTTTCATGAGAAACAAATAAATATTTTCCCGGTACGAGTCAGCCAAAATAGAAGATGGGTTAAATTTAAACGGTGAATTCAAATATATGATAATACCAGGTAAAACAGGAATAAAAGGGGTCAGTATAAGAGTGCACAACAGTTATCTTTGGCCGATATTCTTTCAGTCCCAGAATTCACCACGTTGTCTACCACTTTGCTTGTTTCACGTCTAAACAGGTTGGGTTTGGCCAGGTGAAATTAGAGGGTTGAACAGGATATGTCGAACGTGCTACAGCATTGGTTCGGTTATGCCTTCCGGTCTGACCATGGGTATACACGCCATGAAGGACAGACTAACTACAGGCACTAAGGAGCGGGACAGAGCAGGATTGTTATTCGGTTGAACGTACTATAGCATTGGTTTGCATCAGCCTTCCGGTCTGACCATGGGTATACACGCCATGAAGGACAGACTAACTACAGGCACCGGTTGTACGGACAAACGTACTATAGCAGTGGTTCGTTTGGGCCTTCCGGTCTGACCATGGGTATACACACCATGAAGGACAGACTAACTACGGGCACCTGGACAAACTAGGAAAGGTATGTTACGGAATCTGACGGAACAGCTATTTTAGGTAGACTCAACGTACTTACAATTCGGTTGCACTAGCACTCACAACAAGGTAATAAAACTCGGAATATTTGATAGCTACAGCACGGTCGCTTAGAAAAATTTTGGAAAACTTTGAAAAGCGTTCGTCTCAAGCAGAACTAATTCGGAACTAATTAAAAAGGTATAACGTCTAAAGCAGAACTAATTTGCAGAACTAATTACCGATGGAGAGAAACCCCGCCTTTTATAATCTTCCGGAGGGGGGTGGAAAAGGTAGGCGCAGAAACGTTAAAAATTTCAGGAGAGTTAGTACCTCGGTAAAAACATCTTCAAACTGGCTTATCGTACGTATATGCAAAAAAAACGGCGTTATCTGCGATCGGCGTTGTTCTTGCGGACGGTTCTACTATGTTTTCTGTATGAAAAACATAATCAATCGCAGAATGTTCGGTTTTTTTCGATTGTTGTGAATTAATTCTGAACGGAATAAAAATTCACGAATTTAAAATGAAAACTCGGATAAATTATTTTAAAATGAAGATCAATTTCCCGGTTACGAAATTGAACTTCATTACAGTCTACTTAGTTATTTTACGATCAATTTCAATATACCTAAATGTAAATTGAGCAATTTATTGTTCGTTATTTGTTTTCAGAACTTAAATGAACATTGTTGAATTTAGAGATGCAGATGAATATGTGACTATGGAGTTTCGAGTACCAAAATATATAAATGAAATATTATGACAATGAAAACTGTGCAAATCTTGTATGCGAAGGCTTTATTCAGATCTTCAAGGTTTGACAAAATGAAAGATTCACCACAGAATAAAAGAAATCGTAATATTTCAGTATTTTACTGCCTTTATGAACTCATGTTAATATTCAGGTTGTAACAATTCTGCTGATTCCTAGGCCACATTAAGTATAAAGGTTCTTTCATTATTAGAAATCGCGATTGATTAATTAGTATAAACCAGTTAGTACCTTTCATAGGTAAATGTAGATAGTCAAGCTGCTATTGAAGCACTGAACTCCTACGTCATCGACGCAAAGATAATCTGAGAGTGCCGGAACAAACTCAATGAGGTTGGCAAGAAAAATAAGGTCTTTTTAACCTGGGTTCCCGGCCAAAACACTTGCCAAAGAGGGCCCACGAATGTCACTCATTGGCCCAGAACCCTTTTGCGGTATAGGTAAATGTACCTATTAGAAGGAGTTTCAGTAGAAGGAGAAAGCCGAGAGGGAAAAACTCTGGAGGAATCTCCCAGGAATGAATTATTCCACTAAGAACTTTGAAACAGAAACATCCAAAAGATATCTGGATCTTGGTAAGAAACAATTACACCTCCTCACTGGTTTTCTAACAGGACACTGTCACCTCAGGAAGCATCGGACACTGAAGAGTGTAGGTTCTGTGGGGAGGAGGAAGAAACCCCCATTCACCTAGTCAGGGAATGCTTTGGCATTGCGAGCCTAAGGAGAGAATGCCTTGGGCGAGAAACTTGTAAGAGTGCAGAACTAGCCTCGTTGAAGCCTTCACAGATATGGGATTTCATCAGATCTCTGAAACTGGAAGGCGAGCTGTGAAGAGTGTGGTCAGAACAGCTCTGTAAAGGGGCACAATAGACCTTGAGGTCGCAGTGAACTGTAACTCCTTCTCAAACTATAACTATAGTACCTCCCCCACTAGCTCTGTTTGTTGATCTATCTAAAGCTTTTGACTCTGTGGATCATGAGATATTGCTGGACATGTTGGGCAGATGTGGAATCAGAGACAGTCAACTTCAACTGATTAAAAGCTATCTTCAGAACAGAAAACAAAAGGTCACAATTATTATTCATGAACCAGATATTTGTTACACAAAAGTGGGCTTTGAGAACAATATATAGACTGACCTACAGACAATCCTGCCGTGAAGAATTTAGGAAAAATGAAATTATGACAGTATACGGATTGTTCATATATAAGTTGCTGCTCTTCATTAGAAAACACCATGGCTACTTCTCAACATGTGAGAATACGAACAACACAAGAAGAGTGCATCCTTATATTTATCCGATTCACCGAACAACTGCGATGGAGAAGACTGCATTCTACAGTGCAATTAGACTCTACAATGTCCTGCCCAGAAAATTCCAAAATGAGACAAACTTCACCAGTTATAAAAAATCAATTTTCAATTTCATTATTCAATGTGAACCATATACTATTGATGAATTTGTTCAGTTTTGTAGTACATAGGTTTTGAGCTAAATTTGACTTGTTTCACTATTTGATCATAGTTTACTGTGATGTAATTGTTGAAATTAATAATTTCTATTCTATTCTATTCTATACCTTTCATCCCTAGCCCTTCTTCACATCAAAACCCCAATGAAATGTCAATTCAAAAAACTTCAACTCTCATCAGTCGAGACCTTTTAGATCACTGATATTGCCGAGGAAAATCTCACCACGATGAATGAATCGAATCAAACTTCTCCACCCCTTCACGTGACACCTGTCACCTCGAAGTAGCGATGTCAACTGCATCCCTCAATCTCCGAAAACCGCCTTGGGAGGAAGTCGAATTTAATATCGCGGGATATCCGGTTTATTATGAAGCACCTGAATCGAATCTGAAGTGGGTTTTGATTCGATATTCGTCTACGTGAAATCGTTGAGAGGAATCCTCATCGTCAGTAATTGATTCGCGTCCTTAATATGGCATAATTTGGATGCTGAGGCTAAGAGGCGAAACTGATTCGAAGATTTCGGATTGGATTTTTATTCGTCTTCATTATTTCAAGTATCAATTAATTCGAAGATTGGATTTGTTTCATCTTCGTGGAACACTAATTGGTGATACGGATCTGTCAATATTTCAATAGCATTTCTCGAAATAATTAAGGCATACCTTGTAGATGATCTTTATGAGATATTGAGATGGATCATTAAAGATTGCTGCCTTCTCTTCGAGGGGTCTATCACTGGCAGTTTTTTGTACACTAAAATTCCAATTCGATAAATAATTCCACTAAATTCACAAAAATTCTTTTCAATTCCGCATAATTCCATTCAGTTCCTTACAATTCCGTAAAATTCCCCATAATTCCATTAAATTCCCCATAATTCCGTTAAATTCATCTTAATTCCGTTAAATTCTCTACAATTCCGTTCAATTCCTCACAATTCTGTTCAATTCTGCGCATTTTCAATTCCATTCAATGCTAACAGAATACCGTTCAATTCCATTGAAATTCCATTCAATTCTTCTCAATTCCAAACAATTCCGTTATAATGCCGTCAAATTCCATGCAATTCCATCAAATTCCATGCAATTCCATCTAATTCCGTGTAATTCATTCCCAATTCCAGCATTTTGTACACTAAAATTCCGCAGTGATAATTGATTCGCGTCCTTCATATGGCATAATTTGGATGCGGAGGCTAAGAAGCGAAACTGATTCGAAGATTTGGGATTGGATTTTTATTCGTCTTCATTATTTCAAGAATCAATTAATTCGAAGATTGAATTTGTTTCATCTTCGTGGAACACTAATTGGTGATACGGATCTGTCAATATTTCAACGGCATTTCTCGAAATAATTATGGCATATTTTAGGAATGATCTTTATGTGATGGATAATTAAAAATTGCTGCTTTCTTTTTCTTCCGAACTTTCATTCGTTTTATGGTGAATCACTGTTATAAGCGAGTGCAGGTGAACATAAATATTGAAGCCCCCCTAAACTTACCTTATTTTTTTTTCGGATTGGTAAAAAAATCTAAGAAAACCCACAACAAAAAAGGAAAGTGGAACCGCCGGAAAGTACATCTTTGTCCGTACTTCGGCAAGCCCCCTATCGCTTATACAGGGTGCGGCACGGAGGATGGATGGTTTTAAAAAAATAATAAAAGCGTTAATTTTTACTCAAAAACACATTTATTGACGGAATCAGATTCTCAAGGAAATAGCATTTTAGACAGTCAAGTGTGGAAAATCACATCAGGCATGTGGTGGCCGAAATCGGTGATGCAGTGCTGGGACGCTCTTGGAAGTTCGCGTAGACTCTCTCCAACATCGCTCTCTCAACTTGGGCAACTTCCACGCGAATAGCCTTTTCAATTCGTCCAGAGTTCGGGGCTTGGTCTCGTATACTCTAGCCTTGAGGTGTCCCCATAAGAAAAAATCGCATATGGATAAATCTGGGGACCGGGGAGGCCAATGAACATCGCCAAACCTGGAAATAGGGCGACCAGGGAAGAGAGGGCGAATAAAGTCCATTGATGCTCTGGCTGTGTGGGCGGTCGCCCCATCCTGTTGGAACCACACACGTCGGATTGGAACACGTTGCCGTCGTAATTCGGGGATAAAGAAGTTGTTGATCATTTCGACGTACCGCTCTGAGTTCACGGTAACAGCACGACCATTAACGTCTTCGAAGAAGTAAGGGCCAATGATGCGAGTTTGCGATACAGCGCACCAAACCGAAACTTTTGGGCTGTGCAGCGGTCTTTCGTGTAAATGTTGCGGATTTTCATTAGCCCAATAACGGCAATTCTGCCGGTTAACCATGCCGTTGAGGTGAAAGTGGGCTTCGTCACTCATGAACAAAATGAGGTTCTCATTTTGATCGATCAGTGCTTCCATCTCACGTGCGAAGTTCATTCGTTGTGCATAATCTCCGGGGTGTAACTGTTGCACAATGGCCAATTTGTAGGGGTGAAAGCGAAGATCCATATGCAAAATTCGCCTCACCGAACGATCACTGAGGCGAAGTGCAGCAGCATGTTTCCGAGCAGATCGCGACGGACTGCGAAGAATGGCTTGTCGAACGCGTTCAACATTTTCAGGCGTTCGAACTGTTCGCACAGGTCCTCTTGGTCTTCTGTTGATCAGTTCACCACGTCTGCGAAGTGATTCAACCCAACGAAGAGTGGTGTTTCGAGAGGGAATAGCTCTATTCCGATGAATGTGGAAATAGCGACGAAACTCACGCTGCACGACCGTGACTGACTCATTATTTCGGACGAAACTATCATTGGCAAAAACACGATGCTCCACCGTCCAAGGCTTCATGACGACAACTGGTAAATAAATGCTAGGAACACACGAGTCTAACGGCACCTTCTCCACTTCTCTCGTCCTCAGTGGGGGAAAGTTATGCCCATCGGAAAAACGTCCGCCCTCCGTGCCGCACCTTGTATGTTTCAACCCTTCCTTTCCTGATCTTTCGTCTCATTTCTTCTCATTACACTTGTAACAAAGGCAAAGATCCCGTTCCACCGTTCTTTACTCTCAATCATAGTAGCAGGCGGTAACTGACCTATTCTCTCAACCAAAACAGAAAATTGAGATTGAAGAACATATTGGGATGATTAATAAAATATTGGATTAATTCGCTTGATATTTATGATTTCCGTAATTTATTTGGTGAGGCACTGCCTCACCTGCCTCATAGGACGAGTCGCCTCTGCCAAACCGAAGTACGTCCAGAGCAAGTAGAAAGTTCATTTTGACTTGAAATGAACAAACCAACTTACTACGAAGACTAAATTAAATTGTGCGGAAATGCTGGCATTAGAATTCAACCGAGCAGACTATCGATCGTGTCATTTTCAACCCATGAATCTAATATCCATCCTAAGGATCTCGCCATCTAAGCTGAGTATTCTTCGCACGATAAACCAGAGTCAAAGGATCATTCCGAATGGTATAGAGGTTTTCTCTGAGATGCGAGAACAAACGGTGTAATTGAACTCTATTCCTTGAAGACATTAACCCTAGATAGGGTGCACAGCACAGACTGTGTGTTTGCCCGATTAATGCAGATGGTTACTCCTGTCGTTGTTGGGTTGGGTGGAAATTGGAAGAATACGAATGGGATTAAATGAACATTCTGTTTTATTTGAAGTTAATTACAAATGCTGTTTTCATCCTGTAATGACTAACATCAAGGTGGTCGGTCATGAGGTGATTTTTTCATGTTCGTTAGAGACTAAAAAATAAAAATAGTTATTTTTGTATCAAGTGCGTAACACGAGTTTTTTTTTTCATGGTACATAAGAGTGTCAATTATTGACCGAGACCGCAGGTCGCGTTGTTGGCAATAGCTCCCGAAATACTTCTGCAATAGTATCGAAGGCAGTGAGCATTCCCACTCTGCCGTAGCATTGCTCTCGCAACCACCAATCGGCAATGACGGACGAAGAAATTGCAACCTCAGCGCTTTGTCTCGTTGATTTATACAGACCGGTGACTATCCAATAATATTCCATGTATAATATGCGATTTTTTGGATTTCTAGAGTTATGAATCTTTGAGTGTTTCTTTTTTCTTTAATGTATTTTGCAGTTTTCATCCTTTCAACATAATCGTCCTGAATTCTGATTTAATGATGAGAAATTTTCAGCTTTCTGAAGTATCTGCAAGTTACCCAAAAAAAGCTTAAAAGCTAGAATTTCAGTTTTCAGTAGGATGTACTCAATCATACATTTTCTGTTTAGAAATATAAAAAAGGGGCCTTCTAGCTTCTGGCTACATTTGAAAACTTCGCAGAATCCTGAGCTACAAAAGTTATGGGAAAAAAAGGAATATATTCGACTTTAATGTTGTACTCGACCTTGGAAGACGGATGGGCTAAAATCATTGAATCCCGATAAAAGTTATTTTTCTTCTTCTAATCACCTTAATCTTGAAAATGGGATTTCAAATTGATTTTAATTGAAATTCCTGCTAAATGACAATAGCTCGTGTGATTTTTGCGATAATTTTGGTCTCACCACTGATGAAAAATGTAAACATTCGTCAGAATTGTTCAGTTGTAAAACTACCTGTTTTGGGATAGGAAATAAAAGGCATATAATACTGAAAGAATAATTTCCGAAATCAGAGTTTCGCTCCACTGATTCGTGGACATTTTATCGACAATAATAATAACAATATTCTGTTGTCAGCGCAGCTACAGCAACTTCTGGTTTTTTAATTCCGTCCAAAAAAACCGCCAATTTAGGGGGCATCAGGCAGCACAAGGAGCAGCGGAAGGCAGCAGTAAAGTGCAGTGATTACATTCTCGCGCTGCCCACTTCCCTGCTCAATTACCTGCTACCTGCAGTGGAAGTGAGCTGAGTGTAATCGGGGTGTATAAGTCAACAGCGTACGTAAGATGAAGAAGAGGAACAGAAGGAATTAGCTGGTGGACGGTCGACGGTGATGGAGCAGAACCTGCCAAAGGTATGAACAGGAACGGATTAGGACCCACACAAAAGTTTTAAATTTAGGTTATTAATAGTTGTGTTAAGATAGTTCAATTTATTTGTATAACTTATTGAGCAAGGATGAATATATGTTAGAAGTAGTTTATTAAGATCAGCTTAAGGTGGGCTTGCTTGTGAATACACTGCTCAACAATTGATAGGGATCACTTACTTGTTCCAAATTAATTTCTGAAATATTCGCTCCAAGATTATAAATTTAGTCAGATAACAGAGTATTTCAAGTTGATAATATGGTTCACTTGTGAAAAGAATGAAAAAATGGAAAGTTGGAGAGAAAAAAAGACTTTATTAGGAACACTCAAAATTCTGTGTTTGAATAACATCAAAATTTTATGATGAAACCACAAGAAGGCTGAAGTTTCGGTTAAGCTAGTACCTAGTTGGTCCCCCACATGCTCGTCCCAAGCATTCTACCCTACGAGGCATACTTTCGATCAAATGATTCATAAAATTTTGGTCCTACAGGTTATTGATCGGTTGTTCTGAGGTTGACAATTGTCTAGACATCTCAGACCAGACATGTTCGATGCAATTCATGTCTGGAGAGCGAGCTGGCCAGTCCATCCTATCAATAGCATGAGTTTCTAGCGCTTCATTAACCAGACGACTACGGTGTGGACGGGCATTATCGTCAATTGAAATGAAATTCTAGCCCACGGCATCCGCAAACGGAACAATTGTGGGTTCAATAATCATATCGTGATATCTCTGGCTGGTCATGGTGGTGTTCTGCAGAACAACCAACTCTGTGCGTTGGTTCAAAAAAATGCCTCCACATACACATATAGAGCCTCCGCCAAAAGCTGTTGTGGGTACCATAAACTGTTCTGCATACCTTCAACCTCTTTCCCTACAAGCAAGAATACGTCCATCGGAGTTGACCAAACGAAATCTAGACTCATCCGTAAATAAGCATCGGCTCCAATCTTCAAGTGTCCATTTGCGGTGCTCCTCAGCCCATTGCCGTCGATGAACCCGGTGTTCCCTATTCAAACGGGGATGTTGTACCCTCCTACGTGCTCTCAAACCACGAACATGTAGTCGTCGTCTTACAGTCTGGTTCGAAATTAGAACTCCTGTTGCAACTCTCAGTGATCTATTGAGTTGCGACGCCGGGTAAGTGGGATTTCTCCTAGCATTGAGGATAAAGAGACGATCTTGGGCAGCTGTTGTACTGAGCTGCCGACCTCCCCCATGAACATATTGCTACTGAGTCGTTTTGGATGAACCTATTCCAAGCCCGACTCACGACACTTTGCGAAACATTCAACCGCCGGGACACTTCTCGCTGGGACAAACCTTCCTGTATCCACCGTATGATTTGGTCCAGTAGCACAGGAGCCAAACGTCTTCTCGGCATGATAAGCTGATATTGTTCTCATTTCTTCAATTATTGAAAATTCAATTGGAATATTGAGAAAAGAATCTTTATATTTTTATAACAGGATATCTGATTCGAGTGAAAGTTATTTTGAGAATGGAAGCTACTATAGTGAATGTTCATGCAAAATTGCAAGGCAATCGCATCATCAGAACTATACAATTTAATTTCTGTAAAATAATTTTGTACATATTTCATTTATTGAATAATATTCCGAATATAATTTCGATTTATCTGCATTTATATATTTGGTATTAATCTCAAATCCCATATAAAATTTTGAGGTAATAGTCCAATTGCTCCACCAAAGAACGAGTGCTTAAGAGCTTCTCTTTTATTTTTTTGCATGCAAAGCATTCGATACCTAAAGTATCAATGGTGTATGGCGCCCCAATCACAGCTGCTTTCGCAACTGCGCTAACGCTACAATGAACTCATGTATCTGAGAGGGCATCGAGGAGTCTAGATCAGAATTTTTCCTATAATTCTTCTGCCCATGACATTCTGAAACTGAGTGAACGGGAGAATACTCCTCTTGTCAAACTAAACTCAGTATATACGAAAAACGAAATTTCAAGATCTTTTAATATTCGCATAGATATACTTGTGGTCCCAGATGCATTTTTCAGCATTGCACTAACCCGCAAAATTTTTTAAGTATTGTCTTTCTTATTCAAATTCACTTGGTTCCACACTTCATCCCAACCCTGTATAATTCCGCAATATATCTGATCCAACGAAATATCAAATGAAGAATGATGGTGTTGTTCGGAGCAATAAAGGAAATTAGCATGATGTACCATTTATAACACTTGGATGTTGACATGTATATCGAATAACACATAAAAACCATGTTATTAACTTCAATAACCATTTGCCCCCTGATTGTTCATTAGCAAGCTTAGAGCTCGTCGGCCCCTTCTGAGCTAAATGCGATGTGATAGATGGATTAATTCGTTCAAATTGCCTCCTGCTGCTCATAAAGATAATTAGTTTATTGAATGAACCGAAGGCAGGATTCGTCTATACATAGAATCAATTATGTAGGGTGTATTATGCCTTCCCATATGCTAAAACGTAACTGATTGAAATCTCGGTATAACACAATTGTATTTGATGAATGGTTTATTGTTCTAATAAGGGTTTTGTTACCCCGAAGCATGAAATTTGGCAGAGATTAATTTGATCCACTGAAAAATTAGATTTTGCCTATGAGAACAATATTATTCTTTCAAATTCTGTAAGTGGGGGACTACCCGCAAAGTATTCGGCTCACTATCAAAAACTGTTGATAATGAAAATGACTATTTTGAATGAACCGAAGACAGGATTTGTCTGCACCGGGTTTTTCACTATAATTTGACCCCCCCTTTAACTTTGTTACTAAAGGAGATAAAAAAAATGTTTCGTATAAAAGTTTCACGAAATCAACTGAGGCTTTTTGATATGAGTTCAGAAACTGAAATATATACAGGGTGGCCAACATATTGATGGCAACTTCATTTTTTCAAATGGAATACCCTGTATATTTTTCCATGTTTGGTTAGCTCTTTTTCCCCTGATTTCGAATATGTAACATATGTTGGTCTATCTCTTTTATTCTGAGAACCACAGAGTTTTAAATTTTAAGAACTACCTGCCAAGATCTATAATCATTTTACAAGTGGCAGAGTGCGTTTACTGAAAATGCTTATTTTGGGAGTTATAATAACGTCAATGGGAAGATATACAGGGTGAACAACATTGAATGCAACTAAATTTTTTTCAAATGGGACACTGTCTCTTCAATTTTCATAGTTTCAAAGTTCTGAAATGATGACACCGAATAAAAAAAAATGTGAAATACCTACGAAATTCTGTATATCCAACCAATTTACTTAAAGTTTTGTTTTAAAATGAATACTTAACAATTACTTGACCAATGAAAAATGATAAACTATGGTAGTACGGTAAGAATAACATCAACTAAAGAAATTGCTCAAAATGACCACCTTCATTCAATACACATAGTTCATATAGTTGTCTCAAGTTGTTTAGACTATTTTTGATAGCATTATTATGGCTCCGATTCAAGTCAGAAATTAAAGCTTCAAAATTTGTTTCTAATCATTACAATATTACCATTATTCTTTATGCGTTGACGAGATAAGTTCCGAATTATGGGTTTAATATTGGTTGATTTTATATCATTAAATTATTCTCCGCTTTCATTGATTGTCATTATTGCTGAAGTAATTCTTTTCCTTCAGTAACGTCTATAAAAACGTGTCCAACGGTGTTAAATCGGGACTATTTGGTGGCCATAAAATGGGTGCGTCATTACCAATCCAAAGATCAAATTGGCCACTTAATTATTCACGAACTTCCAAAACGCTATGCCAGATGGTTATTAAAATTTGAAACTCAGTGGTCCTCAGAATAAGAAAGATAGACCCACATATGTTACATATTCGAAATCAGGGGAAAAAGAGCTAACCAAATATGGAAAAATATACGGGGTGTTCCATTTGAAAAAATGAAGTTGCCATCAATATATTGGTCACCCTGTATATATTTCAGTTCCTGGACTAATATCAAAAAACCTCAGTTGATTTCGTGAAACTTTTGTATGAAACATTTTTTTGTACTCCTTCAGTAACAAACTTAAAAGGGGGGTCAAATTATAGTGAAAAACCCGGTACAGGGTGGGCAAAATGCTTTTTCTACTGAAGGGATCTCTAGAACTTTAAGAGCTAGAAGAAAACATTTTAGGGCTCTTTTTCTCGGACTAATCCGAATATAAAAACAGATCCAGCCTTTCTCTGATATATTTTGATTTATGAAAAACTGAAAAATTGTCAGTTTCACTAATTCTGGAAAACTCGATTGTTTGATGTCGTATTCGAAATCCGTTGTTTCATTCTGCATGCACTTTTTAAGGGCAATTTAATATTATATGTTCAAATTTTTCAGTCCAGCCATTTTCAAGAAATGAGTGAGATTTTTTATTTTTCAGAGGTAAACTCTAGTCGATAATTTCATCATCTGGTCACAAAATTTTTGATGATTTCAAAAATATATCACATGTTAATAGTCACTCGAATATTTCATGGGAAAAAAATTAAATACTTTTTCCTGCTGTCCAGTTCATTGTTAAATTTTAAGAAGGCTGGCGTTACCATAGGAATTACCGAATGTCGAATAGTTATTTCTCTGAGCTATGATATGTTTCAGTAAACAATGAATGAGTTTCATGTAACTATCGATGAAAAAATATTTCTCTATTTTCTTTATATTCATGGAATGAATTCGAAAAAAAATATAAAAATATATCATTTTTAACAATAATTATCATTTTTTTAGAAGTATCTCATCATATTAATGATAACACATATAGTCCGGTCAATTTAGACATTGCAAGTTACATAAATTACCAACAAGCTGAAATTTTGTACACTTGTTCAAAACACAATTACAAACAACATATCAAAACTCCCCATCATTACGACCTGAGGAAAAAAAATTATTCAAGGTCAAAGGTCAAAAAATGGGTTTTTCACGATTTTCTTCAAAACGGTAAGTTCTATCGTGAAATTACCACAGACAAAAATTGTAGATCATGAAAATATCAGGTATCAAGGTATCAATAATTTTTTTGCTAAAAGCTACCGCTTCTGAGATAAAACGATTCAAAAAGTTGTAAGCGTCATATTATGCACACGTTTCCACGCCACCTCTGGGGTAGTGTACAGTGACTTTATACAAGACAGTGGCGACACGGAGCCGAAATCCGCCATTAAGAGGCTAATGTCAGATTATTGGAGGTTAAACATCACTAAATTCTAACCTAAAAAGTTATAATTTCTATGGTTCTGTGCACAGAACACTGATTATCTGTTCTGTTCTGTGCATCCAAAAGAAAACAAACACAATTAGCCTCTTGATGGCGGAATTCACCAAGTGACTTCCAACTACCAATAGAAATTAAGACATGAGCGTGTCGCCACTGTCTTGTGTAAATTCACTGTAGGGTAGTGTACTTAGCGCGTTTTTTTAACGTGGTTTCCCCTGTAGGCCTATTCCACAATTGAAATTGATAAAAGTGATGAAAATGGAAGTTGGAATTGATAAAAGCGATGGAAATTAAAATACAGTAGAAAAATGTATTCCTAGTTCTACTCGTAATCTTCAATTACTTCTTGCTAATCTTCGTCGTCGTTTTCTTCTTCGTCGTCGTCGTTGTCATCTTCTTCTTCTTCATCTTGAGTCTTGAGTGCAAGTAAATTGCGTGAGAAGCGATGTATCCCATGTTTCTTCATCAGTATATATCAAACGAATCCTCTGCTGTTGTTGATTCAACGTTAGAACACGACCGGCCTTAACAATTCGTGCATGCAAGAGAACAAAACAGTCCAACTTTTTTGCAACATCATTTAGCACTGTAGTTTTAAAAAAAAGCAATTCAACACCACAGGAAGTTATCACCAACGGAATTTGCTTTCTTCTTCGTATGTACGGAGCCCCTAAAATAACTACCTGCTTAGATGAGTATCGACATGCATGTTTTGTTAAAAACACTCGGAAAAAAAACAAGTACAATTAGCTGGTCTTCCTCAGTTCAGACGTGGCTTGGTTATCAGCTGGACCCAACAGATTGGGATTGGAAGTTGGTTGATAATGTATTGGAACTAATCCAGACTTTACTCCCATCTGCGCCGGAAAAACTGCTATACTCAATTTTTTGCAACTGCAAAAGAGGATGCAGTGCTAAATGTGGTTGCAAAAAAGTTGGACTGTTTTGTTCTCTTGCATGCACGAATTGTAAAGGCCGGTTGTGTTCTAACGTGGAATCAACAACAGCAGAGGATTCGTTTGATACTGATGAAGAAACATGGGATACATCGCTTCTCATGCAATTTACTTGCACTCAAGACTCAAGATGAATAAGAAAAAGAAGAAGAAGAAGATGACAACGACGACGACGAAGAAGAAAACGACGACGAAGATTAGCAAGAAGTAATTGAAGATTACGAGTTGAACTAATAAATTTTTCTACTGTTTTTTTAATTTCCATCGCTTTTATCAATTCCAACCTCCATTTACATCACTTTTATCAATTTCAAATTTTGGAATAGGCCTACAGGGGAAACCACGTTAAAAAAACGCGCTAAGTACACTACCCCAGAGGTGGCGTGGAAACGTGTGCATAAAATGACGCTTACAACTTTTTGAATCGTTTTATCTCAGAAGCGGTAGCTTTTAGGAAAAAATTATTCATACCTTTTTTATAGATATTTTCATAATCTACAATTTTTGTCTGAGATAATTTTACGATAGAACTTACCGTTTTGAAGAAAATCGTGAAAAACCCATTTTTTTGACCTTTGACCTTGAATAATTTTTTTTCCTCAAGTCGTAATGATGGGGAGTTCTGATATGTTGTTTGTAATTGTGTTTTGAACAAGTGTACAAAATTTCAGCTTGTTGGTAATTTATGTAACTTTGCTCTTGTTTTTCGACCTAATTTGACCGGACTAATACACAGATTGACTATTTCTAATTTTAAGAGAAACGATGATTACTTCAAAATATTTTGGTAATAGGGAGAGAGAAATAAACTTTAATCTATCCCACGAAAACAATTTTTGAACGAAAATCATAGGGGGTTGTTATTTTCAACCCCTAATAATAAAGTTATGAGATCTAAAAAATTTGTGTGAGTTACATCTACTTAGTGTTTCATATTATATATTGGTTTATGATTCAGTGTTTTTTAGGACCGCTAAAAAAATTAAAAACTGTCAACTCGTCATCGTCTTCCAATGGCTGTATCTTGGAAGGGAGGTTGATATTGTAAGAGTGACAAACCTGTCATCTGTTATTATTCCTGAACGCAGTAATTTACTTGTAAATTAAGTGCGCATGAGCACATCTGTCAAGATATTCTGTGTTCTACTCAGTGTTCAATGATTTTTGAAGTTGATGTCAAGCTAGTGGTTGTAAGATTGAAGATTCATAAAGTTAAGTTTAAGTTGCTTGTAAAGCCTTTCAGTTTCTCCAATAAATACCAAGTATTATTTTGAGCAATTGCTTATTATTTCCACAAAACCTAACAGATATGAACTACCTCTGCATATTTTCATCAAGGAATCACCTCTTTAAGTTCCTCGCATTTGTTTACAGACTGTATTTATTTATATTGCTTCATCAATTTGGCCAGGCGCCTTCGTTTGTAGCCGCCGATAATCATTCTCGTTGAATCGTGATGATGCTAATCGCGATAATTAAAGGAACTCAGTAAACTCGTAATTTGACGAATTTCCGAAGTTTCTATTGAATTTGACTCTTTGAAGTGGGCAAATAACACCTTTTGAAGATTGCGTTGCATTCACTCTCTATTAATAAGTTTGTTGTTGTTGGTTTTGATGTTCATTAATGATGTGAGATACTCCTTTAGACACTGCCTCTAAGACGCTGGTCAACCTAGACTGCTTGAGGGTCAGCTGGACCTCAAAGAATTTTCCTCAAACTGTCGCCTTTATGCACTGAAAATCCTTTTTGGTGAATGCGCTTGCGAACCGTTCTATAGGGGCAAAACAACAGTGCTTTTCGAATATAATTCTTCGTTCATTAACTTCTATACAGGTTTGGAACATCAGAAACATACGATATACAATGCATCAGACAGAGAATTTTGTGATCCTGTTAAACAGTTGTGTATTCGACAGATTTACATGATACGTAACTGTCTGAATGTAGATGTCCGATTGCAATACTGTAGTGTTGTCTCACTCCTATCGTTAGGAATGGCTTAATTCGAGCATTATTGTAAGGAATCTGCAGTATTCGAATCGAATTATTCAATGTATCAGGCTGCCCGTGATACTCGATTCAAGTAATCCTAACGATAAAAGAGAGACAACGCTACATTATTACAATCGGACATCTGCATTTAGACAGTTACGTAGCACGTAAATCTCTCAAATAGGTACAAAATTGTTCAACTGGACTTATTTCTTACCCTCACGAAACCTATTACAGTTTCGGCATAAACATTTGATTTTGTCGACTTTTTGAAAGCATATACCTAAACAAATATTTCTTTTTCTTCATAGCACGATGTGTCTGTAATAAATTAATAATATCGTAAGATATTCATTGACAAAGTTTGTTTTGTGAAGGTAGTGCAAAAAATCTATTAATTCATAATTAATTGGGAATTTTCCCAGTTTCAACAGCGTCTCAGTGGCGTTTCCTCTACAGGTCGACCTCCCCAGCTTCACGTAGTCATTCAGCTACAGCTCCCCATACATTTCGAGTTATATTTCTTAAACTACGCTTTTTACACTACTTTTACTATACAGAGAGTCCCGAGAAGAATGCAACAAACGGATACCATGAATCGAGGACATCAAGAAGGACTCGCAACAAGAGGTTTTAATCGTTTGGAGGACACCGTTTGAGATATACAGGGTGATATTCATCTTATGGCTAAAATTTCAAAGTTCAATAAGTCTATCTATCCTACCTAACGATTCCAAATTTGTTAATTTGGCCACCCTTTACGATTGCCATCTTTCAATATCTGAATAAATCAGATCCGGACTAGAAAAAATTCAGACGTTCTCTATTTCCGTGAGTATTGAAAAACCATTTACGTGAACATTATGTTTTCTTCGTTATCGTGACTACAAAACTCAATTCATAATAGAATTTTAAATCTTTGCTTTGCACCCTCATACCAATAAACATTTCCTTCAATGAATCTTTACTGGAGAAAATTCAAAAATGGTTTTCTACTAAATTGCTCAAAATAAAATTCAGACAAAACCATAGACAAACTAAAAAATTAGATGAGCCACTCGTATATTCCGCGCCATCTGTCGGAGGAGGAGACTAATATACGAAAAAATTATTTTCATTTGATAGTTGATGTCGTTGCATTCATGGAAATCCTATCGAGAAAATAGTAAGTATGTAAAATCATTATTATCAAAAAACCTTGAATTGTCAACTGACACAAGGAGTGGTTTGACACGTTCTTTTTGAAATATAATAAATTTCTATATGCTTGCAAGAGTGAAGACTTGCTGTGTTATTGGATGTGTAAATCGAGATGCAAGAAGGTAATTATACAATATATATATTATATATATTCTGTTACCTATAAGAATTAAGATACTCGTAGTTTTTCATGTATTGAATAAGTTTAGTCGGTAAATACTCATATTTTGTATCATTGAATTCATTATTTTTTGTTTTTGAGAATGTTTTCAATGCAATCATTAGTTTATTGATTAGATATTTATGAAATAAATCTGTATTTTCAATTGTGATACCTATTTCAGTTAATAAATTTTTATTCTATCCAGAATTTGATTATTGATCCTCATTTCTCGATTCCAAGATAATCAGATGAAAGTTCGTTGCAGGTATTATTTTCATGAAAATAAATTTCCTCACTCATCGATAACTTGCACGAATCCATTTCTGATTTCCTTTTGGAAATGAATTTCAAAAAACTTTTTGCCTCTTGTATATGGGTGTACCTACCTATTCAAAAGGTGCACTACAGAATTCTTTTTGGGGCAACTTTACGATACAGATTCCTTTTTCAATTGAGCTTTTTTCACGAATTAGTTAATCTATTTAACTCTTATGATGACAAACTTAAGTTCACTATGGAAGTACAAGTAGAAAACTCAATTCCATTCCTAGATATATTAATCAAAAAGGAAAACAACACTCTCAAGACATGTTGGTACTACAAGCCCAGTAACTCCCAGACTAATGAATTTTTTCAGCAATCATATAGCACCACACAAAAAATGAACGTGGTAAATAACTTGATTAATAGAGCGTTAAAATTGAGTGATGAAGAATATCATAGGACAAATTTGAGGAGTGTAAAGGAAATCCTTACACAAAATAATTACCCCATATACCTCATCAATAGATCTATCAGAAAAATACAAAATAAGAGAGAAGAGAACACATCGAGTTCCAACTCAGAAGATACACAAAATCATTTCACAGATTTCCCTTCATCGATGGCCTGTCTGACAAGGTTCAAAAAATATTCTCAGAGAGTTGAACTGCACATGCGCCTTCTAGAACGTCTCCACTACCAATAGATTCTTCTCAAAATTGAAGGAAACCACTAAGAAAGAACTAATGTTATCTGTGGTGTTATGTTTGGATTGTGATAGGAGTTATATAGGACAGACTCAACAATATTTAAAAGATAGAATAAAACAACACACATATGATACAAAGAACATAAACAACAAGGAAAAGACTGCCCTAACCTATCATGTGTTCGGTGAAGGTCACAATTTCAACTTCGGGGATGTAGAGATACTGGATATGGAGAGGAATGGTTATAAGAGGAATATCAGTGAGATGGTTTCCATCAGGAGTAATAACACCGTAAAATTTAGAGAAGATGTCAATAACCTAAGCTATTTTTGAGCGCTCGTTCTACTTAGCCGAGTGCTATATCGTTTTGCCCAAATGTCTGTAATTTTCGAATTTTTGCCGAAAATGGTCTCAAACGATAGGGTTCGACTCCCTGATGGAAAATATGAGGTCAAATCAAATTCTGTAGGGCCGGCCGTCCGTCCGTGAGCACAATAACTCTCGAACGGATTGTCCTAGAGACTTGAAATTTTCAGGGTGTGTTCAGCTCCCAAATAGCTCGGTTAAGTTCGTTAACCAAAAAATCGTACAGGGTGTTCCATAAAAAGTGCCATTCAAAATTTTTGTTCCTCAATATTTCACACAAAACGAGAGCAAACGGAATGAAATTTTGCAGCAACTTGCCAGATGCTCATAGTAAGCCTCTCGCAAAATTTTGTGGCCATAGTATTAACAGACCATAGAAAATTCAATTGGAATATTGAAAAGAAGAATTTTTTTATTTCCATAACCAACTTTCCGATTCAAATGAAATTCATTTTGTGAGTTGAGACTGATATACTGAATGTTCATGCAAAATTTCAAGAGGATAGCATCATCAGAACCATAGAAATTCCAATTGGAATATTAAAGGAAAGACTCCTTATATTTTCATAACAAGATATCCGAATCAACTGAAATTTATTTTGGAATTGAGATTTATATATTGATTGTTTGTGCAAAATTTGAAGATCATCGCATAATCCGAACTATAGAAAATTCAATTTGAATATTGAAAAAAAAATTATATTTCATAACAAGATATCTGAATTGAGTGAAATTTATTCCTGGTATAAAGATTGATATACTGAATGTTCATGCCAAATTTCAAGAGGATCGCATCATCAGAACCATAAAATTTAATTATTTTAATTTTCAAGTGTGACCATAGAATTGAATTTTTTTAATTGTTTATATATAAAGTATCAATTTCAAGTCATATACAGAATTTTGAGATGATAGTCCTATTGCTCCACCAGGGAACGAGCGCTCAGAAGCTCCTGCTCAGGGCTTCTTCCATTTTTATGATGTATTATTGGACATAACGTGACAAATAACATAGGGAAAGAGGAGGTGACGTTGAAAAAACTTGTTTGAGAAGGAGAAGAAAAAGAAAAAGATCTGACAGCTTGTGTGGTTTTGTGATTGTGATATTTGACATTTGAAGTTTCCCACTTCATATCTATGTTCTGATTTAATATTCTGACGACGCTAGGGAGATTATATAAAAGATTTTTAAAAAGTGGTTAATTCAAGTATTAGGAAACTTTGTGACTATACAATATTTTCTCGAACAACTTAGTATTCTTGAAGTAGTATCGGAAACTTCATATTTGTGATTGTTTTGTTGAATGTCCTCTCGTTTTTTAGCCCTGAAGAAGGAGGAATTCGCCTCCGAAACGTTGGCACATTGAACATTTGAGAAAATAAAAACACTGCCCAAATTCCTGATAAGTTTTTATTGTTAAATGTTATATTATATTATCTGCTCGTTGCATAATATACTGTTCTTAAACACTATAATACCTACTATTTATAATCAGTTTATTCATTCATCGATTCGAAATATACGGTTAGACATTCACTCTGTATTCAAGCTGCTGAACTTCTCGTCGCTTTTGAAGAATTTTCATACTATTAATTCAGATTACTCAAACCTAGCTCGAATCTCTCCACTCTGTCTTTGAACTTCTACCGATTTATATCTCTCGACTCTAGACTCTTCTCAAATTGACTATGTACTTCTCTGAGCTCTGTCGTTTTCTCACTAAGATCTCTTGACTGACCCTCAGTTTCGCCATTTTCTCACTGATTCTTTGCCAAAGCCAAAGTTCACTTCTCCTCTTCGATTCCACCCTCTTCCTCACTCAAGTCGATGTCGTACTACTATTCTTAAGTATCTACCTAACGTGATCTTATTGTTCCACTCCCAGAACTTTCGAGGTTCGAGTCTGGTAGGAACATTTACCAATGGGTATCGCCGTGTGAAATTATGTTATCGTTGCCAGACAAGAGGTGAATTCTGAGTATGATCAGATCTGGTAGAATTTTTTCCTTCATACCCAAATGTGAAAGGCAACTCGACTGTACAACCTATTACCAACTTTCAGGGAAAATCATCCACTCGCTAGGTGAACATAGCTGTAAACGTTGGAGTTTATGATATGCTTTCGCATTTCCCTATTAAACTAATCTCGTCTGTACGCTGTGACCTAACCCACTAGAGCTTACATTCAACCATAAAGCAAAACTCAATGTGACCTTATGCATCTAATAAAGCGATATCATGCTGCGCTCTTGAAGCTCATATAAATGTTTGAATGTAGTTCGTTCGGATCCGCGCGATCTTTTTATCCCGATTCGCTGATTCAGCGGCATTTAAAGCGAGAGGATTTAGTACTCAGGATGTTTATGCATAGTCGAATGAACACGGTAGCGTCCTCGGATTTTTATTATTATCTGCATATGGAATTTTTCAGGAGGGATTTCATATATTGGATTGTATACTCGGCTCAATTCAGAAAAGAGCGTTCGATGCATTGTGTTATTTATGCCTCAGATGCGTTGTTGCAATTTCGATTCCCTAGAATGAGATTAATTTGAATGCTTGAGAGAGAGGAAAAAATGACGATTTTTCATTGCTTCCAGATTTGAATTGTTACCTGATATCCATGAAGTTTCGAACGTCTGCTTTCTATTTATTAATCCAGCTCAATGTAGGCATGTGAATTCAAGTATTTTTGTTATTTCGGACCTAGATTTAAAAAGTGACAGATTGTCAGGTCGCTTGTGTAGAAGAAGAATAATGTTCGTACCAAAAATGATAAAAATATTCGGCATAGTTCGTAAGTTATGGCCCCTCAATAAATCGGCCAAATTGATAAAACAGCATGTATCCCTGTAATTAAACTTGTTAGACCCATAGAATACAGTGTATTCGGAACCACCCCGTTTTTCAATGACACACCCTGTATACCGCGAAGAGAGTGTACTCCCACTTATTTATGGGTTATCTTTTCCATCCAGTCCTTAAAGTTTTAAGAGAAAACACCTTTTAATTTCTGAAGTGGTATTTACGGTCGGTTTTCATCTGGCGCGTGAACTCGATTGTTTTCACGAGAAATAACTCAAAAACTTTTCAAGGCGGTTTGGATTAGGGAAGGCCAAAATCATGAATGAGTAGAATGGGAACAATGAGTTCTTATTATACTCAAATTTGAATTATGGTTTCTTCAGTAGAAATAAACAGGTGAAAGCATAAAACCAGCAGCGCACCAAAGAGGCGAGGAGATGATTTGGCACTTAAGTGACACGCTATTTAACTGAAGCACATATAAACATACTAGGTTTTACCCGCGACTTCGTCCGCATAAGTTTTTTTGTTTTCTCCCGGCTGTAAGTCCCCCTGCAACAATGTCCCACTATCGTGTTCCAGTCCTCAACTTCACATCAAAATTTGTTCGAAAGCAACCTAAGCTACATAATGGATAGCTCCGAATGTTTCCTTAGTAAATATAAAAAGTAAATAATGTAAATCGGTTTAAAATACTACTAACTACCTACCTGCCAACCCCCGATGTTAGACAGTGTGACATCCGCTACATCGTCTGCGTAGGAAGTACTAAATTATGGCGCCTATCGACCCTCTAAGTTAGAAAAGCGAAGTCTTAGTAACACTCAGTTAAAATAACCATCAAAATCATTTCAGTAGCTATGGCGTCATGCGCTTCTTGACACGATCACGCTAAATTTCCGCGGGAATGAGGTATTTTCCCGCTGTAAAAAGTAGCCTGTGTCCGTGCCTAGGATCCTATCTTTATATTAACCAAGTCTTATAAAAATCCGTTCAGACGTTAAGGCGTGAATGAGGTAAACTTTTAAAACAAAGGATTAAAAATCACTAACTTAATTAGTTTTATGCCTACTGCCTACGCCTTAAGTACGATAGCTTGAGTATTAATAGCCCATATCTTTTTCTAGGTTACTATCTATCACCTAACTAAATTTCATCAAAATCCGTTCAGCCGTTTAGGCATGATAGAGCAAAATTCCCAGCAAAAACCATTAAAAAATCACTAACTCAATTCAGTTTTCTGCCTACCTCCTACCCCCTAAGTAAGTTATTTACGTGATCGCCGACAGAGGGTTTCCTGGTTGTCAAAGGCGTTGAGTACTTTTCTAGTGATAAAATATTGGAGGTTGGAGTCCCGCAGGGGGGTATATTTGGACCTCTGTTATTTTTAATTTACATCAACGACCTACCAGATAACATTTTTTCTGAAGGGGACCTTCTGCCTGTTGTAAATGCCTCTTTGAATGTTGGAGAATCGGTGGGTGTTTTCGGGTGTTGTGACAATCAACGGGACGAGGATGTTGTCATGTTTGTGGACGACACTAACGTTCTTATGGCGGCGTCTGGAGTTTCGGAGGTGGTTGGGATGGTCGAGATGGGGTTCTCTAATATCTCGAATTGGTGCGTCTCCAACAAAATTGCAATAAATACCAATAAAACAGAATGCGTGTTTTTTAGCACATCTCATTCTCGAACTATTATACCTCAAAATGTTATTCTCTCTGGACAAACCGTGAATGTTCAGACAGCACTAGTTTTCTTGGTATCACTGTTGATCACAAGCTTAGTTGGCTTGAACATATAAATTTACTGCAGAGCAAATTAAATTCTGTTCTTTACACTCTTCGAGTTTTGTCACAGCAGTCTGATACTGAATTGGTGAAGACGGTGTATTTCTCCAATTTTCAGTCTTTAATGTCCTATGGAATCATTGCATGGGGAAACGGTTCAGAAGTTTGCAAGGTTTTTATTGGCCAGAAAAGAGCTCTTAGAACAATGCTTGGCTTGTCCGCCAGAACATCTTGTCGCGGACATTTCAGATCACAGGGTACTTACTACCACCGGAATGTACATATTCAGATGCCTTCAATTTTAATAAAAAACTACGATATCTTCCGAAAATACGAAAATGCCAATAAAACTAGACGCATTCACCCCTTTCACCTACCCAGATGTTCGCTAACACTAACCCAGCGGAATATAGAATATATGTGTCTGAAATTATTCAATAAACTGCCGAGAAGTTATCAGATCCTAAATAACCATAAGATTTTCAAATCGCTCACTAAAAAACTTTTGATCGATCTTGAACCATATACTATTAGTGAGTACCTGAACACTAATTTTCAAATCTGAACGTTTCAGTTCTTTTTTGTTGTTACTTAGCTTATATGTTTACTTTCTAGCTGTTTTGACCTATTTTCTTTTCAATTTGTTTTGATTATGAAAATAAATATTATTATTATTATTATTATTATTATTATGATGACGTGATCATTTTGATCTTATATCCGTTTTTAGGTAACCATCTATTACCTTACTAAATTTCATCAAAATCTGTTCAGCCGTTTAGACGTGAAAGAGCAAAAGTCCCAACACAAAACGACTAAAAATCACTAACTCAATTCAGTTATCTGCCTACTGCCATTGAGTTTAAAAATATTTATAAACTCAATGCTACTGCCTACCCCCTAAGAACGATGGCGTGATTATTTATAGCCTATGACCATTTCTAGGTTATCATCTATCACCATACCAAATTTTATCAAAATCCGTTCAGCCGTTTAGGCCTGAAAGAGTAACAGACAGACAGAGTTACTTTCGCATTTATAATATTAGTATGGATATACGGGGTATAACATTTGAAATGACGAAATACGCATTCCTTTCCGTTTGAAACGGAAGAAGATTCCGCTCGAGAATATTTTATAATTTGAGTTTATGTAACCTGAAACAAAATACAAAAGCTTGAATTCGTTTTACAATTCCTTCCTTGAAAACTTCCAACAATACACTAAAAAAAATCACCTTGTATAAACTGGCGCGATACTTCTGTGTGCGTGAGTTCAATTTTTTCTGAACTTTCTGTTATTCAATTTGAAAACCAAATTTGCAATTCAATATCACTGCGTTGAATGTCAAGTGCCAACCAATACAAATTTAACGCTAATCAGGAACTGCTCCAAGGCTAAAAACACCAAAAAACCAGGCATTATAGTCCGTTCACGAAACTTTGAGCTGTCGGTTGGCCTTGACAGTTTGGCATATTCCACCGTGTTGGTATATTGAAATTTTAGGTTATGTTGTTTATTTTCTTGTCAGATTGATACGCAATGTTGTCAATATAACATAGAATTCTCTGATAACTCGAAAGATCGTCGGACGAGGCCGGGTACATTCGGCAACGTTGACTTTGTTCATTGTTATGACAGCAAATACTGCCAATCTGAGATAAATAAGCAAACGCCTACTTCTCGCTCAATAATATGTGAACGGAGTATATATCAAAATCAGTTCTGAACCAAAAATCCCTGGTAAGTAAGTTGACAGTTAGACAATAATTAATGTCAAATTCGATCGATTCCACTTGATACCGGACGCTGAATATTTCCTATTTCCGATTAGAAACAGGAGAATTCGCCTCCATTTTGCATAATTCTCTTACATCTCAAAAATGTCGAAAGCTCCGTGAAATTTTAACGACCCTAGGAATGCCTGTTCGAAATAACGTTATCGGCCTACGCTTTCCCCGTCAAAAATTGGGGGAAAATCTCTGGGTCTTCCTTTGTTTCTCTTCGGCTGAGTTCCTTACCTTCAATTTAGCGAGGGTCTGGAAGAAAATCTGCCCACCTTTTCCACTCCCAAATTCGACATGAAATAGGATTACGTTATTTTCAGGATGCTGACGTAATTGCGCCGAAAATTTCTCTAGAATATTTCATTCGCAGTTCACGTGAACGGACTTTAGGAATATAGTTTGTTTTTGCCTATTTCAGGGTATTAAGTAGCGTTGAAGAATACGCCTTTAAACTTAAATGAACAATGGATTGGACAATCATCGGTCAATTTCTTTCGAAGAAATATAAGTGTAATTCTTTAGTATGGTAGGCAACAGTAAATACTTGAATCGAGTATTACGGGCAGCCTGACAAATTGAAAATTCTATACGTGTAGTGCGGGTTCCCTACCATACTGCGATAAGAGAGAGACAAGACTAGATTATTGCAGTAAGACAGTTGAATTCATTCAGTTATCGCACTTGCTTATCTCGCCTATTCATCTGTGCAACTGGAGGGAAGAATTCTCTGTCTGATGCCTTGTATATCGTATGTTTTCGATGTGAATTTCCAAATCGGTATACAAAATTGCTTGCCTACCATAGAACCAAACAGAATTTTAATGTCAAAATATTTATTATTATTATTTTCCTTCGATCTCAAAATAAAAGGTGATTTCAATGTGTACGAAATGGATCCTTAATGGCCCATTTTAATGCTGAATTTATGCTTTTTTAATGTTCAATCTCCATGGAATCCGTCCACAAAGTATTCAGAAGCACTACGAGAAATGTCACAACTTTACTGGAACATAGATACATAGAACTTTTATTATGTCAAATGTATAGTCCGTTCACGAAAGGTTGAGCCGTCGCGTCGGTTGTCCATGGAAATTTGGCATATTCCACTGTGTTTATTAAAATTTTAAGTTACGTTTATCATTTTCTTGTCAGATTGATTCGCAATGTTGTCAATATTGCATAAACTTCTCTGATAACTCCCAAGCTCGTCGGACGAGGTCGGGTATATTTGGGAACGTTGACTTTATTTTACGTTATGACAGTAAATACTGCCAACAGATAAATAAACGCACGCCTACTATGCGCTCAATCTTTCGTGAACGCACTATAAGTCTTCTACAAAATGTGAACGTATTTCAATCAAAAATTCCTACACGATTCATATTGAGATCATCGGAGAATTCTTGTAATCACACAACTTTTATTACCTCCTCGACGAAAAAAAAATTACGACCTTTTGAAGTTTATTTCAGTTGAGGAAAGAGATGATAGTCGGACGGAGCCAAAACTGGTGAATAAGGGGGTGTTCTATTATTTCTAACCCTAAATCACGATTTGTTTGCATGAAAACATGAGATTTGTGTGCTAGGGCATAGTCCTGCAAAAACGAAACAACTTTGGATCGCTTTCCGCGTCTTTTCTTTTTATTTTTTTCCGTTTTAAATGTTGCAAATGACTGTAACCAATTTAAAACGACAACTACATGATTAAGCAATTTACAGAATGTATGCACTTACCTCGAGAATTTGAAAGGAAGGTGTCGGTGAAATCACCCCCAATCTGGTAGCAGAAATGGCTTTGAGAATAGGGAAAAGGTGCACCGGCTTTGTGGTTGTCACTCAGCTAGTCGAATCTCACACACTTCACTCAAAATTGCTTAATCGGTTTTAACAGAAGAACAGATGAAATTGAAATAGGTGCTTATCAGAAGATAATAGATGAATTTAAATTATCAATAACTCAAGTTTGCTCACTCTTCGAATCAGAATGCACATTTCGATATTTGGAAAAATTTTAATAATGGCGATGTCTTTTTTACCGACTGGGTTCATTGCGCGGCCGCAGGTGGCGCCAGCAATCGGGACAATTTTCTCCAAAAGCTAGGGAGCATTCACGACTGAACACGTTGAGTGGTCGAATAGTAATTTCCAGTTTTTGTTCTACCCTTATTCAAAAAAATAATTTATGATTACTCCCTGACAATCTCAAAAAACTGAAGCAAGAACAATTTGCTTTAAGAAGAAGATTTTCAAATAGAGCACAGACTTAACGCGATGCTTCTATCCTTACATGCTGTTGGTCAACATTCAAACATTTGGGGATCCATTTTGCAGAAATTTTTCTCATTTCTAAATCGACGTGAACTATATGATCAACGCGTTCGTATGAAAAATTCAGTGCTTCAGAAATCCGTTTAAGCCTAATACGAAGATCTGATAAAATCATATCATTTTACCTCTTTTGAAGCTTCCAGTCCATTATTTCACGTTTGCATACGAAGGACATTGATCACCAAGGGTATTGAGCATATTTTCTTAAATCTGCTTACTTCTGAATCCTTTTAGATACAGGTACCGAGTTTTTCACTATAATTTGACCCCCCCTTTAACTTTGTTACTAAAGGATAAACAAAAAAATGTATCTTATAAAAGTTTCACGAAACCAACTGAGGTTTTTTGATATGAGTCCAGAAACTGAAATATATACAGGGTGGCCAACATATTGATTGCAACTTCATTTTTTTGAATGGAACACCCTGTATATTTTTCCATGCTTGGCTAGCTTTTTCTCCCCTGATTTCGAATATGTAACATATGTTGGTCTCTCTCTTTTATTCTGAGAACCACAGAGTTTCAAATTTTAAGAACCACCTGCCAAGATCTGTTATCATTTTACAAGTGGCAGAGTGCGTTTACTGAAAATGCTCATTTTTGGAGTTATAATAACGTCAATGGAAAGATATACAGGGTGAAAACATTAAATGCAACTAAATTTTTTCAAATGGGACACCCTGTCCTGTATATTCTTCCCTTTTTTTGATAGGCTATTACCTCCTGATCTCGAATATAAATGCGTATGTGGATGTGTCTCTTCAATTTTCAGAGTTCGAAGTTTTGAAATGATGACACCGAATAAAAAAAATATGTGAAATACCTACGAAATTCTTTATATCCAAACAACCTACTTAAAATTATTATTTAGAATGAATACTTAACAATTACTTAACCAATGAAAAAAGAGTGAACTATGGTAGTATGGTAAGAATAACATCAACTAAAGAAATTGCTCGAAATTACCACCTTCATTCAATACACATAGTTCATATCGGTGTGTCCAAGTTGTTTAGAATATTTTGGATAGCATTATTATGGCTCTATGATTCAAATCAGAAGAGCTTCAATTTTGTTTTAATCATTACAATATTATCATTATTGCTGAAGTGAATTTCTTCCTTCAGGAACTTCTATAAAAACGTGTCCAACGGTCTTGAATCGGGACTATTTGGTGGCCATAAAATGGGTGCGCCAATACCAATCCAATGATCAAATTGGCCACTTTGATATTCAAGAACTTCCAAAACGTTATGCCAGATGGTTATTGAAATTTGAAACTCTGTGGTGCTCAGAATAAGAAAGATAGACCAACATATGTGACATATTCGAAATCAGGGGAAAGAGAGCTATCCAAATATGGAAAAATATACAGGGTGCTCTTCTTGAAAGAATGAAGTTGCCATCAATATGTTGGCCACCCTGTATATATTTCAGTTTCTAAACTCATATCAAAAAACTTCAGTTGATTTCGTGAAACTTTTATACGAAACATTTTTCTGTAGCTCCTTCAGTAACAAAGTTGAAGGGGGGGTCAAATATAGTGAAACCCGGTACTTGATGATGGCTCGATACTCCAATTTTTGAATTTTTCAATTTTGACAATTTTGGTGCAACCTCCCTAGTGATTAATGATCAAGTAAGTTAGCACTGAGAAAAATGTCAGGACTTCATGCTAAGCAAAGGAGAGAAATGAGAACGGAAAAACACCGACTATAACATCAAAGAAAATACCGTAAAAATTTTTACAGATGGTTGCAACACCTCTACTGGAGCTGTCGCTGGGATATACGGGCCAAGTACCACGTGTGCACTGTCGCTAGGCTCCTGTATGAGCGTCTTTCAATGTTTCAATCGGAAATCTGAGCTACTGAAAGATGTTTAGATATAAATCTAGAAAGAAACTATCAGAACTGTGATATAGCCATACACGCAGATAGTCAAGCTGCTATTAAAGCACTGAGCTCCTAAGTCATCGACTCCAAGATGCTCTGGGAGTGCCGGAACAAACTCAATGAGGTAGGCAAGAAAAATGAGATTCTGGGTCCCCGGCCATTCGGGAATTAAAGGGAATGAAGAGTCCCATAGACTTGCCAAAGAGGGCGCACGAATGTCACTCATTGGCCCAGAACCCTTCTGTGGAATAGGTAAATGTACATACCTATAAAAAGGAGTTTCTGGGGCAAGAGAAAGCCGACAGGGAAAAACTCTGGCGGAATCTCCCAGGGATGGATCATTCCATTAAGTTCCTTCGGAACTTTGATATAGCACCTGTTGAGGATGGGATTATCCGACACTGACGAATTTAGGTTCTGTGGGGAGGAGGAAGAAACCCTCATTCACATAGTCACGGACTGCTTTGGCATTTGATTTGATCAGATCTCTGGAGCTGGAAGGCGAGTTGTAAAGGGTGTAGTCAGAACAGCTCTGTAAAGGGCACAATAGACCTTGAGGTCGCAGTGAACTGTAACACCTTTTCAAACAATAAACTATACTATAGTTAACATGTTATATATCGTGGCGACGCTATAGGAGCGAGGTGTGGCGCAGATTTTCAGTGGAGGTAGTGATGAATGAATTGCTACAATTTTGTTTAGTATAGGCCATAAAATTTCAGGGGGGGGCTGGGCCATCTAAGAGCGATAAATGAAATTTTAAAAAATTTTGAAACGGGAAAAACGGTGATTATTTTGAGCGAAATGAAGTATTGTTTCGATAGAATAAAACTGAAGTTTATGTCATGAATCAGGAAGGAGACCCCTCAGCAAAAATAAGATTAAGCCACTAGATTCCTATCAAAAAAAGTGTCTGTATAATGTTTTTTTTATTTTATAGCACAAACAGAAACGGAGATAATGACCAAAGTTGAGATTGCCGAAATGTAAATTTTTACTTATGATTCCATAATGATCGAGGATACAGCAAATTGGTTGACGCCATATTAAGTTTCTCGAAAAAAGGCTATGTGCCATTCATTTTCCTCTTTCTCATAGGTTAATTTCTTTTTCTTCACCTTATAACACTTGACATTTCAAAGTCTCAGTACGAAAAATTCCAAAGTGAACTAACGGAGTAAATCCTTGATCCGTATATCCTTCAATGGGGCAAACTCCAATCGTCCATCGGAAACAAACGTTGTTAGCATGCGGCTTGTATCTTTGATCAGAGTATCATCGGAACAACTTCTATCAAATACACTCTTGCGACCTCCCTGTTTGTCTTCTGGTGTTGTCACAGTGGATGTTGAAAAGCCCGTATCGGAGAATCAGTCAACAGAACCGTTCAAGAGCCGGGTGAGCACTCCAGGTCAGAGTTCACAACAGCGAAGTTTAATGAAAATTCCGTATTTACGGGCCAGTGGGACGCGATTCCTTTGTCTTGACGAGTGTTTATTGTGCTTACGACAGTCTGGAAACACGGTTCTTGTTTCTCCAAATTCCAATTGCTGGCAAACGAACTATTCTCCATCTGAATAGCAATTTTGAATTGATGGGATGATTGATACCGAAAATATTGAGAAAATAGTAAGAACTTTTGTCGATAACTCCATCAAAAACAATGGGTACGTTCAGAAGCATTCAACTGTTGGCATAAAGCAGAAATCAGTTGAGTAGAGTTGAATTCCATCGGATGAAAATTTTCTGAACGCATCGCTGAGTGATTTACAAATCTGACATATCATGATTTATATAAATATAACCTCATTTTTTGATACACATTTGAGAAACTACTTGCAGATTATAAATTGAAGAGTGTATTTAAAATAATCATAATAATGGAAAATAATTATATGCGGAGGTTGCTTATAGCAAAACTAATGGACGATGAGCTTAATTTTGAAGGAATTGCCGCTGCTGACTTGATACAACCAACAAATTTAGTTGAACCTGAAAGAGTGAATCAGTTAGAAATGAAAATTATTAGGAAAGTCATACCAAATTATACGGTCGATGATTTCAAAAATCATGCCTTCAACAGTTCAATTAGGAATAAATTCGATATCTATTACGACCAAATGATGTACTTACGGGCTTTATTCCATAAAAGAATATTATTGTTATTTTCAACAACAGGTTGTTGATTTTCTTCAGACATAACTAAATTGCAGCCTTTTTGATAGACATTTTCAAAATACGCCAGTAACCAAAATACTCCTTGATAAATTTCAACTGAAAAAGCCTAACATACACAAATCACAAAATAATGGGTATATGCGCATGTCTCAGCGGTCAGATGAGTAACAAAGCGCAAATTTTTACCGCTGCCAGAAATCGACATCTGCTGAGAAACATCGATTTGTCAGCGATTTCACTGAACGCTATCGCTTTCTCAGCTTACTCAACTGTTGCCAACAGTTGAGTGCTTCTGAACGCACCCATTGTTTACCGATTTGGACTGTTAAGTCGCATCCACACTATGCCGAACGACATCATTCGACACGTTCGGGGCGACACGTTCGATTCGACAATCGGTGTGGACGTGTCGAACGATAAACGGTTCGACTCAGTTGTGAGCGAGCATTGTAAGTGAAAGGAAGTTCAATTTAGAGAGAGAATATGGATGATGACGCTGTTTTAGCAGCTTCTGCTGCATTAATAATCGGAGTTACTACTCGTCAGCGACTCCCACGTCCTCGTCGATTTTGGGTTAGACCAAGTATTCGGAAAAAAAATTAGAGTTTGTTCATCCGTCCACTCCATTTCACTGATAAATTCTAGATCACCCTTCAACAAGAACGTCTTCGTCACGGAGGCGGAACGCGGGAGAAATTCAGTTCAAATCCGAATCCGACGGCATGTGAATACGCAGCGCTTTTGAATGCAACTGAACCCCATTCGATTCGACTTCTTTTGATCAGGACCGCGCTCAGTCGGGTTGGAAGCGACATGATTCGATTCGACTTCTACAACGTCCACACTTATTCGACTTTGTCGAACGACACAAGTCGAATGATGTCGTTCGGCATAGTGTGGATGCGACTTTAACGAACTTTACCGCGGCGCACGAAACCTGAACCTTGAAATTTCAAGGGTATAACTTCATCCGTTCCAGATTTTTCGTGTTCACGGCCGGACAGAATCATTTTTAACTTTTGATTCCTTATAAGTGAGTCCAATCGAGTCATTCGAGAACACTTCTGGCCTGAAATGTAAAATTGATGATGGTATTCTGCTTTTCATCTGTAAGTTACGATACTGTAGTGTGCGATTGTTCTGTAACTGGCCGACTTTCAGATTCGTAAATAATGCAATTCTGGAATTGTCCCTATAACTATATTATTTATAGTGTCACTTTTGAACTACGCATCGATGAACATAACCTTGAATCGTAAGTTTTGATCATGGAACCTATGTCTTATGATTAAATGATTTGATTTGAATTTGAAAATACATTTATATCAACCCCAACAGGACCAGAGTTGAAGCTGCGGTTGGTCAGAATTGGACTCCTTTGTTCAGTATCGCTAACGCCAGGAAGTGGTGTCAAACTTTCACTTTATCTGCTGATAATATTAACTCCTCTTTTCCTCCTAATTATTCCTTTTCCCCATATCTCCTAGTTTCCTTACCGTTGGGTTTATCTTTTCAATTTGTATAAAATTATTCAATTGAGATTACCGTTTTTGATTACTGAGAACATATTTAAAACATCTATTATATTTTATGTGTTTAAATTGTGCGCCATATACAGGCTGTCCCAAAATTCGAAGTCAACCCGGAACCGGGTGAAAAAGCAAGTAGTAAGTAAAGCATCAGATTGGACCAGAACGTCCGATACATCTTCCGGGAAAAATTTTACCAGAAAAAAAAAATTTCCGGAGAAAATAATTTTTCCAGAAAAAATTTTTCCTTAGAAATTTCTTTGGAAATTTTTTTTCAGGTAACATTTTTTCCCGAAAGATGTATCGGACGTTCTGGTCCAATCTGGTGGCCGCCCGTTCACCGGACTTGAATCCATTGGACTTTTTTACTGGGAAGTAGTTTAAGAAAAAGTGTATTCAAAGGCAATCGAAAATAAATTTGAACTACGGCAGCTACAATTTAACAAGTATTATACCATTTTGGAATCCTTACTAAATACGCCAACTTTTGACAAAACTTGCCAAACTTGCGTAGTAAATTTTTTTTCAGTACAGTCATTTGAAACTAGGCAATTGTTTATTTTGAATTTTGTTTCTGAGAAGCAAGCCCTATTTTTATGAAACCTAGAGCAGCTGGTATCCAAATTTTGATTACAGTTTAGAAAAGCATTATTCAAGGTTACACAGCAAAAAAAAGTGATATTTGTGGCAACAGGAGCGAAAAGACTGTCACAGGGTGTGGGATTTGGCGTGTTTTTTTAAATGCCCATTATTTTAAAATCATGCAACTTAGATTTTTTTTTATATTTTTCTGACAACCAGCATTACTTGCCTTTCACCCGGTTCCGAGTTGACGTCGAGTTTTGGGACACCCTGTATAGTCCTATATACGGAGAAGACAACTTTATCAGTTTGCCGATAATTAAAATATTCAAATAACATTTCGTGTTTTTAAATAATATAATTATTATTAATCCTACTGAGTGGAATTCGAATCCTGTGGCGCCCAATTTAACATTTTTCCAAAGAACCTACCCCCCTCTCCATTGAAGTGCCGGACCACTCAGATACTATTTCATAAATTTTATTCCAACATAAAAAGTCTATCACACAATGTGGCATAATTATTCGAAGAGTGAATCAGTTTACATTCAAAGAGTTTACTAAATCGAGAAGATAAGATCAAAAAGGGCTTGTAAAACTTATTCGTGTGCGTGTGCAAACACAAATAACAATAACAAGTTTAATGAAAATTCCGATCTAACAAGTTTTTACGGGCCAATGGGACGCGGTTCCTTTGTCTTGACGAGTGTTTATTGTGTCTACGACAGCCTGGAAACACGGTTTTCGTTTCTCCAAATTCCAATTGTTAGCAAACGGACCTCGGAAGGCTGACACGTCTCCAATTTGTCCCGTCACGACTTTCTCGGTTAATTTTGCATTTGTCCTGGCGCAAGGGTCGGCAGGGAGGACGAAGCAAGATGTGAGTTTGTTCAGGGAGGCGAGAGGCGCCTCCTGAGAGTTAGAATAAATTAAATTTAGAATACCACGTCGCAGATGCTGAGAGAATTTTATTTCTAATGTGAATTGAAGAAAAAGCATGAAAGCGCTGATGTTATGTCCGTAGTTTTTGCGTGATTGTTCAGATTGAAAAAACGATAATTCTAATTTGAATATCCTGAGAGCTATACAGAGTGTCCCAAGATGTTCCATACATGTAATTTTTCGGCACATACAAGAAAGTTCGGGAAAAAATTATTTTAAACGACATCGAAATCTCTATAAGAATCCGACGTCAAAATTGTCTTTCTAATCACCACATGACCACGGACCTGCAAAAAATATCCATAATTGTAACAATGAATAGGTGAGTCTTCAAACATCCATTCTCTTGTTGAAATGTATGGTAGAATTGATTAGAGCAACCTTGTGTACAATGTTTACTCTATTATAGTATTCGTTTTGAAGAGTCTCGAGCTCCTGAGCTGTAACAGTGCTTGTGCGCAGCAAATGGCAAGCCGTATTTCGAGCTTTTGAGTTACTCAGGATCACGAACAAACTCTTCAAAATGAATAAGCTATATATGGAACTATTGTGGAGAAACCCATTGATATTAAAGTTAAAGATATGAAAAAACCTCAATGAAATGTAGTATTATCATCATGAATTACTGTGTTACTTAGATTAATCGTTTGTATATTCTGAACACTCATATGTCCCCAAAGGTTTCGATTTTTCAACAGTGTTCTTCTATTCACCGGATGGATTCACTGCTGACACCATTCGTATTAATCTATCTGAAATGCAAATATCCACTTCTATGCGAAGAGTTCAACGGTACTTATCTTCGTTGGTTCCTTGCTTCACCTTGAGAACTTCATCTGAACCTTGTATTTTCCTTTTCTTAGGTTGAAAATGTAGTAACTTTATATTGGTCATTTTCTATTGATATATCTGAACCGCAAATATCCTCTTCTTGAATAACAATAGTAGAATTAAAATAATAATACATATCCCAAGTAGCATTTTTTGTTTTATAAAAGTGCGTATTCACTCTTCGACACTGCCGTATAAAATTAAAAGTTATATAATAAAGTCACAAAACATTTTCTCTGACCACTATATATCCTTAATTTGCCTTAAATGATATAATTTATTACTGTTCTAAAAGTGTCGAAAAAGACTTATGGTTTTTCTTATAACCATCTGAACACTTTTACAACACTATCTATACAACTCTTATAGAACTCCCAATTGGAGACGGTATCGTCCTCGTTACTGAAAAAGGCGGATTGTCTCAAGATTTATAAGTGGCGCGGCAACAGATCTGGTAGTTGTTTACATAACCTCCTGATGAAAACACGCATGCGCTCAACTCTGTCTGTTTCACTCTAGTTCAACTTCAAATATTATATTCATCCTTTTTTATCTGTGTCGTTAGCGGTGAAGTCGAAGTGAGGTACCTATATAATTGGAATGATGGATAGTTTTAGTAATATAACTATTCATTTCTTGAACGTGCGAAGAAATCTAGAAGGTAAGTGGAAAAACACTAGCGATTTTTTCTGCTCTGTATGAAATCGCATTATACCTCTTAATAACAAGTGCGCCCTCGATATACGAAGGTTTTGAATTTTTCATAAATAAATATCCGAATCATTTAAAATTTTTTTTTCTGTATGTAACCATTTTCGATTCGAAAACACAGAGTTTCGAATCATACTATATCAAAATAAACGAAAAAATACAATTTTAGTCTCAATTCAACTTTTGGTTCATAATCAATTTAAACGAAGCTGAGAAATCACGACATTTTGAATAACAATATGGCCACGTAGAATATTTAGTCATAGCCAACACTTGGATTTTCATAAAATATTTCACGTCCCTTATATAAATATCGTAACTTTTTATTCTATAATGATTTGTGACGTATTCATAATCACCAATTGAGTGATTTGTACCACCATCATCTCCGTATTATAACTAATGGTAACTCAGAACACCTTCAAATAACCCAAAGTTCTCACGCATGCGTATTGATTGCTCTCTGAATGAAAACATAACCTTCACGCATTTCCACTGTCAAAAATATTGTTTAATATTTTCAATGTTTCAATGTTTAGGTGCAGATGTCTTTCAAAATTATGCAAACCGATGAACCAGGAAGAGATTAAGAGATATTCCTTCTCTCACAATTGTTCCTGAGGCTTGGGAAGAAAACGGCATCCTTTATTG
Source organism: Propylea japonica (assembly GCA_013421045.1). NCBI lineage: Eukaryota > Metazoa > Arthropoda > Insecta > Coleoptera > Coccinellidae > Propylea > Propylea japonica. The sequence goes on along the minus strand of CM024243.1, from coordinate 11,622,586 downwards.
GCCAAAAACAAGAAATGCAGCGAGTGCCGTGAGATATCCTTATTCGATGCCTCAAAAAGACTGGAAACAGTATCCTTGTATAAGGAAGAGTGATAAATTTTTGTCATATAAATCTGCTGAAGAAGAAATGTCTGCAATGCTGCAATATAACGACAGTGATATGGATTATACAATGAATTTTCCTGGAAAAAGGGACCAACTGAAGAGAGTTTGAATCACCTTTGTTCTCATTTTTCTCAAATTAAGAAGAGTTCTCCTTTTGTAACAATAACTGTTTCTGAATAAGGGACATTTGTTCCTCTTGTTCTCCATTCCGATAATAAATAATTTGAATGAGAACCTTTAGTAATTTCTTGCTCGAATGTTTTTGTGAATATTGAGGTTAATTTTATAGGTTATCAAGTAGTTATGTAGTTGCATTTAAAAATCTCCCTATATCACCAATTCTCATCATGTTTTATAGGGGTACTCAGTTGAACGTTATATGATTTTTACGTATATAAAATACTTGACAGTACTTGAAAACACTGAACACTATTAGTTATATTACGAAGTTGCCGACACCTTTATAGAACGCCCTATGATAACTGTTATATCCCCTTACTCCTGATGTTTCATAGGCTAGTTCTCCACACTTCTATAAACCCGTATTATGAAACTTTTGGTTATATAACCTGAAGTTTTTATGAACAGTTTACAATCTATAGTTGTGGGAACTTTTGAGAATCAATAATTTTTGCAACTCTTATATGAACTGAAACACTCCAGTTTTTAGCACTCCTATTATGAATCCCTAAAACACCAATTTCAAATTTATAAATCTTCCGGTCACCAGAAATGTTACTTGGGATATCACATATTTCATGTTATCATAGTACACAAATTGTAATATATAACCTACCTCGTATGGTACCTTTAAGTGAAAATTGTTGTATAATATGCTAGTTTATACGTTATTTCTAATTGAAATTTAAAATTTTCGTTTCACTCGATGTAACTTCACTTTTTGCTCGAATCTCAAAATCACCTATAAGTACTCTATGATACCCAAAATACGTCAAAGAAGAAAAAGAAAAGGAAAACCTTTTATTTTTTTCCGAACATTTTTTTTAATATTTTGTCGTACAAACCTTGCCCTAACAATAATGAACACAACAAAAAAGAATTGTCGAATTTGGTGCAGTCGTTTAATAGATATGACGTTTTAACGGTAACCATATAGATCCTTTTCGGCAACATGAATTCATAAAAATCATACATAAATTATATGAAATCTATTCAAAATACGATACAAGATTCCACATACTAACTCCGGCAATGCTGACGGGGTAGCTGACCTCTCCACGTGTAACCTCTAAAAGCAGATGCCTCCTTCGATCATCTCCATATTTTCCAGTAATGCACTCGAAATCTCTCGCATCAATCCATTCCCTGCATGTTCAAGAAGCACCTGCAGCGAATTCGCTCTCGGAATATCGTATCGATTCTGTCGCCTTGCCGTTCTTGTGCCAAGGCTCATAGGAGGAATTCCCTCTGGCATACACACATAAGTTAACGTTTCCATAAATATGCGGCAGAGCTGTTCATGTGTATATTTCCGCCTCATATATCACACGGAAGGGAAGTTTCTAGAGTCGCGCATTTTCGTCTCGTTAAGTCTTCAATATTAGTACTTATTTTGAGTGTTTTTTCTGGAATATTCGTAGAATGACTGTTTTTGTGTTGTTAAAAGGTGTTTCAAGGGATGCTATGAATAACAGGGAATTGCAGTAATTTCTTATTCAACTGAAATAAATATCTGTGAACTTCTATTTTTTCCATATACTGAATTCGATTGATTCAATGGCTTTATGAAATTTTTTAGCTTCCTCTCTTATTTTTCTTCGTCACCTTAACCTTCAGGTATAAATCTTTAATCAGTTGTGATCGAATCAAAGCTACATGCATATCAGTTCCCCATAGATGCTAGAATGATATGACAGTTAGGTACTTTTCTCAAAATCTGGTTGAAGTAGGTTTTTTGTTTGGTTGCCACGAGCATGACACGTTGGCCACATTCAGCAGAGGAAAGTGTTGAGGGGCAGCTATCAATATAACATGCTTTTTCTGCTGCAATATACAGGGTCCGGCAGAAGTCATGACACGAAAGTAGGGGCGTTTGTTAGGCTGTGGTGGGAGTAGCGGAGTGGGATTGCGTGCGTTGTGTAGCTTCGACGTTGCCATTTTCAGTATCCAACATGTCATGGTCGGGTAAACAACGTGCGCTCGTTGTGAAGTGTTTTTTTCAAAATGGCGAGTCGCCTATAAAAACGCAGCGCGCTCTGCGCACAACAACATGCGATACTGGGCACCTGAAAACCCCCACGAGATTCATCAAAGCCCTCTACACAGTTAAAAAGTCACTGTTTGGTGCGCAGTTTCCCGTTTTGGGGTCATTGGCCCTTATTTTTTCGAAGAGAGAGGCCAAACAGTGACAGTCACTTCTGATCGCTATGTGGCCATGTTGAGGGACTTTTTTCAACCCAGACTCGCAGAATTCAAGAAAGAAATTGACGAGGAAGGCTTAGCAGAGGTCTACAAACACCGTCCTAAAAACTTGGAAGAACTTAAAGCCGCAATAATTCAAGAAATCGCAGCAATTCCACGGGAAATGACCGAGCGAGCTATGCGAAATTTTCGTTTCCGCCTTCAAGCCTGTATCACCAACGAAGGTCGTCATATGCCAGAAGTTGTTTATCATACATAAATTGCACATCTTATGGAATGTATTAAATATAAAAAATATTGAATTAGAGTACGTTTTCGTGTTTTTATTGAACTTTACTTTCGTGTCATGACTTCTGCCGGACCCTGTATTGGGAAGCAAGCGCTATTCTTGGTAACATCCTAAAATTATGCTCACTTTCGATTGGTAACGTTTTGTTGTGGTTGACGTTTGTATTTTTAATTAGGGAATTCCTTTGAAATTTTAATAAACATGCAAACTTTTGTCATCAGGATGAATTCCTTCTATTATCTAGCATGATAATAATTATAGTTCTAATAGGGGTTTCAGTTCAGTGTGACCTCAAGGCCTCAAGGTATTGTGCGCCCTTGCAGAGCTGTTCTAACCACACCCTTTACAGCTCGCCTTTCAGTTCCAGAGATCTGATGAAATAAAATATCTGTGATGGCTTCACTCCTACAAGTTTCTCGCGCAAAGTATTCTTTCCTTTTGCTCACAATGGCAGAGCATTCCGTGACTGGGTGAAAGGGGGTTTCTTCCACCTCCGCACAGAAATCACACTCAGTCCGATCCCTCTTGCATAAGTTAATGTTTCCGTATATGCGGCAGAGCTGCTTATGTGTACATTTTTTGCCTCATATGTCACACGGAAGGGAAAGTTCTAAAGTCGCGTTTTTTCGTCTCGTTAAGTCTTCAAAATCAGTATTTATTTTGCGTGTATTTTATGGAGATAAACGTAGGTGTCACTGTTTTTAGTACTGTTTTTCAAGTGTGGGTCGTTCGTACAAGAGATAATTTAGGTACTAGAGAATAGTACAGTTAGTATCAGTGCCTTGCAAATACTTGAGAGAGTCACCAAAATTCACAAACTATGGTATTATGTAGGGGGACAAAGTATCTTCCAATTGAGGTTGAGCTCACCCTCAATTCCCTATGAAGAATTTAGAGGTGTTAGCCCCTAAACTGAAATTTCGGCTTACTATTCTACTCGAAATCTGTCTCTCTCCCTTTAAAAATGGCCTGTTCTGGCTTTTTCTTGAAAAACATCCTTTTGTCGGGACATAATTGGCTGGGTAAGTTTTCAAGTGGTCACCTGCTGTAACTACTCCAAGGATTCAATAAACATTTACAAAGCATAGTATTCATATAGGGTAAATTATTAAGTTTTCAGTGTTGATTGTGGTCGTAAATGTGAAAAATAAGTTAATTTTAGTTAACTTTTGTGATTGCTCGTGTGCTATAAACAGTGAAAGTGTTTGTGATATTGGTGTTAGTGAATTTTCCTTGGGATAACTAATTTCGTCTTTTTGTAAGTGTCTCTAACCTATAAATCAAACTCATCTGCTTCGAAAAAAATCAATTTTATGTAACTGATTATTCATAGCATTGAATTGGACTTTTATCACATATTCAAAATTCATAGAAAATTGTAGGAAACTTGTGGTATGAATTTGAAGTTCATTCTAAATTCGCTTAGTTCCATTTTTTCAAACCTTTTTCAATAATTACGTGAAGAATACGAAGAATGATACTCACATAGAAGTGGTGGGAATAATTTTATTGGAGTTAATTCCATTTTGAAAGTTATATTTGAGTTCAAGTTTTTTGGCGAGAGACACCTCTCCGTGTATTTTGCTGGACAATAAATGGATTCAACCATCAACCAATTCGGTTTAGTTTCAATTTTTTTTCATTTATATCCAATTTATTGACTGAGCAGGCAAACTTCCACCCTTTTTTCAGATATTCATCGGAAAACACAATAAATAACATCAGGAAATGAAATTAAACGTTCGAAATATCGTATCTCTCGTGCGAGAGGTATACCTCCCAAAGATCGTCTTTTGCGGCGTTGCCGCTTGAGGCGCCCGGCCATGTCTTTAGAAGGCCGTGACGGTACGGACTGCATTTGAGGAGCTCCACAACAAATAGAGTCAAAGCGGCCTTTCGTCACGACCGATATTAATATGGGATTGGCTTCTGCTGACCAGCGATACGCACTCTAGCGGTTGAAATCGAAATAGAGCTACGATAGTAGTAAACAAAGCGTTGAAAGTATTTCAGTGTAATAATTTCGTAATTGTTCATAAACTTTTGTTTAGAAGAAATATTCAAGGAAAAATTGAAATTGTTATCCTCTTGAATATGATTTCGATCAGAAATGACTACAGTTGTGTGCCCCGATGCAATTTATGGGCGAAAAAATTGCAAACTTTAGGTTATAGTTATCACTTCTTCCCTCAGGAAATCCAAATGAAAATATATCTTGAAAACGAGTTTGGAAGGAAACTAATAGTAAAAGAAAGGCTTGTATCTTATATCATTGTTTAAACAATGCTTATAAACTCCAATAAATATAGGAAAGTAATTCATATAGTCGCTTTAACCTCTTACGTCAGATTTGTATCGAAGGTTTTGATATTACAGCAGATTACGACAAGCTCTCTCTACTTCTTAGGATCATTTAAAATTAAGGTACACATACAACATATTATTATCTTCTTGATGTATACTATAGGACGATACAGCAAATTTGTTTTTGCAGCAAGGCATATTTTCTATAAACGAAACCTTATTTTCTTACATCAGCCTTCTGCTAATTCCATAAGCACTTCAATTCTGGATGTGATATTTCTTCAAGTTTAGATAGTTTTTCCCCGATAAAGAAACACGCAGCAGGAAAGGAGAAAAAACCATGAGTTTTGACATGATTCTGTCATGGATAAAAAGGAACATCATGTACCTGATCAATCTAATTAAAACAAGTGTAATGATATGTTTACATTTCCTCCTCACTTCACCTTAACAAGAACATATCGTGCATATTAGTTTCGTTTTACTTTATCACTCCCCACACTCAATGAACCATCAATTTTAAGAGGTTCTGTATTAGGGGCGAGGGCAATAGTTTTTAAACACAAAGAGCAAATGTCTATAAAACTGGACCCACAATTTGTTTTCCAACACATTATAATATGACATGCATTCAGAACTTCTTCTCGAACTTCTCCTTCAACTGGGGCTCTAGAATTAGAGGTTAAAACTCTTAAAATTTCCAGAAATTCTAACGGCTGCACTTCACTTCATATACGTGTATACATGTACGATATAAATGAACTGAAAAAATATTTTTTAATATAGTTTAAGATTGACAACATCTACAACTAGACTTACCGACTTGTAACCTTTATATTGATTAAACATTTGAATATTAGTGATAAAATGATTGAAATATTGATTAAATCACAAAATAATTCAACAAAGATTTCAACTCCATATTAATTTCCAGATTATTCGTAAAAATTTCGATGAAACTCCAATGACTTATCTGTCCAAAACAAGATTGTTTACATTTACTACTATCTTAGCTCAGCTTTGATTCTCGCCACCTTGGCGCTGATGTCGTCATGGAATATGCCAATGACTTTATCGTTTACCGTAACATAAGGGACGAACAATCTGTAAATTACTTCGTTAATACATCAAAGGTTTCCTTTGTGTCATGTTATTCAATAAGGGCATCGTATGTTGTCATCATGCATGAGTGGTTATTAGGGATCGATAGTTGAAGCTCATGCGATGAAGTGGTTGAAAGCGAAAAACAGAATCGACAAGAGTGAAAATGTGCTCTGATCGTTTGGTAGATTTACAATGAGAATGTCCTAAGAAAAATATTTATTCATTCAATTTTTATGATGTAGTACAGAATGGTAAAAATTCGATGGCTTACGCTACGAGCGACTGCGAACAAGACAACTTTCGAGAAGAACAACTTCTCATCTTGAAATTTTCAAAATAGGTTAAACATTTGAACACAAAACTAATCAGTATTATTCAAAGTATCTGGAAATAATTATTCGGAGAATTCAAAAATGAAACAAGGCAAATCGATAGATATTTTCACCCAGTACAGTACAGTTTTAGTCTAACACAAAATAATATCCAAGTAAAGGTGTCACGGAAACTGAACAAGAGGAAAGAATAAGAACAATTGACAACAATTATTAAACTCAAACTCCTGAGCTATTCATTGAAGTCGTCCAAAGAATCTACATGGAGGTTATGTCACCCAGAGAATCTGCAGACAGCTGTTTCTGGCATTTTGACCGTCATCAATGCAGCTTACATTTAAATGACCTAAGTACTCTAGGATCAAGTTATGAGTTTTGGCAGTCAAGTGATAAGAATTGAATCTTACTAGCGCCATCTCTTACCAATCCTTGCGACTACCCTCCTCCATAACACAGTATTTCTGTGTCCATAATGCAGAAACCTTGGACAACAAAGACGAAGTTTATCCATCAGCTGATAGACTGATGGTGAACCGCATTTTGCAGTCTTCAACCGAAGTCTACGGCTAGGAAATGCTCAAAATCGTTGGTCACCACCAATCAACACAGTTCCCTCATAAATAGTCACATATTAAAAGTTTAGAAATGTTCATGTTTATTTAATCCAAGATCTGAAAGGTTGACAGATGTAAAGCATTACATTACTGGCAAACATATGAAAGAATGTCTGGTATCTAGTCTACAGATAACCAACAAAAACACAGAAATCCGGACATCGCTGCCCTCGTATTTATGAGGGAACTGTCAAGACATTAGCTGCTTCCGAGGTAGGAAAATTTGAGAATTTATATGTACTTTTTTACTTTTATAGTGTGTATTGTATCATCAAAATTTGTGTGTTTTTATTATAGAGCTTGAAAAAGCAACAATCAGTTGCGAAACGTCGCTCAAAGGAATGAAATAGTGTCCTATTTCCAACCTATTCCAATTCCACGAAATTAAACAATAACTGTAGGTGTGGAGCGTATACAGGGTGGTTAAGAAAAATCGAGTAAAATAACGAAATGTTATCCCCAGAGAATTCAAGCATTTTAAGACTACCAATACAATGTATGACCTCCACGGGCTTTATATCTTCTTTACATACTACACACGAGCTTCTTGAGGAATTAGGTTCCATAAACCTGATCCAATCTTATCTTATTTTGAGCATACGCCATGCATGTTCTATCTATGCAATTCAAATCTGGTGAGTGCAGAGGTATCGGTAAATGTGGAATACCAAGCTCCTCAGGCGCATTCTCAAATATGGCTGCACGTATGCGATCTAGCGTTATCGTCTAGAAATTGAGAAGTTTCGCCAATAGCAGCGTGAAAACTTGGCACAACACTTTCAATGACATGCTTCCTCTAGTGTAAGACGGTCATATTCCCAGAACAAATGTATAAATCTGTGCGTCCATACCATAAAGCTGGGTTTAGACGAAGCGCACCTACTCGCGCACCAGCCTCGCTTCCGCTCCCTCGCATCGTGTAAACATGCTCCTCGCCGTGAGGCCCCTCGTCCTCGGGGCGAGCCGTCGACGGTCGGTTTTCAGTCGCGCATCAAAGAAACCTCACTCTGTCGTTTGAACAAGAATTTGGAACTAGTCGAGACTAGCGAGTGCGCCGGCTTTAGTATTCTATTTACGCAGGGAAAATGGACCAAGCGAAGTGCCTGGAACTTATCGAACTATATAAACAGCGGGTGGTATTGTGGAATCCCAAAGAAAAAATGTACCACAACAAAAATAAAAGACAGGATGCTTGGAATGAGATAAGTTCTGTTCTGTCAATTCCGATTCCTGCATTAAAGGCAAAGATGAAAGGGTTGATGATTTGTGTCCATTTTTGCAATTTTCGGCGAAATAACAGCTAGCAGGTGTTCAAAATCTTCAAACGTCATGCGCAGGAAATTTTTATGGTTTCTTCAGCAGGGTCTACCACCATATCGGCCATCAATCTGCAACCATACTGCAATCGCCGGCGAAATAATTCCTTAGCCCACCACCGACGCTCCTTCCTATTTTTTTTCAATCTCATTTTTTTTAAGTGACACATTGCTAGGAAAGCAAACGACGCGGTAATTGAAGGTGTAGCCATGCTGAACTGTACGACTCTATACGAGGCTGATTACTACCTCGCCTTCTCATCCTGGCTCGCCCTTCCAGGCGAATCCAGCGCGTCGTGTAAACACTAGCGCCAGGATGAGTTTTGGTGCGCGAGTAGGTGGCGAGGTTTGACTCGCGAATGGGTGCGCTTCGTCTAAACCCAGCTTAACACTACCCCCTCGGAATGGTGGGACTTCTTGAACATAGTGATCATTACGGGGTATGCGTTGGATTGTCTATACCCTTATCCTTTGACAATCTGAAAATCGTCCATACCTGGATTCATCAGTGAAAAGGACACTACGCCATTGATCGTTCCAATTGAAATGTTGCCACGCTTATGGTCACGTTAATGGAACTCTTAATGGACGTCTCAAACCTAGATTCCCCTCTCTCGAACGTCGTCTGATGGTTTCGATGGAAACTTGGACCCCATCTGCATTTTGAAGAGTATTCCGTACCATTCTACACGACGCGTGGTAAGTGTAACGAAAAATCTACGTTGTGGTTCTAGAGTTAAGCAGTTTTTTCAGAATGAGTCATCATATGTGCTTTGAAAACACTTGCGATTCGAAACGAACGAAAGAATTCCTGTCGCAAAACGATCATTTCCACTTCCGATTGTGTCGCTCCTCTTCCCAGTTTCCGGATTCTTTTTCCCCCACAAGGTCACGTATGGATCAAGGCAATGCACTCGTATCAACTTTAATATCTACGTTTCGCTGCGTCCCGGGAATGCTTATTTCGAAACACTTGCTTTTTCCGTACCGAAATACGAGATATGCTGTTCAGAATTTCTCGCATAAGGGATAAAAGGAGTTTTCTATCTTTTCTTGTGCAGTCACACGCTTGTTATTCATGACATTCTTTTATATTGAGTAGAGGCACATGTCGTGTAAGCAGAGAGAAAATAAGTGAAAATTGTTCTATCGGATCCTCCAGCCCTAGAATTTATACAGGATGTTCAGTTGAGTGATTTATATGTGAGTAGTAGTAAAACACCAGAGTCGTTAATTTTGAAAACAAGTAAAATTATAATGAAATGAAATCTACTGAAAAATATAAAATACAACAAAATGAAAGGCCACAAATGGATCTAGGCATTACACTCTTATCAACTTTAATATCTACGTTTCACTGCGTCACTTGAATGCATATTTCGAAACACTTGCTTTTCCATACCGAAATACGAGATATGCTGTTCAGAATTTCTCGCATGAGAGATGAAAGAAGTTTTCCATCTTTTCTTGTGCAGTCAGTCGCTTGTTGTCCATGACATTCTTTGATATTATCTAAGTAGTGGCATGTCTCGTGTAAGCAACTGAGAGAGCTCTCTCGTGATAGAAAATGATTTTCTATCAAATATTTCAGTCGTAGAATTAAAAACCTCAATTACACAACCCTCCCTACTACCACTCACGTTGTCGGCAATAATTCCCGAAATACTTCTACGGCAGTAGCGAAGGCAGTGAGCGTTCACACTAAGCTACAACATTCCTCTCGCGACCAAGTGTCGACAATGACGGACAAAGAAATTCTACAGCCACCTAGTTAAATAGCAATATAACAGATCCAAGTAAATAAACACAACAAATATAAAAACAAACAAACAGAATGAGTCAATATGAAATAAATAAAATAGAACAAAAATTATTAAGGAAACCATTAAAAACAAAGAAAGTATAAATGTATTCATATTATTTTCCATATTAATTTTCAACTTATATTTTCTCAGGAACCCGCCTCATTTGATTTTTAATCAAAAAACCAAGAAATTTAGATGTGATAGGGAATAATGAAATAATTTTATTTTATGTTGACAATATACTTTCGTTAACGGACTTTTTGAACTTCACCCATCAAGTAATGAAAACGACAATGAATGAACATAACAAAACATCTAACTAACAAAATATAAAAAACATAATGTGTGAACACAGAATATCTCATTTATAATAGGGGATTTGGTAGTGTCAAGTTCTTGAAAGATAATATGAATATAGTCCGTTCACGAAAGGTTGAGCCGTCGGTTGGCCATGGAAATTTGGCATATTCCACTGTGTATATTAAAATTTTAGGTTATGTTGTTTATTTTCTTGTCAGATTGATACGCAATGTTGTCAATATTGCATAGAGTTCTCTGATAACTCGCAAGCTCGTCGGACGAAGCCGAGTACATTCGGCAACGTTGACTTTATTTTACGTTATGACAGCAAATACTGCCAACTTCAGATAAATAAACAAACGCCTACTATGCGCTCAAACTTTCGTGAACGGACTAAACATTTAAACTTTCTTTGTTCTTAATGGTTTTGTTAATAATCTTTGTTTTGTTTTACCTATTTATTTCATATTGACTTATTCTGTTTGTTTGTTTTATATTTGTTGTGTTTATATACTCGGTTCTGTTATGTTCACACTATAAAAATTTTTCAGCCTTAATGAGAGCACGAATGGTGTCGAAACGTTGGTAAACGTTTGTAACGTGCGTTCAAAAAATTTCGTGGTCAAGTAAGCTGTGGATTCTATTTTTCCTCTCATAGACTCTTAGGAAAAATAGAATCCACAGCTTACTTGACCACGAACTTTTTTGAACGCACGTTACAAACGTTCACCAACGTTCACCAACGTTGACCATTTTTTTGAACGCACGATATATAAAAACCTGTAGAATTAAAATAGTTCACTTGCCTGATATTTTTTTATCATTATTATTATTATTGTAAACAGCCTCATCTTGAAATTCGTAATATACAAGAATTTGTCACCAACAGTAGCTATTCCTGAAAATGAGCGCTTTTTCATCTTCGTATTCTACCCCATAAAATTGGGGAATAACAATTTCATCCTGCTTAAATTGATAATCAAGAGACACTCTTCTGGTGAGTTAATTAACGAACTATAATACATAATGCCATCCTAAGTCCCCTCTCTATAGATTCAACCTCGAATAAACGTACAAACATAACCTTTTCTGGCGTCAAGAACACAAACACTCGTAAATCGCTCATTTTGCTGGGAAATTGAGGAGCTTTAAATTGAGCTACGAGGTTATTGGGACACACACAATGTCATACTCTTCCCCCAATTCAATTACGTTGTCTGAAGACGTAATCATTATCCATAACCTCGATTTAGATCCACCCTTCTTGCTTCTTCGATCTTCCCTAATTAGTTTTCTATTTTCTTGCCTGAACGTCAAACTGTGCAAGCTTGTAGCATTTCCACAAGTTTATACGGTTTTAACGACAGCTGTTACTTTTACTGGTTTTTCCGATGAATGCCATAATTACAGAAACATGTTGGAGAGTTGAATCGTTGGTATAAATAAATCGACGGTTATGAGAAACTAGTCTTTTGAGCCTGAAAAAAGGTTAGGAGCTCGACACACGAATAAAGATAACGGGTTTTCCAATAAGAGGTATTATTTTGAATATCCGGCTATTTCGGTAAATGAAACGTTAGAAGCTGTCATTTTTGACATTTGGCAAGTAGAAACTACGTCATTGATAAAAATGGTACGATGCACGCTTCAAGAACGCATTGAAATTAATAAAATTCATTATAAAATAGTGAAAATTTGGGAGAGGCGGTACTTTGTCGGATCATAATGAAGAAATTGGTGGAAAAATTCGAGCTGTTGGGACAAGTTAGTGATGTGTTAGTGTTGTCCATTCCTCGTCGTTCTTTGGAATTAGGCATTCCTTAAACAAGTATAGATCTGGACAACGTTTACTTTCAACAAGACGGCGCTTGCCCCACAAACAACGAAGCCATTGATCTTTTGCGGGAAAAGTTTCCGGATCGTGTTATCTCTCGAAGAGGTGACACAATTGGCCACCGAGCTTATGATTTAAAACCGAGTTTAAAACCTTGTGACTTCTTTCTTTGGAGCCACGTGAAAGAGAAGGTCTACGCTAATATCCCAGCGCCGATTCAAGATCTCAAAGATGGTATTCGTGAGGCTATCGAGGATATAGGGCAGCCACTTTGCGATTTGGTTATGGAAAATTTCATTAAAAGGATATAGTCCTGTAAGCGTGGTCGTGGTGGTCATTTGCCTGATGTTATTTTCCACTATTAACGGCATAGCTCCTTCACTATAATGAAATAAACATCCGATCATTCATATTGAAAAATGGAATTTTTCTTTGAATATCAAAATAAGACCTCTTATTGGGAAGCCCTTTATTTCAGAATAAACTTTCCAATATACCTAGGTCGTGTATAGGAACATTATAATATGATGATGAAAGTACAATTTATAAAATGTCCAATAAACTGAAACCCTGGATAACTCCATAAAAAGGGATAATCTCAAAAAATAGGCAGAGATAAGAGACAGGAAGCAGAAATTTTTTGTAAAAAAAATTGTCAGAATGGTGCCGCAATCGGTCGTGACACGCTTACAATCGAACAGTGAAAAAACTAATGATGGAAACCAGGTGAAATCAGTAATAGTTATCATTTAGTGAATGATACTTTCTTTCGAATACGATAGGAAAGTCCGTTTATTGACGTTAACTTTGAATTCGAGATACCCTATTAGATAAAACGTCATATGGGTTTAATCAGTACTGAAATCAATTCATGAACCCCTCCTGGAGACCAATTTGTCTCAAAAAAAATCAAGAAAAGCTATGAGTAGGAGCTTTCGAGCGCTGGTTCAGTGGTGTAGCAATAAGACTATTCCTCAAAAGTTTATATGGTACTTGAGATTGATACCAAATATATTAGAACAGAACAGATCTCTGCACAATCGGAATTTTATTCTGGAAATTATTCAGAAAATAAGAAATGTAAAAAATAAAATATGTAGAAATGAATAATTAAAAAAATTAACTTATATGGATCTGTTGAAATCTCGCATGAACATACCTTGATTTCCAAATAAATTTTACTCGAATCGGATATCCTGTTATGGAAATATAAGATTCTTCTTTTCAATATTCCAAGTGAATCTTCTATGGTTCTGTTATTACCATGACCACAAAATTCAAAATCTTTTCATCTAAATATGATGTTTCTTTTTTCTTTCATCCAATAGAATTTTCTAGGGTTATGTTAACACTATTGCCACAAAATTTTTCATGAGGATTCTCATAAGCATCTCGCATGTGGCCGCAACATTTCATTTCGATTGGTTTCGTTTTGTGTGAGATAATCAGGAACAAAAATTTTGAATGGCTATATTTTATGGATCACTGTACGATTTGGCTGGTTAACTAACTCAACCGAGGTATTTGAGAACCGAACTCACGTTGCAAATTTCAAGTCTCGAGGACAATCTCTTCGAAAGTTATCGTGCTAGCGGCCGGACGGCTGGCACCACGGACAGAATTGAATTTGACCACGGATTCCTTATCAGGGAGTCGAACCCTATCGTTTGAGACTATTTTCGTCAAAAATTCTAAAATTACAGACAGAGCGCAAATCCCGAACTCGAGGCATAATCGTATTGATCGTTTGTGACTTTAATTTTTTGGGCCTGGAATCATTTCTCTGAATTTAACAGAATACCGCTGAACAGGTGATAATGGATAAAGGATTACTTAGGGTCCCTCTGGTTGACCCATGCCTGAAACACTCGAAAGCGTTCGTTACGAAAGCCTGGAAACACAAGCTGGCAGGGCTACCTCTCTGTTGTAACAAAATATAGACTTTTATCGGAATTATGAAATATTTACCTCAAGGAGCTGGATTCGGATAACGACCTTCCAAAAGGGATGCAAAATGCAGTACTTCTCGGTACTGCTAAAACGGTAACGAAGTCTGTAAGTCACGATGGACATTACGAACAACCATGGAGAGAAACATTGTTAAAAAAAACTACCACGACATTTATTAGAAATTCGAAACCAAACAATGAAGGACGATCGACCGAGGACAAGGATGAAGAAGAACACCGAAATTCAGAGTTTAATGACCCTAATACTCGCTATCCGGTACGAGTAACTGTTCTCTTAGCAGGAAGTGAAAGCCCATCGCCTGAGGGTTATATATTTATAGTTATAGTTTGAAAAGGGGTTACAGCTCACTGCGAACTCAAGGTCTAATGTGCCTCTTTACAGAGCTGTTCTGACGACATCCTTTACAGCTCGCCTTATTCGGAGAGGAACATATTTTGAACAGAATTGTAAGCCGAAATCTCCACAACCCTAGGTGTAGGGGCTATCACCCCCAAATTCTTGATGAGGAATAGGGGGTGAGATTTACCTCAATTGAGAGATCACTTGTCCATCTATAATCTAGATAGATATTAACTAGCGCTCACGCTTGCGCCCGTAACACAACTGTCCATAGAAACTACTTTCGAAGGCTTTGCTTGTAATATGTCGGGAGGGTATACCTCTCTACAGCGTTGCCGCTCTTGGCTATGACCAGGCCCGTAGGTTTAGAAGGCCGTGGTACCGTACTAGGTTCCAATGGATAACATCTATGTGGATAACCATCACAGAAAATATAATATAAGAAATGCGAAATCCTCACTTTTCTGTCGAAGCAGATTGGCGGCCATTTTGAGTAGCCAATAACTTCTACAAGCTCTACATCTATGGTTACATTAGGAACTAATATCAGTCTAATTCTGTCGTTATGGGGGCAAAATTCAAATTAATCCAAAATCTTGATAGAACGTTTTTATTTTCATCAGTTCCTTCGATGAATTCAATCACGCAGGAAGCTGAAACATAGTTTTCAGAGGGAGCACCTTCATATTCCTCTATGATTAAATTCATCGAAAACTTTTGAAAATAAAAAATTGACTTATCACAAATTTCAAACGTTGCTAAACTCAGACAGGTTACTTTGTGATCAATATAGGCAACATTTATAAATATGAAGTGTAATTAATATTTTAATTATTTTTCAGGATAATATGTAGGTATGACCAGTAATGAACATATTACATTAATTTTTTTGCGCCGCGTTAAAATATAATAGGTGATTTTAATTCGTACGAAATTGATAATTAATGACCCATTTTATTGCTCAATTTATGCTATTTTAATGTGCAATCCTTATGGCAACCGTTCACAAAGTATTAAGAAGCGAGAAATGTCAAAACTCTACTGGAACATAAAAGCATAGAAAATTTGACAAATGTATGTCTTGTGCAAAATGAGGATGTATTTCAATCAAGATTTTATACACAATTCATATCAAGGTCGTCGGAAAAATGTTGTAATCGACATCTTCGGTTACTAATCGAGCCACTAATGGTCACGAACTACTAACACGTGAGCAGAGCGAATCTTGACCATTAGTCGCTGTCTTTAATAACCTAGTTGATTGAATAACTATTAAAACACAAGATTTATGATTAACATAGCATCAATATCAATCGCCAGCGACACTATGGAATGCAAATCCTATGAACCAGAACCAGTGGTTAACCAGAGCAGACCTGAAATTAAATAATATTTAGATAATTAATTGAAATATTTCAGTGGCATACTTTACCAGGTTGTATATTTTAACCTTCGTACCAAATCTTTTGTATATTTCCGCCTCGGCGATATTCCCAGGGAGCTCTCAAAGATATCCCTTGTGGAAATTCCCAAACTGCTCATATATTGGTGGTCAATAGGATATTCGCATAAACCTCCCATTGTGACAAGAATGAGAACTTCCCCACAACCTCCGCATTGCTTGTTTTTTGAGAATATCCTATCAACTTCCCATTGTGATCAGTATGAGAATTTCTCAACAACCTCCGCATTGCGAGCTTTTTGGGAATATCCCAGAGACCTTCGCATAGTGCGCTTTTTGAGTATATCTCAGGAACCTCCCATTGTGAACAAAATGAGGAATCTTATTATTATTTAAATTGATGACTATTTATGAGGGAATTTTCAGGACATTAGCTGCTTCCGAGGTAGGAGAATTTGAGAATTTTACGTACTTCTCTATAGTGTTCCTTTCTGTCGCCTCTTTTGTGGTGTCTCGTGGTTGACGAACTACTCAGAAGATTAGCCGAGCAAGGTTACAGCTGCTTTGGCTATGCAGATGACCTGGCTGTTATAGTTAGGGGAAAGTTCGAAGAGCTGATCCAAAACGTCATTGATATCATCAATCGGTGGTGTCAGAAGGAGGGCTTTAACGTCAATCCAACCAAGACGGTTTTTGTTCCATTCACACGTCGTAGGAAGCTAACACTTGTAGCACCGGTGTTGAAGGGAATGAAACTAGAGTTTTCCGAGGAGGTCAAATATCTGGGGGTCACCTTGGATAAGAAACTCAATTTGAACTCTCACCTTAATAAAGTGATTGCCAAATCTACAACGGCGTTTTGGATATGCCGTAAGTTATTTGGCAAAACTTGGGGTCTGAAGCCTCGTATGATCCACTGGATCTATACGACGGTGGTAAGACCTGTTATTACATATGCCTCTTTAGTGTGGTGGACTAAAACTGAAGAAAAGACAAGCCAGCAGAGGCTGAATAAGCTTCAAAGACTGACTTGTCTAGGCATTACAGGAGCTGCGTATACAACTCCTACAGCTGCAGTAGAGGTAATACTGGATCTCACCCCGCTGCACATTTATGTTAAGAAAGAAGGTCTCATGAGTGCCCTAAGAATGGATCAAATAGTGCCTGCCAAGGGACACGGAAATATTTCAAAATCACTCGGTGGTGAACTCCCTTTACTACCGAGGGATTCCATGCCAATCGAGTATGACCTTGACGCCAACTACGAAGTGATCATAATATGTGATCGCCAAGAAAGTGTGGGAGGTTTGTCTCGACTTCGTAAAAACCATCTCATCTGGTACACAGATGGGTCCCTAAGGGAACGAGGAGCAGGCATAGGCATATACGGTCCCAAATACAGGGAATCGGTGCTTTGGGAAAGCCAATAACAACGCTCCAAACTGAAATTCTGGCCATAGAAAGATGCGCCCAGGTCTGTCTGTCCAGAGAGTACAAGGGAGTCAGAAATTGCATTGCCTCTGATAGTCAGATGACACTGAGGCAGCTTATGGCCGTTGATTGTAGATCAAGGACCATTTGGAACTACAAACAGTCCCTTAAAACACTGGCGGAGTACAACAAGCTAGTTTTAGCTTGGGTACCTGCCCACCAGAACATTGAGGGAAATGAGAGAGCTGATGCCTTGCAAAAAGAGGAGCAAACACACCCTTCACCGGACCCGTGCCCTCGTGTTGGGTATCACCTACACTGATTAGGGCAGAGGTCAGTGTTTGGGAAAAAAAGGGAAAACACTCTTACTGGATAAACACATCCGGTCAAAGACAAGCAAAGAGACTAATCGAACCTTCCAAAGAGAAGGCTCAACAAGCTCTATCGTTGTCAAAAAACGAGTTAAGGCTGCTAATCGGCCTTCTCACAGGGCATTGTCCCGTGAGATATCACCTACAAAAGATCGGTAAAGAAAACTCCGACATTTGTAGGTTATGTGAATCGGCGACTGGAACAACCGAGCACATACTATGCCAATGCACTGCGCTGGCGCAAACCAGACTTACTCTACTAGGTGGCGCGTTATTAACGCCAGCCGACATAAGAGCGAAGTCTCCTAAGGAAGTAACCAGCTTTGCTAAGGAGGTTAGATTCCTGGGAAAAACGTAGTTTTAGTATGGTAACGCACAAAAGACCTTATTGGTCGCAGTGCAGAAGGGTAATCAACGTGCCGATCGACCACTATCTAATCTAATTTAATAGTGTTCTATTGTATCATTAAAATTTGTTTTTATTATAAAGCTTGAAGAAGCAACAATAAATTGCGAAACGTCGCTCGAAGGAATGATGTAATGTTTATTTCCAACCTATGGGATCCCACGATTTAAACAGTAATAGTAATAGTAACCAAATTGAAAACCGATTAGTATTGGTGGAACACGGTTATAGCTAACAAATATGAAGATTCAATATATTAGGTTTAGATAAACAGTTCTTCAACCAGAAAGGTTTCTGTAATAATTCTTTTCTTGCAGGTACTGGGCGGTAACCAATATAGACTACATCCATCAGCGTACCGCTAAAAGGATAGGCATTATGATCTTCATAGTCTGGTTAGTATCCTTCATGGTCTGCATCGCCCCTCTGTTAGGCTGGAAAGATCCTGATTGGAACAGTAGGATTCAGAACAAAAAGTGCCTAGTCAGTCAGGACCTCTACTATCAAATTTTCGCAACGGCATCTTCCTTCTATCTGCCACTTCTGGTAATCCTTATACTATACTGGAGGATATTTCAGACAGCTAGGAAGCGCATACGCAGGAAACATATCATCACTGGGTCAAATCCAGTCCCAGACAGGAATATTGCGGCTGGAGGTATAGCAGGTGAGTTATATGTTAACTTAAATTTTCAGATATCAAAATAAAATTCGTGAGCAGCATTAATCACGATTATTAAGAAATGTAATAAAACACAGTATGTATTATTTATTATCATTTTCGGCGATCGATTTCGGAATTATTTCATCATCAGACCAGCTGAAAGTATACAAAAGTAGAATACCTATGTACTGATTTAGGTGAGAGTATGCAACTTACTGTCTTCGAATTGAAATGAACATACAGTAGACTCTCGATAATTTGACACTCGATAAATTGAATCTCTCGATAATTTGAAGTTCTTTTCAGTTTCCTTAAATAACACTTGATAATTTGAAAAAAATCAACGTGTTCTGACCCCCTCGATAATTTGAAGTTGTAGCTGTGACATCTTGCTCAATAACACTCCTTAATTTGAAGTCAAATTACCCAAACACTCTATAATTTGAAGTCCCCACTCTTCTGTGATCCGTTTCATCTTGCACTTGTCTTAATTGAGTTTGCGCAGTCTTCCTTAGAATTGCGTTGAACTAAAACCGGTTTTCGAATTCAAATTAAAAATGAGTGAAAAAAAGAATAAGGGTCTTTCAATGAGAAAAGACTTGTTATCGAAGAGGTGGAAAATGGCACATTGGAAAAAAATGTTGCGAAATAGTTCGATATTCAACCATCTACATTGTCCATGATTTTAAAGAATAAGAAACGAATCACTGGAAGTGTCTCCAGTATAGGAAGAAAAGGCTTCGTCAAGCTGAATTTCCTCGCCTGGAGGAAAAAGTCTTTCGCTCAGGCTCTCGGTTTCTGCCCTCAGGGCAGAAACAAACGCTGAATTCTTCTCAGCTCTCAACTTATAGAAATCACCCTGGACAATGCTAGGCTAGATAGAAGTCACTAACTCAAATGAAAATTGCTTACTTCTTTTCGAAATGAAATACTCATATACACATAAAGATCATGTATGTAGAATATAATACATAATCACATATACAATATCATTAGTACCTATGTGCTTCTGATCAAACTCTTGTTTAATTGAATTTCATCCTTACTCCCTCTTGTTTATTTGAACTCTTTTTATTTTGAACTCTCGGTAATTTGAACTTTTTCGTTGGTCCCTTGAGTTTCAAATTATCGAGAGTCGACTGTATATCGTTTGAAAACATTCAAACTGGTTTTCTATTGTCAGAATTTTTAAAAATGTTGATCTCTAGTCAACTCTCATTACTGGTATATATGTTCTTGCTGGAATGTCAACTGAATATGAAATTGAAGGATATGTGGGGAATGTGATAACTAATATGTTATTATAAGCTGGTCTATTACTCTACCGGTGATTCTTTGGTATTCAAAATATACTCTTGTTTTTAAAGAATCCATGAGTTTGAAAAGGCTCCTTCTGTTAAATTCTATATTATCATTAAGTTAAAATTGGTTATCTTTATTTTTTTAAATTTCTAGTTGTTCGAGTAAAATTATTTTATGGTAGTTATTTTCTTTATAAAGTATTTTCAGATTATCAAATGTGGTTGTGTCCGGTATCGTTTAGATGTGTGCCTAAAGCGGAATGGGGTTGTTTTGTTTTGTGTTGATTGAATCTTTTTTCTACGTTACCAGTTCCTATGTAAAATGAAGGGCAGTATGTGCATGTTATCTCATAGACTCCGCTGGATTGTTCACGTTTAGATTTCATTTTATTATTAATCATTATATCAGCCAATGTTCTGTGTCTTTTATTTGTTAGTGTTTGTTCGTAAATAATAAAATGAAATCTAAACGTGAATAATCCGGTGGAGTCTATGAGATAACATGAACAAACTGCCCTTCATTCTACAAAGAAATGACAACTCGTAACGTAAAAAAAAGATTAAATGAACACAACCCATTCCGCTTTAGGCACACTGAGGCTTCACTATCCAAATATCAGGCAACATACCGTTGAGGCGACAGCCACAATTTTGCCGTGATTTGTGGTAAGAAAAACTTGAAGACCGAGGTTTCAAGTACCTAGTTGACTGAAAAGCAGCTTGAAATATGGAATGTGAATTTATTATTGTGTTGAAATTTATATCATACATAAAAACATCGACTATGACGAAATAACGGGTTATCCATTTCGCGGTTTCAAAAGTATAGGGCTGGAATTCGATATCTGTCAAACGAAGTTTTAAAAAAAAAATTTTTTGTTCAGTTGAAAGTCTGATTTATGAAAATGGATCGCTTGACTATCGCACAACGCATGAAAATTGTAAAAACCTAATACAAAAATGGCGATTCTGCCACAGCCACATATCGTGCTTTAAGAGCAGATGTTGGTTTACATTATCGTCCAACTACGCAAGCAATTGGTAAAATTGTGAAGAAATTTGAAGAGACTGGATTGGTTACATATATTGTAAGCCCTGTGCATCATCGTTTTGCTCGTACCACTGAAAATATCGTTATTGTAAGTGAAAGTGTTGCCGAAGACCCGAATCTGTCGATTTCTCGTCATTCTCAGGAATTAGGACTGTCTTACGGCACATTATGGCGTATTTTGCATTAAGATCTACACCTAAACCCATATAAAATCCAGCTCACACAACAATTGAAGCCAGCCGACCATTCACATCAACATCGTGGATACGTCGAATGGGTGCTTGAAACCGGCGGTGGACGGCGATATCAACTGGCCACCAAGATCATGCGATTTGACACTGCTTGACTTTTTTTGTGGGGCTACGCGAAATACCGTGTTTATGCAGATAAACCTTTAACTCTTGAGTAGTTAAAAACCAATATTCGTCAAGTTATGGCTGAGATACCGCCCAATATGTGTCAAAACGTGGTCGAAAATTACCTCAAAAGAATCGATGCTGGCAACAATTCGGGTGGTTTCATTTAAATGATGTAGTGTTTTACACAAATGTCAATGTTCAAACTTTATAATAAAAAGAAATATCATGATAAAAAATATGTTTTGTGTGTTTTATTTACATTTACTTTTGAAACCGCAAAATGGATAACCCTATACTTCATTTCAGTTGTGAAAATTGGTCCTTCATGTATATTCAGTTGAATCATGAAATCTTTCATTTCGTTCAGAACAGCAGATATTATTCAGATTCTGAGGCTCCACTTCCATTGAAATATTTCTATTCATTGTCTCCACCGCCTCAAAATGTATGGCACTTCGCATAAAAACATAAAATATTCATTGTTTCATCCAGAAATCTTGAGTTACAATCTATCCATAACAAAGAAAATTCTTGGAAGAATGAAATGCAGCCTACGCAGACAGAATAACAATTGGTTGGAGGCAATCTCTTCATATAAATACAGGTTATCCATTTTGCGTAAATAAAACACATGAAAAATATTTTTTATCATGATATTTCTTTTTTATTATAAAGTTTGAACGTTGACATTATGTGTGAAACACTACATCAGTTAAATGACAAACACCGAATTGTTGCAAGCATCGATTCTTTTGAAGTAATTTCAACCACTTTTTGTCACATATTGGGAGTTAAAGGTTTATCTGCATAAACACGGTCTTTCGCGTAGCCCCACAAGAAAAGTCAAGCAGTGTCAAATCGCATGATCTTGGTGGCCAGTTGATATCGCCGTCCACCGCCGGTTGTTCAAGCACCCATTCGACGTATCCACGATGTTAATGTGAATGGTCGGCTGACTTCAGTTGGTAAGTGAGCTGAATTTTATATGGGTGTAGTTGTAGTTATTAACAAAATATGCCATAATGTGCCGCAAGACAGTCCTAATTCCTGAGAATGACGAGGAATCGACAGATTCGGGTCTTCGGCAACACTTTCACTTACAGTAGCGATATTTTCAGTGGTACGAGCAAAACGATGACGCACAGGGCTTACAATATCTGTAAACGATCCAGTCTCTTCAAATTTCTTCACAATTTTACCAATTGCTTGCGTAGTTGGACGATTATGTAAACCAAAATCTGCTCTTAAAACACGATATGTGGCTGTGGCAGAATCGCCATTTTTGTATTAGGTTTTTACAATTTTCATGCGTTGTGCGATAGTCAAGCGATCCATTTTCATAAATGTCAGACTTTCAACTGAACAAAAAAAATTTTTTTAAAAACTTCGTTTGACAGATGTCGAATTCTAGCCCTATACTTTTGAAACCGCGAAATGGATAACCCGTTATAATTTCACATCGCTTCAGAGGTTTTTATTATGACGACGAGACTGAGCAGTTGAGTAAAAATATTGATTGGAAATCAATTATTGTTCGCAAGAATAATGTTTAGGTTTGCTTAATCTTGTCCCAAAGCGTGAGTGTAAAGTTACAGGAATTAGGACAAAAGTGAAAAAATCCAAAACATTTTTATTTCTTCCAAAACAGAATAATTATTTTCAAACTGAATCAGTGACAACTTCTTACCTCTTAAATAGGCCCTTTCTATTTGAAACCGCATCACTTCCAAACTGATGTAAAATCAGTTGATGCGCGTTCTATTTGACAATGTTGTGATTTTGAACTGATGCGCATCACTTCCAACTGATGTTGCTTTCTGACAGAATCAGTTTTATTTCCACAATCACTTCAGTTCATCATAACATAACATAACCTAACATTTTGTGTGAAAGTTTACAATTCACTTCTAAACATAACAGAAAGTGAATTATTATCCTCGGTTTTCATTCCTAGTAATGAATAATTCATAATACTTTTAGAATTTCCTTCCGAACTATCGTCGATGGTACTCTGATTTCAAACCTTATCGTTTTGTTTAATGTCATCCGAAAAAGGCATGTTCTATTTGTCAAAATCACTTCACTTCCAACTGAAGTGATTTCGGAAATTATTCAGGCAAATAGAAAGCTAGGAATGTGATTGGCTCATTTGGAATTGAATCGAGTGAAGAAATAGTTTGCAACAAACGCCTATAAGAATTAATGCCGGAGCAAAAAAAGTATCGTGAACAAAGTGCTGTTTTGTATGGGGTGCTCAACCTATGTTGTCTATGGCTCAACCTGACTTATAGTCTATTTCAACAGAGTATGAAGTGAAGGAAACCTTAGCCCCTCCTATCGCTAAGACCTCTCTATCGTGAACACGGCAGACTATGCACCTGTCTCTGTCCAGTAAACGGCCGACAAATTTCGGCCGCGTTCGAATATGAACGACAACTAACCATTGTTCTATGGAGAAGGGCCTTAAGATTTTCTCACTTCATACTTAGGTAAAATATGCTGTACACAAATGTACCTTTTTTCGCGTAATTCATTTGATTTATGTGAAATGTTTAGGCTCCTAGAGAGTTCACGGCATTGTTTTCATCGCTACCTTCCAGAGCTGTGCCGAAGCCTTTGTGCTAAGTGCTCGTGAAAGCACTCGATTGAACCAGTGCTTATTTCTTGGTGCTTCGCGAACTTTTTGAAAGGGCTTCCGTCAAGTCCAGGAAGGGCTTAGTGCACTTTAGGAATTACCAAACACTAAGACCTTCATGGACAGGAAGGGCTTAGTGCACTTTAGGTATTACCAAACACTAAGGCCTTCATGGACTTGACGGAACATAAAATATTCAGAGTTTCGCGTGATTAGAATAGAGGAAGAACTAAAAGTATTAATTTTTTTCGGTCTACCTCTATGGATATCTAATTTGTTATTTTTTTTCCTGCATTATAACTACGGTTACGCTGTATATTATGGACTGCAATAAGCCTTTGTGTTTTCATTATTTTGACACAAAGAACAAATTGTTAAGTTGTTATGGCAAATTTTTTTGGTAAATTCTTTGGAGCAATGCGAAGGTATCTATAATCATGTTTACAAGCTATTTATTGGCGAATATTCAAGTTACAGTCTGTTCACTGAATGAATGCAATAAAGAGCTAATTTTTTTCTGACTTCGCCATAAGAAACATTTCCATCTAATTTGTTGGCACGTCATTGTCTCTCTATAACTTTTGGAATTTTATTATCTGTTTCGAGAACACATGCTATTCTAAAAAATTCTTTGATTTGACGTCAGGGTAACCTTATGTCTGTATGTAACTAAGGAATTTCAGATCTAAAATAATTTTAAACGACAATGTTGGACTTGCTGAGAAAAAACTATGGTCAATTTCTATTATGTCCCGTTCAAAACACCATAACACTAAAAAGAAGAAATCAAGACATCAAAATGTCCAACTGAGAGACATTTGGATGGAAAATACAAAGTTTATTTTGAAAAGTGCTAAGTGTGTTTTGCTCGTGTAAACGAACTACTTTCCAAAAGTGCTCAGAAATCGCGAGCATTCCTCAAAAAAATGAGGGCTTAGTGCTCGAGATTTCGGAGCACTTTTCAATAGGGCTTAGTGCTTTGTGCTCGAAGCACTTTTCTTCAGTGCTTGGCACAGCTCTGCTACCTTCTGCTTTTCTCAGCACATTTTCTCGTAGTTGTTGGTGAACAGCTTTTGTAATCGTAGTTAATTCAATCCCTATCCCATTTAAAATCTGTTATTTTTTGATATTGTTAGAATTATAAAAGTATAATAAGGTATTTATGGACATTGACCTGAATGAAGTTTTTTTGAATACACCTGACATCGGGAACCTGTACCTATAGCCCTTAAAAATTGAAGGCATAATTGGAACATCTTTCCTGGATTCAATCAAAATATGTATTGTAAAATTATAATGGACTCACCCCAAATATTATAAATGAAACACAAATTTTTCTTCAGATAGAAAAATTAATAGTTATTCAATCAACTTGGTCAAGATATTTTATCAGTTCGAGACTATTAGCCGCTAGCCGTTGATCTTATTATGAATTGAGAGTTAGAGATTTTATTGAAATCATTCTTGCTCTGCTCAAAACTAGCATTTGGCACAATGAAATTTGTAAGTTTCTATGTTCCAGTATAGAGTTTTGACATTACTCATATTGCTTCTGGATGCTTTGTTTTTGTTGCCCATGACAATTGCACATTAAAATAGCACAAATTGCACATCAAAATGGGTCATTAATATTCAATTTCGTACAATTTAAACTAACCTTTTAAGTTGAGGTCGACAGAAACAGTCAACTATAACCTGGATACGCTATTCACCATACCAAATGCAGCAGAAAAAGAGAACTGTAATGAATCAAAATTGATACCTAATTCTTATCTTACAGGATTATGTTATCAATCCAATTCATAAGTCTCCGCGATGACACCGGCACCGGATATATTCAGAAAGTGTAGACAGGGACGTTGCATATGAGCGCTACTGCTTCATATTGAACTATGTTGATTGCAAATTGTCCGAAACCCATCAAAAAAATGTCCACCCAGTAGGTCGTAACACATTCGAAAGAAAAAAGATCATTAATTTTCAAAACGCCTATAATGTTCAGGCTATATCCCTTGAAAGCATCTGGTCGTTTCTTTAGTTGCCACACTAAAACCTAATGGTTATCTGTACGTCGTAATTCTTACGGGTTAATTTCGCTTCGCCTTCGGTGAGCTTACTCTGTAAATATGCAACGTTTATGGATGTTGTATCACGAGCATCGTAAAACGCATCTTTTCTGCAAATATTGCTGAACGAGTGGAAAAATTTTATAAAGGTGCTTATGATTTGTGTGCCTGGAATCCATATACGAACATGTAAAAATCCACTCAAATTTATTATCCCATCAGACCATCTAGACAGCTTTCTGGAGGTTTTATGTGATAGAAATTTTTAGCGTAGATAAACGTGAGCATATAACCACAAATATAATGTCTGTCTTATAACATCAAACAATTCAAATCATTCGATTGATATTTGCTACCTCGTCAACACAATGACGTCGCAAAGATATCCCAGCGATATTTTTTCAGGATGTTGTCAGTACTTTTATGATTTTCCTGAGAGGTTGCTGGGAGCTCTATTATCGTCTCCAAATTTCCGCCTCGGGTCAATGGGATATTCGCATAAACCTCTCATTGTGACAAGTATGAGAACTTCCTAACAACCTCCGCATTGTGAGCTTTTCGAGAAAATCCTATCAACCTCTCCCATTGTGATCAGTATAAGAATTTCTCAACAATCTCCGCATTGCGAGCTTTTTGGTAATATCCCAGGGACCTCCCAATAGCGAGCTTTTTGAGAATATCTCAGGGACCTCCCATTGTGAACAAAATAAGAAATCTTATTATTTTGATCATTCACAGTACCCATAAAATGTATTAACCCATCCGTTTAAATAGCGATTGTTTTCGAAATTTGCTATATAATTTCAAATCAAGCTAAGCGATACGCCCCTGGTGACGATCTGAGTAACCATTAATATTGACATGATTCTTTCATTTTCATTTGTGTTGTCAACATTGATGTGAATATACTGAGCATTTTTTGTATGAGTAATTCAAATCGCTATTGTGCAGTTCCTCAGTGTTCCTCTCGGAAAAGTAAGAAACAAAATATACATTTTCATGCCTTTACTCATCCTCAGGCTGGGGATGAATTTCGTGTTAGGGTAGAAAAGAAATCGGGAAATAAAGTGTTAATGGATCGCCGAAAAGCCGGGTGAACTAGTCACAGGAAATATGAAAGTTTGCTCCTTGCATTTTGTAGATTCTTTTATCTAGGTAAGGTCACACAAGATGGGTCAAACTCAAAGATCGAGTTGTTGAAAATCGGTATTTAATAGTCATAACCCCTTCGACGTCCAGAGCCTACTCATCTTCGTTTCGGGCATCATCAAACCACGCTTGACAACATCTCATAACAGTAGTTATAGCGATTTGTCGAAATGACACCACGTAGATCCTTTTTTCTTTCAACTTCACTTAGCTGGCAATAAATGGCAGGTACACGTGCTTTGGATATTTCAACAACAACTAAAGGTGTTATTATGCTTTTCATCTGATAGTTACGATACTGTTGCGTACGATTGTAACTGGCCGACTTACAGATTCGTAAATAATGCAATTCTGGAATGGTTCCTGAAAGTTTATAGTAAAGTGGTTCTTCAATCTGAACATGTTCACAAACTGGACACTCGGCATTTCTTCAATCTGAACATTTTCTGGGCATCCGGCATTTCAAATAGATTCATTTGATGACGCAACCTTTTCCTTCCAATTCTCATTAAATTGCTACTTTAAAAAGAATGATTTTCAGGTCATGTATATTATTGAACAATGTTTACCTGTTATGATTTTCTTCCGATAACAGTCCAATAAAAGAAGCCACATTATTTTTGTTCATCATGAATTTCTTATATTAAAACGTTGGTGTTCGTCCTAAAATAAAAAAACCATTCAACGTAACCTCACAAAATGTAATTCGATAATGCTTTCGATCACCCGTCGAGTACTCCTAAATATTTTACGATTTCTGTGAGCTACAGATCCCTTGAAGAGGTCCTGAATTGCAATTTTCCTATACGCTTATGAAAAGTTACAGATTGGCTTACACATGAAAGCAGAATACCACCATAAAATCGACTTTGGATCTCCTCAAAGAGCTGGTTGTCGTAAAATTCAAAGACATTGAAAAAATATCTACAATATTCAAATACCTACCTAGCATAAAATGATCACATGACAAACCTTCACGATCTTTTTCTTCAAAATCGAATCATTCACTCCTTGCTATACTAGGTATCTATGTTTAGAAAAAAAATAATTGAAATCTAAACAGCTCCTTCTTAGTGTTGTAGTTTCTTCAGTAGCGTAGTAACTCCACCACGGGCCTGTCTTCAAGATATTTTCCGGGCCCCTACCCTCACTAGCAGCGCTGCCTGCAGGTTACATAATTGAAAAAAATTAGATAAGGACAAAATAAAACCACATTTTATTTGTCACTTATATAGTGTCTCTTGTATAGTGACAATACAAAGTACGTGGGTATACCTTCCACATATAAATATATCCAACTAACAAAATAACAACTACAACAAATAACAACTATAAGCAAAATGAAACCAAAAAACAAAATAATATTAAAACCAAATTAAATAAGTATAAATATATTATTAATATAAACACAAAAAAAGAGATAAAAACAAAGCGCAATCAAAACTTTTTTTGCGGGCTTTCGACTTTGCAAAATTTGTCACAATATTAGCTATACTTAACCCTCGAATAGTCGCGTCAAAATTTTTAACATGGGTAGTCGCGCCGGTCTCACAGACCGTGCTTACTCATTGAGCTCTGAATGCTAAGTGGAATGAGTTTTTGCCTAAAAATTCAAATGGATGTCTTTCAAAACATAACTGAGTGACAAAAAAATGCAAGATTGGTACATATTTCGAATTGATGCAAATATATTGGGGAAATTCCAAAAAAATCAATTTTATTCATACACCTTACTTTATTCAGTCATAAAAAGAAAAAATCAAACTCTAAGGATTTCAAGACTAGAAATAACAAAAAGTTACACCTTTCATCAAATAAAAATGATTCTTCAAACATATTTTAGCTTAATGAAGGCCATTTTCTAGGCAGTTTTTTGTTGTGGGGGGGAAATTTTTCCAACGCGTCACTTTATCTTTGCCAAAAAATCGACAGTGTATTACTTCGATTTTCTTCCTCATCATCATCAGAAATATTCTGCTCTGAGTCATCACTCGCAAGTTGTTGTTCTAAATATTCAAATTTTTCTTCAGACTGATCAATATCTGAATGTTCGTCATTTGCTATTTTATCCTCTTCCTCATCTAAAACCTCTAGTAATTTCTTCAGTCGAGCTTGCACTTTTTCGTACGACCACATGGCAAAAAAACTATGAATTTACCTCGTTATAAGTTATACAGAACAGAAACACCTGAAACTCACCGCACAATCGAACTATCAAGATATGAAAAAATAGGGTACGAGAGTAGTCGCGCCGGTCTCCCGCACCGTGTCACGATATATTTTTTTCGTACTAGCACGTTTCACGGTGAGACTCTCTGTCGCATCCTTACGGAAAGATAGACGGAGCCGGAGATGCCATGCCCCCTGAATTTCTGAAAATTAGGATAAAAAGTGTCGGGCCGGTCTCACAGACCGTGCACGACTAACGGAGGGTTAATGTTCGGGCAACTTCATTTTCTATAGAAATAATTGAAAATAATTCTAGCAAGATTTCTTGAGACAAGTAACAAAGTAACTTGTGAATTATATCGTCGAGCTATTAGTCTCTTTTTTTCAAATTATTTTTGGTTTATAAAAAAGTGTTAGTGACCAATTACCAATTCGAACATTTATCCTTGATTATATACCGAAAATTATTTGAAAATAATAATCTGATAACTCGACGATACAATTCACAATTCACTTAGTTTTTAATTCTATCAGCAATCCCCAAAGACTGACCCACATTTTTTCATATTGAGAGAGGCGCCTAACGAAAAAATCAGCCACGTGATGAATTATAGAACTCACCTTCAATAACAAAATTAAAGTCCAGAAATTCAAAAACAATAAAGAAGTCAAGAATTTTAGAACTTTCACTCTGAACACACTCACAAGCACAACGTCGTTTCGAATTCGAAAAGGAAAAGGTACTTATTTCTCTAGAATAGGAATAGAAGTGAAATGATTTCGCATTTTCCGCCTAGTAAAAAAAAAATTTCCCTATGTACATGAAGAATCCTACATCAAAGAAGCCGCCCCAATAAAGCGATCATCTGGTGACGTTAATGTAATGTAATTATCCCCTAAACAGAATGCCGACACGCTTCATGCAGAGAGTTCGGTACGATTTGTCCAGGCCGCATTTCTGAAATGAATTGATAATTTAACTAGAGTTTCGGAGATAAGTTGGTTTTAGTACAAAATGAAGTATTTATTCTGCAAGAAAAAATAGTATAGTCGTCCCAAGCCCGGAACACGCCGAACACCGGTCACTACGCCCCTGAGTTTCTTTGACAGTTAAAATATTCAAAGTTTTCCGGCTCTTAAAAATCCTAATTGTGCAACCACATAGCACCAAATATCATACATAACCTAGAAGCTGCCGTAACTAAATAATTAATATAAATTTGTTCCATCAGTAGATCCGAGGCGTGCCCGTTCATTCACAATTGTATACAGTCATGCATTTGCCACACTGGTAACCTCTTAAATTAATGGAAACCTACATCACTGTTCCTTCAGCTTCAGGGAAACCCAGATTCTACTTCCGGTGTTGGGAAGTAAACAGAATGACTTTCGGAATTGCCGACGCTACTTGTCAGCCAATTTTAATGGAAATGGATAGGGGTGTGTCCCGGAAGTGAAGCGATGATGAGTTTAGGTATTCGGGAGATTTGTATTTCCTCTAGGGTTGAAGGCGTGGAGTTATATCTTTTGCTGAAGAGATATAACTTTGCTGAGATTGAGCGTCGGAGCTGAATTTAATTATTAGAAAACTTTCAGTAACAACATTTTATCTGACTGTAAGTTGGGTACATATTTCTGATAAATATTCAATCAACTATATAATCCGTTCACGAAAGTTTGAGCGCAAAGTAGGCGTTTGTTTCGTTATCTGAAGTTGGCAGTATTTGCCGTCATAACGTAAAACAAAGTCAACGTTGCCGAATGTACCCGGCCTCGTACGACGAGCTTGCGAGTTATCAGACAATTCTATGCAATATTGACAAACACTGCGTATCAATCTGACAATAAAATAAAGAACATAACCTAAAGTTTCAATATACACAGTGGATTATGCCAAATTTCCATGGCCAACCGACGGCTCAACCTTTCGTGAATGGACTATAGGTTACTCTCGACGGGTAGATAGGCAACTTCTAAAAACTATCTATTTTTCTGTTTTCGATTCTATACTCAGGTATGGAATCGTGATCTGGGGTAGTGGTTCGGATTGCAGTAAACTGTTAATTCTCCAAAAGTTTGCTTTAAAAGCTATGATTGGTTTAAAATATAGAGACTCATGCAGAGGGCATTTCAGACAGAATAGAATTCTCACTTTCTTTGGCTTGTTCATTTTGGAGTGCATTCTTTTCGTTAAGTCCACAGTCCACATTATTTGAAGATTTGAGAAATAAAAATAACACAAGACGTACAATTCCCTTTCACATTCCCATACATAAGATGACACTGACTGAGAAGAACACCAAGTATATGTGTATTAAATTTTATAATAATCTACCCAAAAATGTACTAGATATAGTTGATTTCAAGAAATTCAAGAAATGTTTAACAGACTTGATTATTACAATTGAACCATATTCAATTTCAGAATTTATGACTTATTGTAATGTAGAAGCTAGGATGTAATGTGTATATTTTTTTCTCTCTGTAATTGACGGTTTCCTACTTCTTTGGATTGTTATTCAGGATTCAGGGAATAAAGGTATTGTTATTGTTACTGTTATGACACCTACTTATGGACGAGAGATTTTAACGCGTTGTCGGAGTTCGAGACTGCTATATTAGTCACTAGATTAATGAACGAGTTGATTAAGATATTTTTCGGTCGACCAAATTATGAATTGAAAATATATTTACAGAGTTAATACAAATTTTCATCAATAATTTATTGCACCCAACTGCCGGAGGAGTTGTTTTGTGCCTGATTTGTACATTTTGTTGTTTCAGATAATTCATGTGAAGGAATTTACCATATTATATTCCTTTATTTGAGAAAAAAACAACAACAGCATAGATCCTCCATACCAATATACTCTTGGTGGTTAGAACAGGGTATAATCAATTTTTATGTCATTCTATGTAATCAGGAAAGAGTATTTGTTTGAAATAATTAGTTGTTCCAGTTTCCTGGAGAAAAGATTGATATTCTTTAAGTTCTTCACCTCCTCAGGGATACAGTTATATATTTTGGACCAATAGTGCATACAGGGTGTCCCGTAATTAGACCGACAAACTTCTAGTAGACATTATAGATCATATTTTAGACAGATTCGACCCAAATCATATAATGAAAAATTGCTTCGTTAAGGAGCTAGTGTCCTTTGAAGATGACGTCCTGTCCATACTTTTTGCCACATATTCGCAAAACGGAGTCACATAAAGTGCTGAAAGTTCACACATTGGCTAATATGAGAAACACGCATCGATTAGATTGAGTACATTTCTTTCATGTTCGTTTGTTTGTTTGTTTCGTTTATGCCTCTTTTTTCTTTTTTCGTATCATTTGGAGGAGGGGGCGATGGGGTTTTTAGTTGAAACTTTTTAACTTTCATTATTTTGCAATATTTACATCATATTCATTAACTCTGATGTTTTTCCTGAAAAAAAAACCTAACCATTATCAAGTGAAAATAAATTCAAAACAAAAGTGAACATTGAGTACTTACTTAGCGAAAAGAGAGAAAATTTCAAATCTATTTTTTTCGGAAATGGTGCATCTGGGCGTTATTTTACAGGAGCATCTTTTTCAAGAAAAAAACATCAGAGTTTATGTATATGATGTAAATCTCGCGAAATAATGAAAGTTAAAAAAGTTTCAACTATAAATACCCATCGCCCCCCCTCCAAATGATACGATTGTGCTTGACATGAAAGAAAAAAAGAGCATAAACGAAACAATACTCTCAAACACTGGCGCAGCTAGGGGGAGGGGGCTTTGGGGCTGCAGCCCCCCAAAAATTTAATTTCTTCGTTATTTCTTTCTTCTTTATTTGTTTGTATCATCAAAAATTGTTCAGTTCAGCCCCCCCCCAAAACAAAATCCTGGCTGTGCCACTGCTCTCAAATGTATAGTAACCATAATAACACCAAGAGTGTTTGTATCATCAATGACCTACTACTTTTAAAAATCAAAAGTAATAATCCTCTTACTGAAATTTGGAAAATCTATTGCCCATTAACAAAAATCATCATTATTTGACGTTTTAGTGTTTCTTTAACATTTCTGAACATCCTACCTACACAGCATCATACATCATTTTGAAGGGAAAAGATAAAGAATTCAACGAAGTAATGATATTACAGGGTGTTTATCAAAAAAATATATAGGTTTGTGTTGAATCTTCTGAAGCACACCCCGAAAAAATGAGTAGGCCACTGGATTCAACGCAGAATTCTAATGCAGACGTAGTTTTAGCCCAGCATTATTTTCAATAACCTCGGAGAGAAAGGAGGGGTTCGAAAAGTATCAACTACCAAAATCGCCCTGTATCTCTTGAACGGATATGTTATGCAAAATCTGATTTGACCAACTTGAGTTTCACGAGAAAGTAGGATAGGAACGTGTAAAACGCATTGCTCTATCTTAAATAACAAGCGAGAAACCTGGCTGTCTCACCCAAAATGAGATGCATTAAGCAACCTGAATTCTTCATCGAATTTCGACAGTATTTCGGAAAAACTTGACTGAAATAGGAAAATTATCTCCTAATATTCATTGCTTAAAGCCATTTCAGCATTCGTGTTGTAATTGCATCCAATTCTGCAACTTGTTTTGGAATATATCTTCAAAATGCAAATTTCAAAAAAATTATTCAGTCTTAAATGAATTTGCCTCAAATGAACTCAGTCGTCAAATCAATATTAAAGGTGAACAGGTCATAGACATTTCGTTGAATCTTCAACACCAAATAGGAGCACTCAAATCCTAATTTTCGACAAAACATCCTCTCCGTTTGGGGCGTTTGGTCTAATGGATTTATTTTTCTTCCTCACATCGCATGAAATGGAAAATCGAACCGTCTGTCTACAAGGATTCGAAAGAGAGTGGATTTACCTCCCTACTTACCTTGCACTTTGGACCAATAAAGCAGAGTGCTCCGATCAATTTTCCGGAAAAACGAAAATCTATTTTTCGCTAACAACATAGAGATCGTTACCACAAACGCTCACCTATCTCGGAATTCAGGTTAAGGTCCTTTCAATTTCCTCTTTTATCTACTCTCACTTCTATTCCAAGGTGGTCTCGAGAGGATTTAAGTCCTGTGTGTATGACCGCACTCTGGCCATAATTTCTAGGTAGAAAGCCGAATGAAGTGAACACAAAATTAATAGTGAGTTTTCCGAACTTCCTTTCACGACGAGCACAATACAGTAGGTGGAAAAGACTGATTGGTTAAAAGTGCAACGTTTTGCACGCCTATGCTATTTATTTCCTTTGAGACGCTACTGGTAATCATAAAATGCACATTGACTAATGTCAGGTTATTTATCTTCTATGATTTCATGTCTGTGTGATGTGAAGAAATTCATTTGACTTCTTTTTCCGGCTTCCTCTGAAGGAGAAATCATCTATCTATATACTTATCGTGTATCTTGAACAATTTTCATCTGAATTCATCGGATTAGACTACAGGCCCGTGTTGAAAAAATTATGGGTCATTTGAACCATCAGGTGACCTATCTAGAACGATAATAGATCATAGAATGATAAGATTCAGCACTATGCCGTCACTTGTAAGCTGTCCAACTGAGTACAGGTGAGAATTCGAAAGTACAGGTAGAGTGGGTACATTTTGGTCACATATTTTTGTACGGCATTCTTACCATCGATAGATCCGTGAAAAATAATAAGAAAACGCGTAGTGCCGTAAAAAAATGTGGAGCCACAAAGTCGAAATTTTTTTGAATTTTCCGACAATTACCAGGATAAATTTGGTCATTTGATTTTATACGGCATCTGTGTCATACAATTTCAATACTGCTTCTAATCCATTATTCCGCAACGCCGTACAAAAATCATGCGACAAGGGGAAAAAATCTAGGGTTGCAATCCCCTCTCTTTCCGGTATCCAGGGGGTGATGTGACACAACATGAAATAAATTTATTTTGAAAGTATTTTATGCAAAGATAATATTTTTTTATATGCCGTACATTTTCGTTGGTTCAAAGGGGAAAAAAAGAAAAAATCCATTTATTTATACTAATTTTCATAGTCTTTTCGTGATTCTAGGTTCCTAGTTAGAAACTATGTTGAATATGGGTTTGTATTCTATCTATTTATACCAAAATATAGACATATTGTCACTGATAATTCCAAAATACAACATATTTTTGAGAAGTACTCATGACACTGAAGTTAGCAGACCCCCTTGTCGCATGATTTGTACTGCAAACTTCAGTGTGTCATGAGTACTTCTCAAAAATATGTGTATTTTGGAATGATCAGTGACAATATGTCTATATTTTGGTATACATGGATAGAATACAAACCGATATTCAACATAAGTTCTAACTAAGAACCTAGAATCTCGAGAAGACTATGAAAATTAGTACAAATAAATGGATTTTTACTTTTTTCCCCTTTGAACCAACGAAAATGTACGGCATATAAAAAAATATTATCTTTGCATAAAATACTTTCAAAATAAATTTATTTCATGTTGTGTCACATCACCCCCTGGATACCGGAAAGAGAGGGGATTGCAACCCTAATTTTTTCCCTTGTTGCATGATTTGTGTACGGCGTTGCGGAATAATGGATTAGAAGCAGTATTGAAATTGTATGACACAGATGCCGTAAAAATCAAATGACCAAATTTATCCTGGTAATTGTCGGAAAATTCAAAAAAAATTTCGACTTTGTGGGCTCCACATTTTTTTACGGCACTACGCGTTTTCTTATTATTTTTCACGGATCTATCGATGGTAAGAATGCCGTACAAAAATATGTGACCAAAATGTACCCACTCTACCTGTACTTTCGAATTCTCACCTGCACTCAGTTGGACAGCTTACAAGTGACGGCATGGTGCTGAATCTTATTATTTTATGCTCTTATATCGTTCTAGATAGGTCACCTGGTGGTTCAAATGACCCATCATTTTTTCAACACGGGCCAGTAGTCTAGATGTTTTGTCTGAGATTTCTAATTTTCAGTTTGCAAGATAAATATTATTTATTCTCGCTTCTTGGCTTGGATCACATTCCTTGGCTGGGCTACATTCCTTGGCTTGGGCCACATTTCTTGGCTGGGGCCACATAACTGAAATACTGTACCTACATTTGCTTGGAAGTTAACTTATGGTAGAGAGCTGGAAGCATACCAGAAGTCTATCGAACCCATGGAGGTGAAGGAAGGCGAGGGAGCATACCCTATATTTCCCTTGATGCGAAAGTGTTATATAAAATGGCCGTATTTTGGGCAACTTTGTGGCGGGAATTTTTTGGATTCATTAAAGCACTCATTCACTGAATAAGAAACCTTTTTTAACTATACTTAATATCTTTCTGCTACAAACTGTAGAAAAAATTAACAAGAAATGAGGCACAAATAATCAAATTCAACGTTTAAAAAGTTCGATGTCGGACATATTAGTGTGTCCCTTCTTTGTTTTATTGTTGTTTGTTTACCTTACCTTACCTCCATGATCGAACCCGATTTGAGGGCATATTCCGTTAACGAGAACATCTGGCACTATAGAAGCCAACATAGTGCATTGGAGGTGGAATCACTATCGGAACCTTTCATTTAAGATGAGTAGTCAATAGTCATAAGTTTGTAATTGGAGTAATTGGAGAGATTGTGATTGGAGCTGTAAACTTAGATTTGGATATCTTGTTTTTTATAAATATATTGTTAAAAACCTGACTAGGAATTTCGTTGCTGATATGGTAATCAAGCTTCCCTCCTGAGAAATCAGTATAAGAATCTCATGCTCAAACACTCCTCAGTTGAAAGTTAACGTTACGAAACGTTTTGAAACTGTTCTGAATAATATTTTTTTAGTTATTTCAATTTCAATTTCGGTAGGTACAATAGAGTAGATGGCATAATACAGTAGGTGAAAATGTTTGAAAGGTTAAAAGTTAAAAGGTTTCAAACTGTTCTAAAAATAAAAACACTCATGCAGGAAATTGAATTGCCATTTCAACAATGAGCTACTCGTTCCCTCTTCAAAATGAGGGCTGTTAGGGGTTGCGGCTAGAGGGGTAGTGATATCGAACTCATTTGAACACTCTTATTTATCCCCCTTCCAACAAAATTTGACCTGTCCGGGCGCTCAAAATTCGGGATGGAAAGTTATTATTCATGAAATACTGAGTCACTAGGTATAATAATAAAGCGATGAAAAAAACACACTTATGTAGGAACAAGGTGCTGCTCGACCCCTTCTCCCTATTCAAAAATGACAGCTGTAAGGGGTTGCGGCTAGAGGGGTAGTGATATCAAACTCATTTGATTTTACCCATTTCAACAAAATATGATCTTTCCGTGCGTTTTTCGTCATTCCATCCTAGAGCTCAAAATTCGTGTGTGAAAATTTATGGATG
Organism: Propylea japonica; assembly: GCA_013421045.1. Classification (NCBI taxonomy): domain Eukaryota; kingdom Metazoa; phylum Arthropoda; class Insecta; order Coleoptera; family Coccinellidae; genus Propylea; species Propylea japonica. The sequence continues at coordinate 11,584,498 of CM024243.1, read as the reverse complement.
GCCCATCTTGTAATATAGGAATTATTGTGCGAAACATCAGTGTGATGCCATTGCGAATAAACATGCTAAAACTAACGCTGCTTTCGTAGTATGGGTAGTTTGATCTGCCGGTCCGCGATGCGAGATGCAAATACATAATATCTTTTCAAACGTGAAAAGCTTTAGAGTATATCAGTTGAAATTAATTTTTTTCTCCGCAATCACATATAATCAGTTAAAAAATAAAAAATAAAATCGTATCGGTATAATTTACCCATCTAAAATGAGTACTCAGGTTATTTTTTGCCTGGTTTGAGAATAGAATAAATTCTACGAGATGAAATACCTACCTACAAATTCTAGCGAATGTTCGAATAATCTACTTTCTTGTGCCAAACAAGTAGCCAAATCTATTATAGAGGGATGATCCCATCTCTCTGAGCAGATTCGGCATAGTCTATTTTGGCACAAAGTTGGATACGTTAAGTCAACAGATTTAACGCTCTATCAATTTTTCGGATTTCTCCAGAGAAAACAACATTGGGAGATAAATCTGGTGACCTGGGGGGGGACATGCCATTTGTAGAAATAGAACGATCAGAAAAAGTCATCTTGAGATATTGTGTGAATACTGGTACGTTGTGACATGGACACCCATTATGTGAAAATCATAATTGGTAGCTGTTGAAATGTCATAATGATGCTTTCTCTAAAGGCTCCAAATATTTTGCAGCGTTTGGTTTACTGTAGATGAAAAATGGCTCAGGCGTTCAGCAATATTACTTAGTTAAATTTCCATATCAACCAGAACCAACGTTTCTAAGAGATAATTCCCTTGCAGAAATTCACTCTACTGCAACACTTACATTCATTTACTCCTGAATGCAGGAACCACAACTAAGTCGACTTCCGACAGAGAATCGCATCAATATATCAGATGCGTGCACCACCGTCTGTCTGAATGAACAAGCACGCCAACGGAAATCCTAATGGAACAATTCGATATTCATATTCAAGTACAGAATTCGTCTATCCACTTTGAAATAGTCTACAAGACTCAGAGTTTGAATGGCGCTCTGACGTTCAGCACTATCAGTTGAACTACTCCTTAAATTTCATTTGAACCAAAACCAACGTTTCTAAAAAATAATTCCAGAGTAAGTCTCTCGCAGACATTCACTCTAGTTGCAACACTATCATTCATTTACTCCCTGAATGCAGGAACCGAAACTAAATCGACTCCCACCAGAGAATTCCATCAACCACATGCATACATCAATGTATCAGACACATGCACCACCGTCTGTCTGAATGAACAAACACGCCAATGGAAATCCTAATGGAACAATTCGATATTCATTATTTAATTACAGAATTCGACTATCCGCTTTGAGATGGGCTACAAGACTCAGAGTTTGAATGGAAGCTCTGACGTCATCGGGATCCGATTGCTTCGTTGCTCGACGCTAATGTTCAATCCTCGGCAATTTCTGTAAGTTGGTAAGCCTGCTTCGGAACCACGCTCCGTTGGGAAGCTGGTCTCGGTCCTTTATGAAAATTGACAAGTTCATGAACTTTCCTCCCGACCTTTTATGTGAAATGAAGGGAATTTCGAACTTCTGACGTATACGTTGGATCATGGATGAACTAACTCTATTACAACACTTTTCATATTTCTGGAAATGTATTAGGCACGCTACATCGAATCGCACTGATCAATACTGCGCTCTGTTTATAATTAGTTACACTGGGTGATTAGGTTATTCACATATGATCGCATATAGCACTGAACGTATCAGATTTGTAGATCGTACATCAATCACAGAAATTACATAATTACGAAATCTGCACTGCAGGAAAGATTGGAGTCCATAAGGAGCCTACAGACGATCAACCTAGTTGAAGACTAAGTTGTAAATACGGCATGTTGACGACCAAGTTGAACGTCTGTAGGCTGATTGGTGGTTGATATTCCAGGTTGAAGACTAAGTTGATGCGAGATCAAATCGGTTTGATATTTGGTGGGCGGAGCCCGATGTTGACGACTATGTTGGAGCGTCTGTATGGTAGTCATCAACTAGGTTGACAACACCAGTTGGAATTCTACCTTGTAGAGTGAACATCTCATAGCGTATTCAAAATCCGTCGTAAATATTCGGGGAAAGGTAGTAATTTAACTAGAAAATATGAGCAAAATTCCAAACATTCAAGTTTGGGTAGATTTCTTTGATTGGGTGAAAGATCTTCCTGAATTATGGAGAGTAAAATCCGAGATATATAAAAAAACCTTAAGCAGATGCTTTAAGCGAATATTCATTGGTGGAGCAATCTAAAATATAAATATAAGTGCCAATTTTCGTTGTGATTTAATAACTCAACAACGCCTTCATCGATTTGGCTAATTTTGGTCTTGAATTATTCATGGAAGTCTAGGGAAGAATTTTACGTATAGAAAATTCAAAGGAAATCTTGGAAAAGTGTAAAATCAACATTACAGGTTTTTCATTCTCAGTGCCATCTGTAGTCGTTTTCGAGTACTACGAATGCAAGGCAGTTTCCTATTTTTTCATACTCCATATAATCTTTGATTAAATTGTCATAGATGGCGAACCTGTAAAAACTATTAGAGATTTCAATTTTCAACGAATTGAAATATTAAAATTACCGACATTACACTTCAGTGTATCATCATCAAAATGGTACATTATTGTAATAACTAATCAAAGAAATCTGAAATATTTATTATTTGACCGTAATTTCAGAGTTCACAGAACACTAATATACAGAGTTCGTTCTTCATCACTTCTTTCAAAGGAACGTCTATGTTTCAATAAAAATTCGAGTACAGATGGCATAGAATTATATTATCAACATATTCGCCATCAAATCAAATATATTTTATGTTCTGTGATCAAATCCAAAAATTATGGAATAAAAGCAAATATAAGCATTATATGGCAGAAGATATTTTAAATCGTATTCGTCATCATGCAAGAAATCCCGATTTGTTGATAACCTTGGAAATGTACAACGAAGCTTTGATAAGATATGTGTTCTACTATTGGAAATAAAGCATTAGAACAATTGGGTATGACCCCACCAAATCGTGAGATACATGATTTGTTTGATCGTGAATTGCAACGTGAGCAGTAGTTCAATTCTAATGATTAACGTTTATTTATACAATCGAATATAACCAAACTGAATATTCAAGAAAAACATGTATATGACACAATCATTCAAGCCGTTTCCAATAATGCAGGTGGATTACATTTCTTGGATGCACCTGGTGGTACAGGCAAAACTTTCGTTGTATCATATATTTTAGCGACATCGAAACAGAAAACTGCATTGGCACTTGCATCTTCGGGAATTGCTGCTACATTATAAGAAGGTGGTCGGACCGCACACTCTGCATTGAAATTGCCATTGAATGTAGGTACAGGTGATTGAAACTCCAAATTGCAATATTTCGAGAAATTCTGCTATAGCAAAAGTTCTTCGATTAATGTCAATTATTTTATGGGATGAGTGCACAATTGCGAATAAAAATAAATTACTAGAAGCATTTAATCGAACAATGCAAGATTTACAGGGTAATCAACAGCTTTTAGGTGGTGCTCTGTATTGCTGTCAGGAGACTTTCGTCAAACATTGCCTGTCATTCCTCGATCAACTACTGTTGATGAAATAAATGCCTGTTTGAAGTCATCAGTTCTTTGGAGATATGTACGAAAATTGACACTGAATATTGATATGCGTTTTCAACTAAATAATGATGCAACTGCCTATGAGTTTTCAAAACAATTGTTAGAAATTGATGATGGCAAAATACAAATGGACAGTACCAACGGACTGCTCACCATATTACTGGTAAATCAAAAGGAGAAGTGTGTTTGATACCGCGTATCCCTATGATTCCAACGGATATGCCATTTGAATTCAAACGGTTACAATATCCCGTGCGTTTATCATTTGCGATGTCCATAAACAAGGCCATAGGGCGAACACTTCACGTTTGTGGTGTGAATTTGAAGGAATCATGTTTTTCACATGGCCAACTTTATGTTGCCTGTTCCAGAGTCGGTACTCCCAATTGTTTATTTATTCATGCTGAAAATGGAAAAACAAAAAATATTGTTTATCCAATTGTTTTAGACTAACACCTACCATAGTGAGAGTACCCAATTCTTATTAATTTTTTAGTTTTTACTCCTTGCAGTCTTCATCATTTAGAAGGCATTGGCAATTGGGAATCGGACATCGTCTTTAGAATGTTTTACCTCGAATGTATATAATATAGTTTTTACTCTTTGTCATAGTTGAGAAATAACATTTAATAGTGTATCTTTGTGTTTATTTCTGATAAATATAATATAAACATTTACATTATGTTTTTGTAGTGAGTTTTGATGAGCAGTTCCATACATTCGAAATTAGACTAAGTAAGAAATTTTATTTTTTTGTTATATTTCTAAGTTTATTACTATGCCTTATACGTAGCGAAGCACGTACCGGGCAGCTAGTAATGCTATAATAATTTTGTATAGTACTTGAGATTCATGCTTAGTAAATGAATGCAAAATCTCAGGATGATCAGACTTATATTATGGAAATTATTAAAAAATGAAATATGTAAAAATCAATAATTAAAAGAAAATTGAATTATATGCTACAGATGATGCGATTCTTGGATATCTTGTTATGACATATAATGATTCTTTCTTTCAATATTTCGCATGAGGCTTACTGTGAGCATTTGGCATGTGGTCGAGAAATTCTATTCCAATTGGTTTCGTTTTGTCTGAAATATTAAGGAACAAAAATTCGGAATGGTCATATTTTATGGGACACCTTGTATGTTTTGGCTGATTAACGAACTTAATTGTGGCATTTGGAAACCAAACTCGCCCTGAAAATCTCAAGTCTCAAGGACAATTCCTTAGAAAGTTATCGTGTTTATGGCCGGACTGTCCCAAGGACCGGATTGAATTTGACCACGGATTCGTCATCAGGGAGCAGAACCCTATCGTTGGAGACCAATTTCGGCTCAAAATTCGAAAAGTTCTTTCATTAAACCGGAAAAATGAGACCGATTGTGGTACCAATCCTTGGTCCAAATTCTTTCATTCAAGAACTGTGCTGCACCACATTGTCGCATATATCGTTCATAATAACATATAACGAAAGATCTCTCTCCATGTTTCGATAATTTCTCCTAATCAGCCGACTAGTTCACTCGACGGAAACCACCGCTGAAATGATGTTTTCAACTTGGTTGACAACCGCTATTTTCACTTTCATTTGGTTTACAACCTAGTTGAAGACTAAGTTGTAAACACGGCATGTTGACGACCAAGTTGAACGTCTGTAGGCTGGTTGGTGGTTGATATTCCAGGTTGAAGACTAAGTTGATGCGAGATCAAATCGGTTTAATATTTGGTGGGCGGAGCCTGATGTTAACGACTAAGTTGGAGCGTCTGTATGGTAGTCATCAACTAGGTTGACAACACGAGTTGGAATTCTACCTTGTAGAGTGAACATCTCATAGCGTATTCAAAATTCGTCGTAAATATTCGAGGAAAGGTAGTAATTTAACTAGAAAATATGAGCAAAATTCCAAACATTCAAGTTTGGGTAGATTTCTTTGATTGGGTGAAAGATCTTCCTGAATTATGGAGAGTAAAATCCGAGATATATAAAGAAAACCTTGAGCAGATGCTTTGAGCGAACATTCATTGGTGGAGAAATAATGCTATTACCTCAATATTTTGTATAGTACTTGAGATTCATGCTTAGTAAATGAATGCAAAATCTTAGGATGATCAGACTTATATTATGGAAATTATTAAAAAATGAAATACTTATGTAAAAATCAATAACTAAAAGAAAATTGAACTATATGCTTCAGATGATGCGATTCTTGGATATCTTGTTATGACATATAATGATTCTTTCTTTCAATATTTCGGATGAGGCTTACTGTGAGCATTTTGCATGTGGTCGAGAAATTCTATTCCAATTGGTTTCGTTCTGTCTGAAATATTAAGGAACAAAAATTCGGAATGGTCATATTTTATGGGACACCTTGTATGTTTTGGCTGATTAACGAACTTAATTGTGGCATTTGGAAACCAAACTCGCCCTGAAAATCTCAAGTCTCAAGGACAATTCCTTAGAAAGTTATCGTGTTTATGGCCGGACTGTCCCAAGGACCGGATTGAATTTGACCACGGATTCGTCATCAGGGAGCAGAACCCTATCGTTGGAGACCAATTTCGGCTCAAAATTCGAAAAGTTCTTTCATTAAACCGGAAAAATGAGACCGATTGTGGTACCAATCCTTGGTCCAAATTCTTTCATTCAAGAACTGTGCTGCACCACATTGTCGCATATATCGTTCATAATAACATATAACGAAAGATCTCTCTCCATGTTTCGATAATTTCTCCTAATCAGCCGACTAGTTCACTCGACGGAAACCACCGCTGAAATGATGTTTTCAACTTGGTTGACAACCGCTATTTTCACTTTCATTTGGTTTACAACCTAGTTGAAGACTAAGTTGTAAACACGGCATGTTGACGACCAAGTTGAACGTCTGTAGGCTGGTTGGTGGTTGATATTCCAGGTTGAAGACTAAGTTGATGCGAGATCAAATCGGTTTAATATTTGGTGGGCGGAGCCTGATGTTAACGACTAAGTTGGAGCGTCTGTATGGTAGTCATCAACTAGGTTGACAACACGAGTTGGAATTCTACCTTGTAGAGTGAACATCTCATAGCGTATTCAAAATTCGTCGTAAATATTCGAGGAAAGGTAGTAATTTAACTAGAAAATATGAGCAAAATTCCAAACATTCAAGTTTGGGTAGATTTCTTTGATTGGGTGAAAGATCTTCCTGAATTATGGAGAGTAAAATCCGAGATATATAAAGAAAACCTTGAGCAGATGCTTTGAGCGAACATTCATTGGTGGAGAAATAATGCTATTACCTCAATATTTTGTATAGTACTTGAGATTCATGCTTAGTAAATGAATGCAAAATCTCAGGATGATCAGACTTATATTATGGAAATTATTAAAAAATGAAATACTTATGTAAAAATCAATAACTAAAAGAAAATTGAACTATATGCTTCAGATGATGCGATTCTTGGATATCTTGTTATGACATATAATGATTCTTTCTTTCAATATTTCGGATGAGGCTTACTGTGAGCATTTTGCATGTGGTCGAGAAATTCTATTCCAATTGGTTTCGTTCTGTCTGAAATATTAAGGAACAAAAATTCGGAATGGTCATATTTTATGGGACACCTTGTATGTTTCGGCTGATTAACGAACTTAATTGTGGCATTTGGAAACCAAACTCGCCCTGGAAATCTCAAGTCTCAAGTACAATTCCTTAGAAAGTTATCGTGTTTATGGCCGAACGGTCCCACGGACTGGATTGAATTTGACCACGGATTCGTCATCAGGGAGCAGAACCCTATCGTTGGAGACCAATTTCGGCTCAAAATTCGAAAAGTTCTTTCATTAAACCGGAAAAATGAGACCGATTGTGGTACCAATCCTTGGTCCAAATTCTTTAATTCAAGAACTGTGCTGCACCACATTGTCGCATATATCGTTTATAATAACATATATAACGAAAGATCTATTCCCATGTTTCCATAATTTCTCCTAATCAGCCGACTAGTTCACTCGACGGAAACCACCGCTGAAATGATGTTTTCAACTTGGTTGACAACCGCTATTTTCACTCTCATTTGGTTAACAACCTAGTTGACAACATAGTCTTCAACTAAGTTGATCGTCTGTAGGCCGCTTTATGATGAGCATCAGTTCAAAATCACAACATGTTTAATAGAACGCGCATCAACTGATTTTGCATCAGTTTGGAAGTGATGCAACGTCAAATAGAGAGGGCCTTGTGTTGTTAGATATACGAAAAATATGAAATCATAAATCAAATACATAATTATCTCCAAAATCCATTTTATAAAGTCAGATTCAACTGATTCACGAAAGAGAACCCAATTCCTTTCGAATTTATTTAGTAACTGCACAAGATTTGGAGTGACCTTGAAACACCGTATCGATCTGAATGAACCAAACTGAATGAATCGTCATTTCCTCGTTCACATAAAATTTCATTTTCTTCTCAGTCGCTATGCCAAAGAGGAATAACCGAGAATTAAAGTAGAGGTAAATTTTTTAATATTCCAGAAGGAAATGAATACTTGCGATATAGCATTGAAATCTTCTTTCGAGATGATACGAAATTGAATATCTTTGCAGCCCGGAACTTTGAAATGAAACGTTTTTCGCGAATATTACGTCTACAAGGGACAGCGGAAGTGTGTTTAGAGCCCGTCAAAGGAGGTCTTTTTGTTTATCTGTCATCTTTCAGCCTACAAATTTTATTAGCGAGGAATAGGAAGGTCCAAAAAATATGACGCCGTTACTCTGCACGTAATATGATAAAATGGCGTCGTTTCGTACAAAGCAAATTGAAAATGATATTCTAATTGAATATTCATGTTTAAATGTCCGTTGAAAGCCCGCAGCGCTGCGAATACAATTAATTATTATTATCATAAATATGGGTGCGTAATTTGAAATAAACAGAATGAGGTTTTGGACGACCATAGCTAAATGGAATCGTTAAGGTCACATGACAATTTCGTTATTCGTTGTTGATTGAATATGTTGAATAAATGATAAAAGCATATTTGCATTCCTTTGTCTTGATTGTTCATAACCAAATGTATTTCGACTTTTAGGGCGAAATATATCAATTTTAATCTATTGAAATATTGACCCAATGAATTCGAACCACTGGTCTGCTGAAGCCAAACTATGGTCTGCGAATAATTTGAAATTTGAATTTGAATTCGACGTGCAGTGACTGGAAAAAAAATAGAATAGCCCTGAGCAGGTGCTTTTGAGCGCTCGTTCATTGATAAAGAAATAATGCTTGTGAGCTGAAATGAACTCTGATCATAAAGCCGGTCCCAGACAATGCGTGCATTCGGCGAATGTGCCTTCGTAGTTCGCCTTCGGGTACCCTCCCAGACACTGCGGCAATAGCGAAATGTTCGACATTCGTTTCTCTGTTGACAAACGTTCGCCAAACGGCCTCAGTATAGAACAGTAGCGGAGAGCAGTCAGTAGTAGTAGGGGCGTTCGGCATCGACATCGGACGTGTCGGATCGATCTGAATTCTGAACCGTTCGTTTATTACATCCGGATTGAGGGGCGTAGACATCTGGAGCGTTCGTCATAAAAAATCTGAGCGATCGGACGTCGATCTTTTCGCTCGGTCTATTTCGACGGAGCAAAGCGATTTTATCCATAGAGTTTTATGTTTTTATATATTTTTATGTTTTATGCTGAGTTTCCTGATCTGACCATCGATAGATTGAAAAATTCTAACACTTTTATTCTTCTGTTTCCATTTATTCATGAAAACCTTAATTATTTTATTAAAATTTTTCGATATAGCTATCGTAGTTATGAATGGGCAGGGGGAGATATTGCTTTCTCGTTTCTTTTTCGTGTAATTAATTAACTAGGATCTTTCGGTACAACTATCGCCGTATTGAACGACCAGTAAGGGATATTGCATTCCTCGTTTCCTTTGCATTCAGTGCCTTTGCACCTAAGTATTTAATTGAGATTTTACTGAAGAGCTACGAAAAGGGTGAAGTATCGTTAAAAGATGAGCATATTTCCCAAAATAGTGATCTTTGAAATCTCATAATCTATAAAAGTAGAACAGAGCATTATGTTCTGTGGCAGATGCTCTGTACCGTTATTTTATATTTATCTATTTTAAAAACTGTGGAGCTATAGGAAAATATGTTCAGAAACTAGACAAATCAGACAGTAATAATTTACAATTACAATAAAAATCACAACACCTAGTTGTAACTTGATCTCATTGCTGTCAGAAATCAAAAATTATTCGGAATTACTCTCGATAATTGAAAAGTTTCATATTTCAATATTTGTTCTGAGATATGATTCGTAGAGTTCCAAGAACTCCATTATTAATTTATTAGACCATTCCATGATGGCTAAACAAATAATACCTAAAAACACCGTGACGTCACGTCGCACGACTCTGACTGAAGACAGAATAGGCCATAGAGTACGCGTAGATAAACACATGGTCTGGGAGCTAACACGAATGAGCGCGAATGTACTTCGTCTTCCTTTGGTTCGTGTCGTCCGTACCGACAAGACTTCGGATAGCAGGCCAATGCCGAATGATACCCGAAGTTGAGCTCCCACACACTACGCGAAGCACCGCCAATGCCGAACATTCGTCAAATACACGCATTGTCTGGGACCGGCTTAAAGAACTTCTCTTTCACACAGAAGGTTAATGGCTTTCAGGAGATAATAGAGAGTAACCGAAACACAAATAAAGGTCTAACTTAAATAAAATTTCCTTTATTTTGGCATCTGCTCATGCGCATCAAAGATAGATTTTGAGGTGGCCTTCAATAAAATACAGGCCTCCTTTATTCAACTTAATTGAAGGACGACCGTATTCAAATGAAAGATCCCTTATTTAAACAGTTCTTTATCCTTTTGGGTTATTTTCTGTCAGGTACCAGGTATAAACTATGGTCAGGTACTCCTTTCTTCTTTTTTTTGGTGCACTGATAAATTTGAAATTCGTTAGTAGTGGAGAGTCAGTTGATCATTCGATATCGTATATTGTGAAAATTTTACATAAAAAAATGAACAGGAGATTGAAAATCAATGTCTCAAATTCACTAAGTAGGGCGAAATTATAGTATTGGGGGAAGTGTTGACGAAGAATTCCTTCATGAATCCTAAAAATGGGAAGGAGTGAGAAATGGACAATTTCTTCAATAAAAATTTATTTTTCGGCAACCGCCCTTTTTCTTAGAGAAATTTGCCTTTCCTGGTCTAGTCCGGGAAGTACTTACTAGGACTCGAACAGGAAGTATGATTTTCAAAAATACAGTTGACCATCACCATGGCAACAAACAAATGGCTGAGAGTTCATGTGAAATAAGTTATTTAAAGTTTGCATATTGTACGAAACAAGCATTCACAACTGCCATTAAAGGAGAGCGTCCACCTATCGGCAGCGAACGCAGCGGATTGTAGAATTCTTTGTAAAATATCAGATTAATTCGGCGCGGGTAGGTGGACGCGCTTGCATTAGTTTCTATACAAAGTATTCTAAAAGCCGCTGCGTCCGCTCCGTCCGCTGCGCTCGCTGCCGATAGGTGGACACTTACCTTTTCTATGACAGCAAACAATGTTAAAATTGATTGTTTACGTGGAGGCGGGTTAAAAATATTTTTAACAAGCTTCCACGTTGAATAACGTCACTTTTAACACTCATAATTTTGAAGTTTATTGTCATTGCAAATTCGCCCATTTTATTATCAAAATTGGGCAGTTGTACGAAAAACATTGTATGGTATTTGTGTTAAAAGTGGTTTTATTTTGTTTGCGAAATTGTTCAATTCGCTTCGGCTTCGCTTATTTCACAAACTTTTTCACTCACGAAATAAAACGTCACTTTCAACAATCATATTATATAAATACCTATTTTTGGACACGCAGACTTCGTTTTCGAGCTAAAAAATGACTACTACAGAAAATGATACCGAAACGAACATAAATAACCTCTCAGAAAACTATTCTAACCTCTCAGGAACAATAAAAAATACTTTTTTCCATAGTAAAAAAATTTTTGGTAGGTACAATAAAAAATGTCCAACAATGAACTTAGTCAAAATCAGCGCTTATTATTCATTTTGAGCACCATGAACAAACATGTTTTTGGCATGAATAATACTGATATTTGGATTTTCTATTTGTTTATAGAAAGCACATATTCTTCTTCTGAGTGAATAACAGCCATTAAAGGCGAGTAGCATACTATATTTTATCGACGAGTACTGAATATATTTTTCTCCAACCATCAAAAAATGTTGACATTTTTGTACTATTTTCAGGTGCAAAAGTTATACATTTCCTTACCGTACAAAAATTCACTCGTTACTTAGCAACACTTTTAATCCTAGGATTAAAAACGCTACTTTTAATCCTTGGATTAAAAGTAATGGCATTTGACGTCTACTTGACAATCACTGTCATGATTCTGTGTTCAAATTCATAACCAAATTATGAACGATTTTTCACTAAAACCAATTTTATTGTAATTTTGACTTGGTTGGAGAAAAAAGAGTATATATTATTTTCGAAAATTTTAAAATTTGCCACCATGACAGGACCTTTTAATTACTAGTGTGGAAAAAGTCAAGTTGACACATGAGAAATTCTTGGAGAATATATTTATATATATATTTTGTAATAAAAATTGCTATAATCGATTGACAAGGTAAAACCATATTTTTTAGTTGGAGTACTTTAGAATACTGAAGAAATATCAATTTAAAGAATATAATATTAAAGTTGAATCTATGATGCATCTGACAGATGAGAAAAATAACTCATTATTCGCTTGTGATTAATGGTTATTATTATGGCCGAGCAAAAAGACGTATAATGGGTAGATGATGCAATAGTCGTGGATAAAATTATATTTTTCGATAAAGGAACAATAATAAATATATTTAAAATTTTTCTGATGAGTTCTTAAAAGAGAGTCAGATAACTATGTTTCTGGGATTCACTATCAAAAAGATTCTTCGAGGGAATTATCACACTTATAAAAGCTGATTCTCTCTTAACCATGGCAATTTGTAACCATTGAAAGAGCGTCTACCATAATACAGGAACCCTTTGTGTCGTCGAAAAAAAAAATAAAGAATGTCTCTTACCGAATTCCAAACTCAATTATAAACGTGTCAGGCATTCGGCGCGTTAATCTGATCGAACGAGACGCAAAATCGAGGCTTCCAAATTCCAAAGGCTCACCGGGCGTTTCTTGCACAACATCGATCCAGAACGAAACAGTTTCGAATTCCTACGTAGTCATTTCGTTCACGTTAACTCAACCCACAAACTTCGAGCTGATCAACCGCCGAATGCCTCAAACGATACTCCCTGTGAAATTCCAATCGAAGTTTTCTACTCTTGTAAATTCGACAAAAGAGAAACTTTAGTTGTGAAAAAAAATCAGAAAACTTTGTGATTCTGGTAGGATTTTAGGGGAATGCAAATGGACAGTTTAAATTCATTTGTTACCCATTTTCGTCCATTAAACAATGGATGAAAAAGTCTTACTAGTGAAAAGTTAATTTCTTTCTTGTTGTCAGAAATAAAAATTGGGTGCCGTATGAGTTGAAGCCGAGGGACATCAAAAGACGTTTTTTTACCTGTGAACTGCTGCTTCAGCGTCAAAAAAGAAAAGGTTTTCTGCATCGAATTGTTACTGGAGATGAAAAGTGGATACGATACGAAAATCCCAAGCGTAAAAAAGCATGGGTTAAGCCCGGTCAACATCTACAGCAAAGCCCAATATTCATAGCTCCAAGCTCATGCTCTGTATCTGCTGGGACCAGCTCGGAGTTATTTATTATGAGCTGCTAAAACCCAACGAAACCATCACAGGAGACCGCTACCGACGACAGTTAATCAAATTGAGCCAAGCATTGAAGGATAAAAAGCGCAATATGCTGAAAGTAACGACAAAGTTATCCTCCAGCATGACAATGCTCGACCCCATGTCGCAATCGTTGTCAAAACTACATAGAGAACCTCAAATGGGAAATTCTACCCCACCCGCCGTATTCACCAGACATTGCTCCTTCTGATTACCACTTGTTCCGGTCGATGACGCATGGCCTGGCTGAACAGCGATTTTCTTCCTACGACGATACCAAAAAATGGGTCGATGACTGGATCGTTTCAAAAGACCAAGAATTCTTTCAGCGAGGAATCCGTATGCTACCTGAAAGATGGGAGAAGGTCATAGCTGCCGATGGACAGTACTTTGAATAATCTACGTGTTGTAGTCTTTCCAGAATAAAGCTCTAAACTTAAAAAAAAAACGCTACGAACTTTTTCACGCTCCCAATATAACTCATTGGCTAGTTCGAACCTCCTCCTTTTTGTCAACAACAATAAGTTTAAACTACACACTTTTAATAATGGGATATTGACTCTTACAATCACATTATCAAACAAAGCAGGTATTCTGACGAAGAAACAGTCAATTCATATTTTATTGTTATTATTTCCTAGTAGGTATACAGGGTATTTCCTAAACATGCGGCAAAAATTCAGGGGTTGTTCCTTGTACTATTTTAAGCATGTTTTGTCCTTTGATGATTTTTGAAAAACCTTTTTGTTTCGAAGATACAGGGTGAACAACATTTTTCATATTTTTAAAATTAATAATAGTTTAAATAAAAATGCGTACCGCACTGTGTTTACTAAGTAGATACAATTTATTTTTAAATTTGTTTATCAACATTCCAATTACTAAAAACGGCCAGTTTTTGACTTAAAATTGTTCAGATGGTAAAGGAATACAGATTAAACACGGTTTTCATTTGAATTCGTTTTTTTGGCTAGAGGTGGTCATTTTCAACAGTTTTTGTAGGTTAAGTTAAATTTTCATGTAATATTTCATAATAAAATGTTAATATCTAAAATTTTGTTTCCCCTGTATCTTCGAAACAAAGAGGTTTTTCAAAAATCATCAAAAGGACAAAATATTCTTAGATTAGTCCAAGGAACAATCCCCTGAATTTTTGCCGCATGTTTAGGAAACACCCTGTATAGTATTACTCGAATGAATTACCTCAGAAGTAGGTACCTGCTGCTCCTCTCAATCAAAATGAAAAGTGAAGATTTTCATCTTTCACCAGTAAGTAAATGGTTTCGCTAGTGACAAATTGGCGGAGACGGCCATTTTGCCACATCTCGACCTTCTTAAAAGAAGCGAGGATAGCAGACAAATTGGATTACGTTAAAGCTAATCAAGACCGAAGTTTAGCAAGTTGCCTAGTTATGAGCTATTGTGATGAATTCCGCCGAGGTTATAGTGGCCATATAATAAGTTTTCCAAGCCAATTTCACCAGTCCATTTGGTTTTCTGGAGTGTTTCCAGAAAACGTTCTTACTTTAGGGACAATTTCGCATCATTCCGTGTGAACATTTAACGAATTTTTAGTTAAAATCCAATTAAGTGCTTTATGCAAAATTTTTCTGTCTTATCTAATCACCTCATATTTTTCGAAAGTTGTTGTTTTTTGAAAAAATAATTTAATATAAGGTTTATATTTGATTGAAATGTGTAGGACCCTAATGGGAGACAATAATTTTTATCGGCTAAAATAGGGTAAAACCCGGATAGATGCCCCATTTTAAAAATACCTAACTTCCGAAACACGTATCAAAAAATTAATTTTATAAGTAGCTGCAACAGTCACCCTGGACCTTAGTTTTGTAACGGTTATTGTAAAGTGAAGCCGTTTTTCGCTAGTGTGTGCGATCATCTCAGCAGCACAAACATGCCAAACTTTTAGAGGTAGGTATTTGCCGCAGTATAACTTTTGAAGTGGTAATAAATTCATTATTTTTTTATTACGCCAATACAGTGTTTCATTGAGTGTACATCTGAGTACAAATAGTTTTTGTTTTCTTCTTAATTTATTAAAAAAATTCATGGGCATCTATACCTATCGAAAAGGATAGTTGCCCTGATTTTTTGAGGTATAGGTGCCCCTTAGGACATCTAAACTAAAACCATATCTTCTTAGCAGATTTTCGATTCATTGTGTTATTTTAATTTTAAACTTGATTCCTGATATTTTTGTTGAGACTTATTATTTAATTAATTTATCATGAATGTGTGGAATACCTAATGCTTTATGTTAATATGAAGAATGCAACATTCCGTTGAATATATGCTTTTGAAATTCAACTAAAAATGCACAATTGTTGTTAATTCGATCCATGTTACATACATAAAGTTGCTGTTTTAAGCATTGTATTTTGTTGAGTTTTTGGTTCACACAGTATGAAGGGCATCTATCCCTCCCAGTATTTTCATGGTGGGGCAACTATCCATACTTGTAGGCAACTATCCCCAAAAAAAGGGTTCTACAAAAATAAAATATTTGTACAATTTGGGATTGCTATGTCAGAGAAAAGTCTCAGTATTCCAAATCAAATAATGGTGCTTCCTAAACTCATAGAAATCACACATATAAAATCAATATTTTCAAAAATATGAGGCAAATTCAAAAAGTGGGGCA
Source organism: Propylea japonica (assembly GCA_013421045.1). Lineage (NCBI taxonomy): Eukaryota > Metazoa > Arthropoda > Insecta > Coleoptera > Coccinellidae > Propylea > Propylea japonica. The sequence goes on along the minus strand of CM024243.1, from coordinate 11,568,290 downwards.
TCTATCCAGGTTTTCCCCTAATCAATCAATATTAAACCCATACTTTCTCTAAATTCTCATTACGTTCGGATATAAAGTGAAATTTGTGGAAGTACTGTATAGCCATAGCGAAATTGTGAAATTCAATGTTCATCTAAAAACCCTGTATCTTCAACAAAAATTAAGTTATCGTGAAAAATTAAATGTGTCTCGATGATAAAATAAAAAATCACATAGTTGAACAACTGAAACACCCCAGACAACACAAAGACGTCGCATAGATATCCCAGCGATATCTTTTCGGGAAGTTGTGAGAACTTTTGTGATGTCCCTGCGAGGTCGCTAGGAGGAATATCTCCTCCAAATTCCCGTTCCAGGGATATTCCCAGAGAGCTCTCGAAGATATCCCTTGTGGAAATTCTCAAACTGCTCACATTGTGGAGGTCAACGGCATATTCGCATGAACCTCCTATTGTGACAAGTATGAGAACTTCCCAGCAACCTCTGCATTGTGAGCTTTTTGAAAATATCCTATGAACCTCCCATTTCGGGCTTTTAGAGAATATCTCAATTCCCCCATTGTGAACAAAATGAGAAATCTTATTACATATTTTGATAATTCACAGTATCCATTAAACCATCCGTTCAAATAGATATTATTGTCTCCGAAATTCGCTATTATTTCAAGTAAATAGTTTCTTGTGTAAATTTTTTTCTCCCGAACTTTCATCGAATTGTAGTTTATAACGTACTTATTGTCCCAGATTTCCATGCAATATCAGGGCAAATTGATAAATTCATCAGCTTTATCGAAGTAACAGAATATTAGAAGTTGGAGGAAATACATATTTCTCAATTTTTCAATTCAGAATACAAAAAGCGTCGTTGTAACGGGTTATCCATTTCGTGGTTTCAAAAGTATACGGCTGGAATTCGATATCTGTCAAACGAAGTTTTTTAAAAAATTTTTTTTGTTCAGTTGAAAGTCTGACATTTATGAAAATATATCGCTTGACTATCGCACAACGCATGAAAATTGTAAAAACCTAATACAAAAATGGCGATTCTGCCACAGCCACATATCGTGCTTTAAGAGCAGATTTTGGTTTACATAATCGTCCAACTACGCAAACAATTGGTAAAATTGTGAAGAAATTTGAAGAGACTGGATTGGTTACAGATATTGTAAGCCCTGTGCATCATCGTTTTGCTCGTGCCACTGAAAATATCGCTACTGTAAGTGAAAGTGTTGCCGAAGACCCGAATCTGTCGATTCCTCGTCATTCTCAGGAATTAGGACTGTCTTACGGCACATTATGGCGTATTTTGCATTAAAATCTACACCTACACCCATATAAAATCCAGCTCACACAACAACTGAAGCCAGCCGACCATTCACATCAACATCGTGGATACGTCGAATGGGTGCTTGAACAACCGGCGGCGGACGGCGATATCAACTGGCCACCAAGATCATGCGATTTGACACTGCTTGACTTTTTTTGTGGGGCTACGCGAAAGACCGTGTTTATGTAGATAACCTTTAACTCTTGAGTAGTTAAAAACCAATATTCGTCAAGTTATGGCTGAGATACCGCCCAATATGTGTCAAAAGGTGGTCGCAAATGACCTCAAAAGAATCGATGCTTGCAACAATTCGGGTGGTTGTCATTTAAATGATGTAGTGTTCCACACAAATGTCAACGTTCAAACTTTATAATAAAAAAGAAATATCATGATAAAAAATATTTTTATGTGTTTTATTTACGTTTACTTTTGAAACCGCAAAATGGATAACCCTGTATATTAAAGAATCGATTAATTTTAATTTCGAACTTTTCACCCATAGAGTTTTTGAATAATGAAATGTACAACTACTTTTTCAGTGGATTTTTTTCCGATCGTTTACGCTTAACCGAACGAACATTCGATAAAAAATTCATGAAACAGTCCAGTTACAATTGCATCGGTTTTTTTTGCACAAAGAAGATTGGGAGCGGCAAAATGGTGTTAACAAAACCGGTAAATGAGCTCGGTAAAAAAAAATACGGGTAATTCTACGTGATTCACGTATTTTTATCGTTGAATACCCAATGTGTGTGGTTGTTTATTCTTTTTTGAATGAGGGTTCAAAGGGTTATATGGGGCGATTTATATTTATAGTGCTATTTGTATTGCTATTGCTGTGGATTTTTTTTTGTTGTCCCGAAGTCTTCATAATTTTATAATATATGTGGAAAAATTGAAAGCACTCTATTATATGTTTTCGCCCATAAGTATCTGATGATATGAAGACCTGCAAAATTAGTGAAACCGATATAATTTTAACGAAGATTCATGTTCATTTTCTATTGAAGTTTTAGCGCGATTTCAATATTTTTTCGATTGTAGCTAATGATCACATAACTTGTCAGGAGCCGTCTCCATTTAAGGTTGACGCTCACTCGGGCGAAGCGAGTCGAAGCGTTGTTTTCCGCCGGAGAGTTTTGCACTGAATCAAATGGGAGGACGCTCACTTAGGAGACGCGAAGCGAGGAGCAGCGCAGCGAGTCGTTTGACCCGTGAATGATCCTTGGTGCATGTGCGCGACAAATTTCTCGAGGCTGTTCTCTAGTAGGTAGTCGGCGGCCGGAATCGGGTTCGTGACCCAAGTTCGGCGCTCTGTATTCCCAACTCGAGGAAAAATTTGCGATTTTTATGGAATTTTTATACTCGAATTTTGTCAAAGGGGAAATACACAGTCATTTCTGTATTTATGTGAAACTAGTTTTTACCCGCGACTTCGTCCGCATAAGTTTTTTTTGTTTTCTCCCGGCTGTAAGTCCCCCTGCAACAATGTCCCACTATCGTGTTCCAGTCCTCAACTTCACATCAAAATTGTTCAAAAGCAACCTAAGCTACATAATGGATAGCTCCGAATGTTTCCTTAGTAAATATAAAAAGTAAATAATGTAAATCGGTTTGAAATACTACTAACTACCTACCTGTCAACCCCCGATGTTAGACAGTGTGATAGCCGCAACATCGTCTGCGTAGGAAGTACTAAATTATGGCGCCTACCGACCCTCTAAGTTCGAAAAGTGATCGAATACTAACTTGAAGACTTAGTAACACTCAGTTAAAAAAACATCAAAATCATTTCATTAGCTATGGCGTCATGCGCTTCTTGACACGATCACGCTAGATTTCCGCGGGAATGAGGTATTTTCCCGCCGTAAAAAGTAGCCTGTATCCGTGCCTAGGATCCTATCTTTATATTTACCAAGTCTTATAAAAATCCGTTCAGACGTTAAGTCGTGAATGAGGTAAACTTTTAAAACAAACGATTAAAAATCACTAACTTAATTAGTTTTCTGCCTACTGCCTACGCCTTAAGTACGATAGCATGAATATTAATAGCCCATATCCTTTTCTAGGTCACTATCTATCACCTAACTGAATTTCATCAAAATCCGTTCAGCCGTGTAGGCATGATAGAGCAAAACTCCCAGCAAAAACCATAAAAAAATCACTAACTCAATTCAGTTTTCTGCCTACTTCCTAGCCCCTAAGTACGATGACGTGATCATTTTGATCTTATATCCTTTTTTAGGTAACCATCTATTACCTTACTAAATTTCATCGAAATCTGTTCAGCCGTTTAGACGTGAAAGAGCAAAAGTCCCAACAAAAACGACTAAAAATCAATAACTCAATTCAGTTATCTGCCTACTGCCTATCCCCTAAGAGCGATGGCGTGATTATTTATAGCCTATGACCATTTCTAGGTTATCATCTCTTACCATACCAAATTTCATCAAAATCCGTTCAGCCGTTTAGGCGTGAAAGAGTAACAGACAGACAGACAGAGTTACTTTCGCATTTATAATATTAGTATGGATGAATTTGTTTTTAATGGCTCATGAGAGTGTTGATTGGAATTCTCTCGATTGATTTCTTAAAAAACGAATTTTATATACAATACAAAGGAAATTTTTGTATTTGGTGCAACTGTGAATGGAAATTCAAATCATCTGAAATTTAGGTATTATATTATGTGAATATCCTTATTCCAAAGAAATTAAAATATCTGATGAAATTGGAAAATTGGGGAATAATTTCTTGGGTGGATATATGATCAGAAAACATTAAACATGGTCAGGATTTAATGTTCGAAGTCATTGTTCAAACTAAACCATTAATTATTATCATTAAGAACACCTTCAGTTGTAGAATAAAGAGATTTCCATAATGTGCGTTAATTTTGTTGCGCAGTGTATTATGGGAAATATCAGGGTTGGTTTTTTTGCATTAGTTTTTTTCATTGACATAATGCATATTTTCAGGTGGTCTAGCTGCAGCCAGTGGCACAGGAGGCATCGCAGCAGCTGTTGTCACCATCATAGGTCGGCCTCTCCCCACCATATCGGAAACGACGAACACAACCGCCTTCACAACAGTTTCCTCAAATTCCAGCCCCGAAAAGACCTCCTGCGCCAATGGCCTTGAGGCAGACATGCCAACCACAACAGACTGCAGTGTGCAGTATACCCCACAGACCTTTTATCCTATCAAGAGGAAATCCAAGGATAACGCGGATTCAAAGAAGGAGCGCAAAGCTGCCAAAAACTTAGCAATAATCACTGGCGCCTTCGTAGTTGTTGGCAACCTTTCTTTATCATGGCGGTGCTACTACCAATCGACGCCAATCTATTTAACAGGTAATAAGTGGAATTGTGAATGTTGATTTTTGGAAGATCGGAAGATCCTGAAAGTCGAACTTTTCGGTACCGTTATTTGTGAAATAGTTTTTGAGCGCTCGTTCTACTTAATCGAGTGCTATATTGTTTTGCCAAAATTTCTGTAATTTTCGAGTTTTGAGTCAAAAATGGTCTCAAACGATAGGGTTCGACACCCTTATGAAGAATCGGTGGTCAAACTCAATTCTGTCGGTTGGCTGTCCTTTAGCACAATAACTTTCGAAGGAATTCTCCTAGAGACTTGAAATTGTCATGGTCAGTTCGGGTGCCAAATGCCTCGGTTAAGTAAGTTCGTTCACCCGTCAAATCGTACAGGGTGTTCCATGCAATATGGCCATTCAAAATTTTGGTTCCTCAATATCCCAGACCGAACGAAACTAATCAAATTGAAATGTTGCGGCTAAATGCGTGATGCTCCTAATAAACCTCATGCAAAATTTCATGGCCATTTGAATATTGAAAAAAAGAAACTTTATATTTCCATACAAATATCTCCAATTCAAATGACATTTATTTTGTGAATGGAGGTCGATACACTGAATGTTAATCCAAAATTTCGTGGCCACAGTGTTAACAGAACCATAGAATATTCCATTGGAATATTGAAAAAAGAATCTTTATAACTTGCGGTCAAAAAAATTCGAGTTCAAGTAAGCTGTGAATTCAATTTTTCCTATGTCTATGAGGAGAAAAATAGAATCCACAGCTTACTTGACCTCGAATTTTTTTAAACGCACGATATTTCCATAACAGGATATCCGATTCGAGTGAAATTTCTTTGGTGAATGAAAACTAATATACCGAATTTTCATGCAAAATTATGTAGCCATAGTGTTAAGAGAACCATGGAAAATTCAATTGGAATATTGAAAAGAAGAATCTTATATATCCATAACAGAATATCCGATTCAAGTGAAATTTATTTTCAGAATAAAAACTGATGTAATGAATGTTCATGCAAAATTTCAAGAGGATCGCATCATCAGAACCATAGAATTTGATTTTTTTAATTTATATTTTTTGCATATTTCATTTTCTGAATAATTTGCAGAATATAATTCCGATTGTGCTGAGATTCTGCATTTATATATTTGCCGAAATTTGCTATTTTCTGAATGAAACACTGTATTTTTCAACCTCAAACTTTTGAGATTCGTTTCTGAATATGTACATTAATGTACGTATCACAACCTTCAATGGTAAGTCTGCCCCCGCGGCCTTTTCGATTCATATTTATTTGGGAGATCGATTAGACATTGAATGAAAAAATTCAGCCAAGTTTTTGGCTATTTAACTCGGACAAATTCTGAGATTTTTGTAAAAAGCACTGTTTTCGATTTTATTTTTTCTATGGTGAAGTCCAGAATTTTCGAATGATGATTTTTTTCCTTGATTCTTTGCTATTAAAAGAAAAGATAATATTTTTTTATGAATCGCAGCTGAAAAATCGATTTAAAAAAATAAAACTCTAGTCATATTTCTTTTGGTGTCCACCAATATTTTATAACGTAAAATGACTTTGTCGCTCCTTCATATCCTGGAATTTTTTCACATTTTTAAAATTGGTGGAACATTTTGAGAAAAATTTAACCTGTTCCAAAAATATTTTACATGAAAGTCACTTCTTCCACTACAAGAACTTTTTGAAGTTTAAATATTTTTTGAACATTTTACATAAAGATTCAAAGCATTTTATCTCAAATATATCCAATAATTTTCCAAAGAAAGATATTTTGAGTTTATTTATTTCCGAAATATAATTAAATCAATTGGTTTAAATCAGATGACGTTTCAAAATCAATTGCATGTGTGAAAGAATTCATGGCCTTCTATTAAATAAACAGAAAAAATAAAGTGAATTTTTAAGCTCTAATTTATTAAAGAGTAGAGCGTGATACATATACAGGGTGTACTGGCAACAGTCGTAGATGTGCTCGTTGTAGACACCGTAGTTGAATTTAGATAATTGATGATTTGAGCAACGTTACTCTGATCACATCTGTAGATTGCTACATATCATAAGGCGTTTTCGGAAACTTTTCAGAGTTACTAACTCGATCCATTAGGTCATGTGACGGATCTACTCGGATCACGGACCTGGGTTCTAAGTTCACGAATACATCAGGTTAAGGGTTTGAAGTATCAGACGTATCAATACATAACCAAATATTTTATGAATTTATTTTTTCCGTACCAGTCTATTGTCGGATGTCTCTAGCTTTGCTTGCATTCATTGGCTTTTGTTAAAATCTTTCTTATAATTTCTGGTTGCTCTTCCATGTTCAATGTTATTTTGTGTACCTATGTTAAAGAAGTAAATAATTTGTTTCTTCAGTCCCAGTTTATTTTCGGATCTCTAGCTTCACTTCTTTATTGGCTTTTTAGCCCAGTCAAATTAGACGAAAAAGGGGGCCAACCTCGGAATGAAAGATAATAAGCTGAAAATTGGTATGAACCTTTGTTTTGTCATTCTAATGTTGTCTCAAAAGTCACAATGCTATCGTGCCGGCGTTTTCGTTAAGATATTGAAGGTCAAAGGTCATAAAAATCGGGTTTTTGCAAATATCTGCCTTCCTATTGATTAAATGAGATTTGCAGTTATTATGAAAGTTGTAGACTATAAAATTTTCTACAACTTTGTTCGAACTTTTTTTATACGACCAACCGTTTTTGGGTTAGAGCGCGAAGAGTGCGCAGAGTACAGTCATACATGACCTAATGCAGGGTCAAGCGTGAGTTACGGTTAGCAGTTCGTTGTATGAAGTCAATTATTTACTAAACAGTTATAATTATTGAACAATGCCATTATTATGTAATAATATTAATTATTTATATTTAATTAAAATAAGTAATTAAAATTATTGTATTTGACGGATATTCTGACTTTAGTAAAAATATTAAATCAAAGGAACAACAAAGAAGAACTGCTGCACTTTTAAAATCATATGAAGTTTGTTTTGACGAAACAATGATTGTGCCAATCAGTCAAGAAAAATTTTCATCAAATCGGTCTAATAAAAAAAAATTGTTGAAAAATTTGAAACTGGTAATATCACAACAAAACAAGTCAGAGATGATGCTGCTGTTCTCATCATTGAAACAGCTATAGCCTTAACAGAACATCAAAAGACTGCTGTCATCATAGGAGAAGATATTGATTTGTTCGTTATTTTAATTGGACGTAATCAATCCCATCAACAGGAAATTTTCCTCAAAAAAGTTGGCAAAGGCAATGTCACACAAGAAATATACTCTTCTAAAAGTTTAAACCAATATCCTCGTACTAAAAAACACATTTCATTTTCACACGCATTTAGTGGCTGTGACCACGAATTCTGCGCTATTTAAAAAAATTAAATTGAAAAAAAATTAACGAATAGAACATAAATAATGGGCATTGTTTAATAATTATAATTGTTAAGTGAATAATTGACTTTATACAATGAACTGCTAACCGTAACTCACGCTTGACCCTGCATTAGGTCATAATGACTGTACGCTGCGCACTCTTCGCGCTCTACCCCAAAAACGGTTGGTTATGAAGAAGAAAAAGTTCAAACAAAAGTTGTAGACAATTTTATAGTCTACAACTTTTATAATAACTGCAAATCTCATTTAAGCAATAGGAAGGCAGATATTCGCAAAAAACCGATTTTTATGACCTTTGACCTTCAATATCTTAAGACGCCGGCACGATAGCATTTGTGACTTTGAGACAACATTTAGAATGACAAAACAAAGGTCCATACCAATTTTCAGCTTATTATCTCTCATCCGAGGTGAAATCCTAATTTGACTGGGCTATTTGTGAAATATTTCTTGTAATTTCCGGTGCGCCTCCCATGTTTGATGTTATCTTTGAGTGACTATGTTTAATAAGAAAAGAATCTGTAGCATAGCGCAGAAAGATCTGCAGACAAAATTATGAAGAAGTTGTTTTACATTATTTCTTGGCTCAAAGAACCACACATTTAATTGAGCAAATTCTCTTCTCTTTCCATAATTTTTAGGAATAGAATATATGAAATTACTACGAAAAGAGTAAAAGATTCATTCCCGCCTTTTTCAAATAAAAAATTAAACTGCAGTGCGCATGCGGTGACTCTAACGACGCTGCTTGTGTAGGGTTTCGATAAATCAACCTGTACTGGGTCAGTCGAGTTAATAGCACCGTACTTTCCGAACACGGGTGGATGTTCGGGTTAGTTAAACGAACACGAAGGTGGGATCAAGTTAACCCGAGTAAGTTTCCGAAAAGGCCTATACAGATGTGGAAGAAACGGATGGAAACACAGGAGTTTCAGTGTTAAATTCACGCTGGTTCGGAGTCCAGTGAAGCAGTGGAAGAATCGAAACCTCGGAGCGATGCGATGTGAATAAGCGGCTGGTCTGTTGGAATGGCAGTCTGTAGTGAGTGGGGAAGCGCGCAAGCAACGATCTAGGATCGAATATCGAATCAGTAGACAGTAAGACTCCAAACGAGAGATGGATAATATCGCATGACTATTGAAAATGAATACGACAAATTTTCTCCACTCGTATGGGCGCCATGGGCGGAAGTTATTTGCCTCAATGAATGAAACAAATAATTTTCTGTGAAAATTAATATTCAGGTTCTTTTCGTCATAACTAGTTTGAAAATAAAATAATTAATTAATTGTTAGCTGTCGAACTGTCGGAATAATTTGACTCTGTAATAGATCCAAATATTTTGTAGCGTTTAGGTTACCATCGATGAAAACTGGCCTATCATGTAATTACCCAGCATTCGTTTGGCAAGAGAAGTGGATGGTGTGTGCTGCTGTTGAAACCAGTGCACCTTGTTCTAGCAGAAAAATTGTCCAGCAAGTCCATTTGGGCGATAGAACTGTTCGAAATTTTGAAAATAAATGGTTACAAATGTTATAAGGTGCAAACCTTTCAGGAAATTTTCCAGAAGACCATTTCAAAAGATGGAATTCTGGGAAAAGATGATGAAAAAGAAGAGAATGAGATTAGTTCTTTTCTGAGCAAATTTATTCACGGATGAGTCATCGTTTTTTGCATAGAAAAAAATAACCCATCCGTAGTAAGATATTGTCTAAGGAGAATAAGCACCTGAGTATTCCTGTGCGTACCCAGTATCCTGAAAAACTTAATGTTTGGACAGGAATGCTGGGTAATTACATGATAGGGCCATTTTTCATCGATGGTAACCTAAACGCTGCAAAATATTTGGATCCATTACATAATGAAATACCCAAGTCATAACGCAAGCGTAGTCACACAATATCTAAGAACGACTTTTTCTGACCACAAACGGAACCATCAAATGGCTCCCAGATCTTGAATTTATTTTTGTTTTTCGTAGAATTTATTTTATTTTCAAACCAGTTATGACGAAAAAGAACCTGAATATTAATTTTCACAGGAAATTATTTGTTTCATTCATTGAGGCAAATAACTTCCGCCCATGGCGCCCAAAAGAGTGGAGAAAATTTGTCGTATTCATTTTCAATAGTCATGCGATGTTATCCATCTCTCGTTTGGAGTCTTACTGATTCGATATTCGATCCTAGATCATTGCTTGCGCGCCTCCCCACTCACTACAGACTGCCATTCCAACAGACCAGCCGCTTATTCAACATCGCATCGCTCCGAGGTTTCGATTCTTCCACTGCTTCACTGGACTCCGAACCAGCATGAATTTACACTGAAACTTCTGTGTTTCATCCGTTTCTTCCATATCTGTATACTCTATCATTGTTTAAGGAAAATGACAATGACTCTATATATGTTTCAGTATTTCAATTATGTTTCTCCTTAACAGGTATCTGATGTCCTTCTTTCTCTGGTTGGGCTACTTCAACTCCACCCTGAATCCAATCATCTATACCATCTTCAGTCCTGAGTTTCGACACGCGTTCAAGAAGATCCTGTGCGGCCGGAACTACGCTCGACGCAGTCGCCATTTTGGAATCAGACATTTTCAATGATGGCGGCAGAGTGATCTTTCCCTCGGATTCCCATCCACCGCCCATTGCGGCCAGGTTGGCGGCGAGCGTTGCCGCCACAGCAGTTGCTTCGGGCGCCAGAAATGTGACTTTCAAGTGTGACTGATCCGAGGAAAGGAGATCACGCAAAGTGACGCCATCTAGTGATAGTGACAGCAGTGACGATGACAGAAACAGGGATAAGCGGGTGTATCTAGAAATGGGACCTCTGTGATGCAGGGAACAACCATAAACATTCGGGTACTATTTTAAGTTCGAAGGTGAATGTAAATGTAACTTTTGTGCAGGGTCAGAGAGAAGACTTTAATTGATATCAGTATGAATATGTCGTCAATTTTGATATACACTGACGAGCAGTAGAACGGGTCACTCATAGGGAAAAATCACGCACCGCGAGATGGCGCTGCGAATTACAAAATGTCGGATTGAAGTGTGAACAACAAATATTTTGTCATTCATTCATCAGTCATTACGCTCCGAGTCGTTTGTTGTTGTTTACCTTTTACCATACCATATTTCGATAATTTGCAGTAGGTTCTACTAAGCGATCACAACGACCCACCTCACGCTCACGCTCACGCTCGTTCCCGTTCCACTAGCTTGTCACAAGTCCGCGGACGTTTTGTGACGGTTTGCATGTGGAACGGTGTTTGGGCGTTATGGGCGATTAATGGACAGTTGTCGAATGAGATTCAAATTTGTGTTTGGAATTTTACGCAGAAAAGTTGCCTTAAAATATTTGGGGAATTATTTAACCATTAATGATAATATATCTAACTGATAATGCCGGAGGGAACTATAACTGATGCAATATTCAGTTACTTTATTTCACCAGGTCTGAACCTGTTCTTAAACTCCGTTCATAATATATTTATTTTTATCTTTTCCACATATTTGCTCATAGGTCTGAATAGCTTGAAATAGAATATTTTTGTTTCATCATTATTCTTCAGAAAATCAGGTTGTGAATATGTTTTTACCATCAATGATTACAATAATGTTGTCTATCAATTGAAAAAATCGTTTGAAAGTATGAATTTGAAATTATTTACTTTTATACCTGATCGTACCATTATATTTAGTTTTCAAATTATAGATATTATTCATTGTCCCTACAGTATGAAATTGTAATAGAATAAAACCAATAAAACCTAAAATTATCAATAAAATGAACTCTATATCCGCGTACAATCTATTGAAAGTTTATCCTTAGAACTTAGATAACTTCGATCTATTTCTACATATCCAACCTCTTTACGATTTTCATCATCCTATTCCTCTTTCAGCATGTACTTGGAGATAGGCTTCCCTCTTCAAGATTTGCTGCCATTCTTGACTTCTTTGGGATTTAAAGGGAATTTATGTAGGGAAATATCGGAAGTACCATATGATGAGCATGTGGAACTGAGCACATTTTGCGTGATCTTATCTCATCATTACCTATTACCTCTAACAATCCGCTGCATTTTTAGATTTAAGTTTATTTGAAACAATTATTGTTCATAAAATAACTTCAAATATATCACTTTCAACCGAAACGACTAAAAATTATATGAAAACCTCACACTTCACCACCATAAACACGCATAGAAGAGTTTGTTGTTCACACTTCTAGTATTTCGAACGATTAATAATAGATGTCGCCCACTCCGAAATTCTTCCCCATAGACTATACTACGGAAAATAGATGAGACACTAGTAGAACAAGCTTCAACGCCATCTGTTTTTGTACAACATTACTAATTCGTGAAAAAAGTTCAATTGAAAAAGCATCTGTATCGTTCGTAAAGTGCCTCAAAAAAATTCTGTAGTTCACCTTTGAATAGGTAGGTACACCCATATACAAGAGGCAAAAAGTTTTTTGAAATTCAATTTCCAAAAGGAAATCAGAAATAGATTCGTGCAAGTTATCGATGAGTGAGGAAATTTATTTTCATGAAAATAATACCTACAACGAACTATCATCTGATTTTCTTTTGAAATCGAGAAATGAGGATCAATAATCAAATTCGGGATAGAATAAAATTTATTAACTGAAATAGGTATCACCAATTGAAAATACAGATTTATTTCATAAATATCTAATCAATAAACTAATAATTGCATTGAAAACATTTTCAAAAACTAACAATTATGAATTCAATGATACAAAATATGAGTATTTACCGACTTAACTTATTCAATACATGAAAAACTTTTTTGAAAACTATCTTAATTCTTATAGGTAACAGAATATATATAATATATATTGTATAATTACCTTCTTGCATCTCGATTTTCACATCCAATAACACAGCACGTCTTCAACTCTTGCAGGCATATCGAAATTATTATATTTCAAAAAGAACGTGTCAAACCACTCCTTGTGTCAGTTGACAATTCAAAGGTTTTTTGATAATAATGATTTTACATACTTACTATTTTCTCGATAGGATTTCCATGAATGCAACGACATCTAACTATCAAATTGAAAATAATTTTTTCGTGTATTAGTCTCCTCCTCCGACAGATGGCGCGGAATATACGAGTGGCTCATCTAATTTTTTAGTTTGTCTATGGAGTCACTTTATCGTTTCTGATCGAATAGTTTTCTGAAATGGTAGGAGAAAGAGAATTGCCCAAAAACATTCGATTTATATGAATATAATGAGCGTTTTTCGAAAGAAAAGTGAAGAAAGTATCTCAACAATAAAAATCAGTATCAGTATGACGTGCAACCTCCGCTAGTTCTGAATGCATGCTCGAAACGTCTCCTTATGCTCATACATGGGCGTACCCAGGTAGGGGCAGGGGGAGCAACTGCCCCTCCTCCTGGAAGATAAAATAAACGTCAATTTCCGTGGCAAATGGGAATTAAAAATATACCCGACCGACCATCTTCTCGAAACAGGTATGAGCTGCCCCCCCTAGCTGAAATCCTGGGTACGCCCTTGTGCTCATAATGAGCCTTCTAATATTCTCTTGTGGAACATTTTTTATTTATGACTAGAGGCTTCACGGAGCTCTCGTTGATCATTGGGTGAGAATTATATAGTTACAGTTTAAAAAGTGGTTACAGTTCACTGCAACCTCAATTCTACGGTGCCCTCTTACAAAGCTGTTTTGACCACACACTTTACAGGTCGCCTTCCAGTTCCAGAGATATCTGTGAAGGCTTCAACGAGTCTAGTTCCTCACTCTCACAAGTTTCTCGCCCAAGGAATTCTCTCCTTAGGCTCGCAATGGCAAAGCATTCCTTGTCTATGTGAATGAGGGTTTCATTCTCCTCCCCACAGAACCTACACTCGTCAGTGTCCGATAATTCCATCCTCAACAGGTGCTTTCTGAGGCAACAGTGTCCTGTAAAAAAGCCAGTGAGGAGGTGTAATTGTTTCTTACCAAGATCCAGATATCTTTTGGATCTTGCTGTTTCAAAGTTCCGGAGAGATTCCGCCAGAGTGTTTCCCGCTCGGCTTTATCCGTCTCCAGAAGTTCCTTTTTATAGGTACATTTACCTATACCACAGAAGGTTTCTGGGCCAATGAGTGGCATTCGTGCGCCCTCTTTGGGAAGTGTATTGGCTTCTTCGTTTCCTTTGATTCCCAAATGGCCGGAAACCCAGATTAAAAGGACCTTATTTTTCTTGCCTACCTTGTTGAGTTTGTTCCGGTATTCCCAGATCTTCTTTGAGTCGATGACGTAGGAGCTCAGTGCTTTAATAGTAGCTTGACTATCTGAGTGTATGGCTATAACGCACTTCTGACAGTTTCTTTCTAGATTCATATTTAGACATCTTTCAATAGCTAACATTTCCGCTTAAAAGACGCTCATACAGGAGCCTAGCGACACTAGGCCCGTATATTCCAGGGTCAGCACTGTGGAGATTTTGGAACCATCTGTATACCATTTAACGTAATTTTCTTTGAGGTTATAATCGGTGTATTCCCGTTCCCGTTCCCCCCTTTTACTTAGCAATGTCCTGAAGTTTTTCTCAGTGCCTACTTGCTTGATCATTACATCACTAGAGAGGTTCGCATATGAGATGTCGTTGTTCAGAGAGGACCAGACTTTTTTATTCTTTATCCTCTTATTACCTGTACTTTCCTTAGATATTCTGAGGATAGCCTCATGGGCTAACCTATCAATCACTAGATGTAGAGGTGTGAGATCCGTAATAACCTCAATTGCCCGAGCTGGGCACGTTCTCATAGCTCCAGTGATGGACACACATGCCAGTCTCTGTACTTTATCGGGTGATAGAACCGTGATTCTGACTTCCAGTTAGTTTCATATCATAGACTAACTAAACGGAGAATAGATGAGACACTAGTAGAACAAGCTTCAACGCCATCTGTTTTTGTACAACATTACTAATTCGTGAAAAAAGCTTAATTGAAAAAGGAATCTGTATCGTAAAGCTGCCTCAAAAAGAATTCTGTAGTGCACCTTTTGAATAGGTAGGTACTCCCATATAGGCAAAAAGTTTTTTGAAATTCAATTTCCAAAAGGATATCAGAAATGGATTCGTGCAAGTTATCGATGAGTGAGGAAATTTATTCTCATGAAAATAATACCTGCAACGAACTTTCATCTGATTTTCTTTTGGAATCGAGAAATGAGGATCAATAATCAAATTCTGGATAGAATAAAAATTTATTAACTGAAATAGGTACCACCAATTGAAAATACAGATTTATTTCATGAATATCTAATCAATAAACGAATTATTGCATTGAAAACGTTTTCAAAAACTAACAATAATGAATTCAATAATACAAAATATGAGTATTTACCTACTAAACTTATTCAATACATGAAAAACTTTTTTGAAAACTACGAGTAGCTTAATTCTTATAGGTAACAGAATATACATATATATTTTATAATTACCTTCTTGCATCTCGATTTTCACATCCAATAACACAGCACGTCTTCACTCTTAAGGGCATATCGGAATTTATCATATTTTAAAAAGAAAGTGCCAAACCACTCCTTGTGTCAGTTGACAATTCAAAGGTTTTTTGATAATAATGATTTTACATACTTACTATTTTCTCGATAGGATTTCCATGAATGCAACGACATCTAACTATCAAATTGAAAATAATTTTTTCGTGTATTAGTCTCCTCCTCCGACAGATGGCGCGGAATATACGAGTGGCTCATCTAATTTTTAAGTTTGTCTATGTTTCATATATGTTTGATGGAAATCCAGTCAGGACTTCGTGCTGGCTAGTTGAACATTGAGATTCCAAACTCATTCCGAGTCACTATTCAAGCAGTATTCATTCATTCTTCCCTCCAATGTGCTCTACCATGAGGTCATAGAAAAAATTTGGTTGTGTTAGATTGGAATCGCAATGTGGGTAATGAGGTCTATAGTGCGATACCATACTAGAGCTATATTTTGCCTAATAATTTAACATTCTTCGCAAAGTTGATTATTTTCATCGAAAACGCTCTTATATCGGTTGGCACCTGCGAAAAATGAATAAATAAAAATTAAATAATGAATAACTATAATTGAAAAGAAATTATATAAGTCTATAGAATCAACGAAAATTAAACTCTCACTCCGGAGCTATTCATGCATATCGTCCAAAGAATCTTAACTGTAGTTGTATCACCCAGATAATCTACAGACAGCTGTTACGGCTTTTGGCTGTCATCAGTGCAGAAAAAACGCTGAATGACCTGAAAATCTCTAGGATCGGGTTATACAATTTGGCAGGTTAATGAATAAATCTTACTAGCGCCATCTCGGATCAATCCTAACGAATACCTTCCTCCATAAAGCAGAAACCTTGGACATCAAGAACAAGCAGGAAGTTCGTCCATTTTCCGAAAGACGGATGGTGAAATGATATTTTGCAGTTTTCAAGTTTATGGCTTCAGAAACGCCCACTTCGAGTTTTCAAGGTTTCTGCATTGTGGAGGAGAATATTTGAAAAGATTGTTGCGAGATGTCGCTAGTAAGTTTCAATTGTCACTAGTTAACTGCCAAATCGTATAAACCGATCCTAGAGTAGGTACCTCAGGTCATTCACAGTTTTCTCTACACTGCACTGACGGCCAAAAGGCAAGAACAGCTATCTGCAGATTCTCTGGGTGGCACAACCTTCATGTAGACTATTCGGACAGTATGCATGAATAGTTTTGGACTATGAATTAAAAATTTGTTGATTTTATCGAAGAATATTATGCTCTGCGCAATTTATGTTATTCAACACATTCATATTCATCAAGATTGAGGTACGGATAGGATAGATGGAAACTAATACATTCTTCAGGGCTATAGGCAGACACAACGAACTAACTCTGGTTTCAGTATCTGCTCAGCAGTACCTGAGGGTTCCCAAAGAATCATATCTCATAAAGAAGAATTTTTAGTGAAATCAACTTTCACTCGATAGATAAAAACATATACATTGGATAGCCAATCAACAATAAAGTTGAAGAAGATTACCATTTTGCGACCTCCCAAAAAAATGATACTTCATCGTATTGTAGTGAACCGAATATTATACTGGTTTCCCGAGAAAAAACTAGGAAAAAATTCTCATAATCAATCAATCTACTGCTGGACAGTAACCGTTTTGCCCACTGCTGGACAGAGGCTATAAAATTATTGTATTTATATATATAATGTAATTTGTAAACACCCTTTACCTTGCCTGATATTTATGGATACTCAACCAAGTTGGAGTAACTTATTCAATTTGGATACTTCTTTTTAAAACTTTCTATATGATAGGTGTTCTTATATTCCACCTCTAACTTAGAGGCGAACGGTACATTCGTTTGAACTTGCGAAGTTCAACGCAAAATTTACGCTTCAAAGTGCCTATTATATCCATTAGCCTCTTTGTATGAGGATTCGAAAAATAGTTAATGGACCTTCAAAAAACCTAGAAGATATATAAAGTATAATGTGATTTACTACAAAAGTCTTTGTTCTAAACTGCACAAAAGTTTATGTAACCTTATAATTCCAATAATACGTGGAAGATTAAGTGTTAGTGATACTCATAAATGGTGTAATGTCTTACTTGAAATAGGATTTTTTCACGAATATGGGGAAAACTTTCTTATCTTGCATATATCTCCTCTTCAGAGGTGATTCAATCCATTGCAATAGACACACTAGGATTAGTCGATTAACAAAAACGAAATATACAGGGTGTAACATAATAGTATATCACAACTTAAGGGAAAGAATCCACGTATAATTTCGAGAAAAAAAGTCCATATAAACATGGGTCCGCAAAAGCTTCGTTACGGAGCTATAGGATGTTGCAATTTCCAAAAAAAATGGTTTTTCCTTCATAACTCCTTGTAATTTTTGAGATATTCAGTCCAAATTTGGAATGCGAGCTATTTTCAATAGTTTTCATCATTGCATGTTCTGAATATTAACTAGAATTTACATGGTGTTTTCTTTTACAGAGCCTTGTCTCCTTTTTCCCTCTCAAACTTTTTTGCTGTGTGGTGCTGGTCAACGTAAAATCAATTTTTGATATCTTCGTTCAATTCAGAACTTCTTTCTTTCATATTTGTAACCGTTTTCGAGTGAAAAATTATTGAACGATTGTATGAATTCGCTGACTAAGCTTAAGTTGAGTCTCAGATGACGAGCTATCAAAATGAAAGCAAATTTTGGGCATACCTATCGGGTATCTCTATTATTTTTTTATTTGGCCAATAACATACAATTGTTCAATAATTTTTTAAAAAAGTTTTTGAATTGAACGCAAAAAAGTTTGAGAGCGAAAAATAAGATATGGCTCCGGAAAAGAAAACACCCTGTAGCTGCTAGTTAAGATTCAGGAAGTGCAATGATCAAGACTTTTAAAAATACCCCGCATTCAAAATTTGGATTGAATATCTCAAAAACTGCAGAAGTTATGAAGAAAAAACAATTTTTTTTGGAAATTTCAACACCCTACCCTCTAGCTCCGTAACGAAGCTTTTGCGGATCCATGTTTATACAGGGTGTTTCATCATAAACTGGACAAACATATATTTTCGTGTAGAGGACATCGGCAGAATCATTTTTGCCTCATACAATGTATCTCGTTTTCGAAGCATAAGCGAGATACAGGGTGTCAAGCGTTATTTTTGAGTAGGATTCTTATGAGTGTGGTCAGTTATGTCTAATGGTTAATGTTACGGTTTTTTTTTCAAATCTCAGTATTTTTGGGTCCTCTATTCAGAAAAGTTGACGAACTCTGAAAAAAAACTTACAAAATGGCGGAAGACCTGCCATGTTCCGAATTTTTTTTTGTGGTTGTCAAATTAACTTTCATTTTCTGAATGAACACAATTTTCTAAGAATTTCTGTGAAAAAATGTTTGCAAAATCGAACACAAATTTTTTTTTTACATATCTACAGCGATGAAAAAATTTCACTCGAAATGGATGAAATTTTGTACAATGGTACTCATTAAATTATCAATCACGAATATGAAAACAGAATTGAAAAATATTGAACAGTTTCGTTACTACAGGCATTCAAATATTTCATTCAGACCTCTGAAATAATGAAAGAAAATTTGTTTTGAGTTCTAGAGTCAAAATAATTAAATTATTGGCATGTCCAAACATTCTAGATGAATTTATAAAGAAAAATTCAGTGAAACTTAGTTGAGACTCGATCCGACGTAGGTATTGAATAGGGAAATGGCACTGTTCTAAGGATAATAATATTCGTTGCCAGGCAACGGTAGTTCGTAGTTCATAGAGTTTGACTAGTTTTCGAATTTCAGTGAATATAATTTAGCCAGTAATCAAACTCTATGAACTACGAACTACCGTTGCCTGACAACGAATATTATTATCCTTAGAACAGTGCCATTTCCCATTGGTAGATATGAATCATATAATCAAAGAACATAACCAGAGCTGAGATAAAAATTTTTCCCGTGACCTACATATTGTTAAAGACGTACAATACAATTAATTTTTCCAGATAACTGCCATATTTACTAACATTTCTGTAAAAAACCATACAAACACATCAAATATTATCATATTTCAGATTGTTGGCTCGTAACGTATTTCCAGACTAGAAAACAACTTTCTATTTATCCCTAAATATCACTACACATCGAATGATTGGTTTTAACAAATTAAATTGAAAACAAAATCAACAACTCTTTCAAACGACAAATATTCTTGTACATTCTTCCAATGGGTATCATTGAACGTATAGAGAAAAGGATATCAGTCAAATATCAAAAATTTAATGGATTTTAAGCTTGTACATATTATCATTGCCTTCATTACCTATATCTTCCTTCGAAATTCGAAAAAAGTTGAGTTATGTTGAAATGAATGAAAATAATTTGCGAGTTGTTTATTATTTCTACTTATTGATTTTATTGTGAAACGGAAAGTATGTGTTTTTCCCATAACTTCACAAGTAAATAATGAATTATTATACATGTGTGGTTATTTCCTAGATAAAATCCTATTTCAAAGTCATGTAACACTAAAGATAATCATTATATTCAGCGAAGGTAAATCGAATTAGAAATACTTACCACCATCCTGTTATTTCTGGAACTGTTTCGACATGAATATCTTGAATTTCAATTTGGGACCAGTAAAATGCAAACCATTCAATTATAGTGCTAGCGAAATGGTGAAAGATTCTCCAGAAATAACAGAGAAATATAAAAATACGAAAAAAGTTCACAGTTATCCATCATTTGTTCCTTTGCACATCATCACAACGCTTCCAACCCTAGTCCGGTCTATTTAGACATTCGAAGTTACATAAAGTCCCAACAAGCTCAATTTCTGTGAAGTTGTTCGAAACATAATTATAAACAATGTCTAAAAGTTCCTCATCATTCCCCTGTGAGGAAAAAATTTCATTCGAGGTCAAAGGTCAAAAAAATGAGTTCTTCGCGATTTTCAGAAAAACGGTAAGTTTTATCATAAAAGTACCTCAGACAAAATTGTAGATCATAAAATTATCTATAAAAAATGTTTCAATACTTTTTTTCTTACGAGCCACCGTTTCTGAGATATAACGATTAAAAAAGTTATAAAAGTCGTTATCGTCATAATACGCACACGTTTCCACGCCACCTATGAGGTAGTGTACTTAGCGCGTAGTTATAACTTTTTGAATCGTTATATCTCAGAAAGGGTGGCTCGTAAGAAAAAAAGTATTGATACATTTTTATAGATAATTTTATGATCTACAATTTTTGTCTGAGGTACTTTTATGATAAAACTTACCGTTTTGCTGAAAATCGCGAAAAACTCATTTTTTTGACATTTGACCTCGAATAAAATGTTTTCCTCACAGGGGAATGATGAGGAACTTTTAGACATTGTTTATAATTATGTTTTGAACAACTTCACAGAAATTCAGCTTGTTGGGACTTTATGTAACTTCACTCTCATTTTTTGGTCTAAATAGACCGGACTACCCTCTCAAGAAATCTTTCGACCCTGACAATCTTATTTACGATCAAAATTGTGAAAAACTTTACACCTGTATCACTCATCAAAAATGAATTTATTCAATGTGCCTATAGCAACGACGTTCTCAAGCCCTATCAAATCGATATTAACTTCTTAAGTATGAGAAGTCTTCTTTGTATATAAATGTAAATAGTTTTAAGTACTTAATAGGTTTACTGATAAGTTTTTTTCGATCACTTATTTGAGTTTGTGAATATTCCAAGCATCATTTTCAGTTTTTCTGAATGAAAAATTTACCACAAGTCTTTCAAAATACGTACTATGAGCATCGATGTTTTGTGGTAGCTGTAGATGAAATTTGTTTCGCGCACAACATTTCGGATGCACTAACCTTAGAACCTAAAAACATAGATTGAAATAAAAATCAAAAAGCAATAGCCGAATAGACGAATTCTACCTAGAATAAATAAGCAAAGTAGTTAGAAACATAGACTAACTAAACGGAGAATAGATGAGACACTAGTAGAACAAGCTTCAACGACATCTGTTTTTGTACAACATTACTAATTCGTGAAAAAACCTCAATTGAAAAAGGAATCTGTATCGTGAAGCTGCCTCAAAAAGAATTCTGTAGTGCACCTTTTGAATAGGTAGGTACACCCATATACAAGGTGCAAAAAGTTTTTTGAAATTCAATTTCCAAAAGGAAATCAGAAATGGATTCGTGCAAGTTATCGATGAGTGAGGAAATTTATTTTCATGAAAATAATACCTGCAACGAACTTTCATCTGATTTTCTTTTGGAATCGAGAAATGAGGATCAATAATCAAATTCTGGATAGAATAAAAATTTATTAACTGAAATAGATATCACCAATTGAAAATACAGATTCATTCCATAAATATCTAATCAATAAACTAATAATTGCATTGAAAACATTCTCAAAAACTTACAATAATGAATTCAATAATACAAAATATGAGTATTTACCTACTAAACTTATTCAATACATGAAAAACTTTTTTGAAAACTAACTTAATTCTCATAGGTAACAGAATATATATAATATATATTTTGAAATTACCTTTTTGCATCTCGATTTTCACATCCAATAACACAACACATCTTCACTCTTGCAGGTATATCGAAATTCATGATATTTCAAAAAGAACGTGTCAAACCACTCCTTGTGTCAGTTGACAATTCAAAGGTTTTTTAATAATAACGATTTTGCATACTTACTATTTTCTCGATAGGATTTCCATGAATGCAACGACATCTAACTATCAAATTGAGAATAATTTTTTCGTGTATTAGTATCCTCCTCCGACAGATGGCGCGACATATACGAGTGGCTCATCTATTATTTTAGTTTGTCTATGGTTAGAAAGTAATCTTCCGGTTCTTTACAGATTGTGAAATCTGTCTTCCAAATTTGTTTCATTCAGGAAAAATCTGTTCAGTTCTTGGGAGAAACGGGTATAAATGTTAATGAAACTTAATGTGCTAAATAAAATCAAAAGTTATATCGATTTTCTGCATGTACGTTATCAACGTTCAGACCAATTCCGTGAAACAATAACTAGTAAATCTTAATTGGAACAACTGATTTTTCGCAAACTCTTGAGGTTGAGATATAATGAATCTTAGAGTATTCTGTTGAAACCAACTCTTGGTCGATTACTGAGATCACTGGCCCCATGGAATTGGCCACCCCTGCTCTAGTGTTTAAAAGGAAACTACGAGAAGTTGTTTCTCTAGTGAGTTTATTAATGAAACTCTACCATAGTAATATCATTGTATATATTATACAATGGTAATATAAAATAATATACACCTTTTAATTTTCTCCTACAGTTATTTTCAATTGTAAGACAATCCGTTATGATTCAGTAAGATGAATGCCATCGTTCTGCTATCATAATAGTCTTTTTTTAACAGAATATATCAGAGCATAGATGAAGTTAAATTTCAATGGACATTCTTCTTCACTCTTCAGGATTCTTCTATTAAAATCATAAATACGGAGACTAAATAGCCTAACGAAAGAATGGGATTAAGTGAAAATTTTCTTTTTTCTATAGGTTTCTTATAAATTCGAAGAAATTCTTTATTTATAAGAGTACTAGCTTTTACCCGCGACTTCGTCCACATAAGTTTTTTGTTTTCTCCCAACTTTCCCCCTCCAGTCCTCAACTCCACATCAAAACCTAAGCTACATAATGGATAGTTCCGAATGTTTCCTTAGTAAATATAAAAAGTAAATAATGTAAATGGGTTTAAAATACTACTAACCATTTTCCCGAAGTAAAAGGTAGTCTGAATTTTGGTACCTTCCTACCCTAAAAGTTAATTAGTGTGATGGAATGTCGCTTAGTTTCGATCCAAGTAAAACTGTTAAATAAAGACAGTTGCATCAAAATTTTCTCATAAATTCAATAAATTATAGCGCCTACCGACCCTCTTAGTTAGAAAAGTGATCAAATACTACCTTGTCTTAGTAACACTCAGTTAAAAAAAAACATCAAAATAATTTCAGTAGCTATGGCGTCATGCGCTTCTTGACACGATCACGCTAGATTTCCACGGGAATGAGGTATTTTCCCGCCGTAAAAAGTAGACTGTGTCCGTGCCTAGGATTCTATCTTTATATTAACCAAGTCTTATGAAAATCCTTTCAGACGTTAAGGCGTGAATGAGGTAAACTTTCAAAAAAAACGATTAAAAATCACTAACTTAATTAGTTTTCTGCCTACTGCCTACGCCTTAAGTACGATAGCATGAATATTAATAGCCCATATCCTTTTCTAGGTTACTATATATCCCCTAACTAAATTTCATCAAAATCCGTTCAGCCGTTCAGGCATGATAGAGCAAAACTCCCAGCAAAAACCATAAAAAAATCACTAACTCAATTCAGTTTTCTACCTACTTTCTACCCCCTAAGTACGATGACGTGATCATTTTGATCTTATATCCGTTTTTAGGTAACCATCTATTACCTTACTAAATTTCATCAAAATCTGTTCAGCCGTTTAGACGTGAAAGAATAAAAGTTCCAACAAAAACGACTAAAAATCACTAACTCAATTTAGTTATCTGCCTACTGCCTACGCCCTAAGAACGATGGCGTGATTATTTATAGCCTATGACCATTTCTAGGTTATCATCTATCACCATACCAAATTTCATCAAAATCCGTTCAGCCGTTTAGGCGTGAAAGAGTTACAGGCAGACAGACAGAGTTACTTTCGCATTTATAATATTAGTATGGATATTGACATTTGGGTATTATTTCTGTTTCTGTTTGTGCTGTAAATTCAAAACAAAAACATTAGACAGACACATTTTGATAGGAATCCAGTGGTTTAATCTACTTCTTGCTAGAGCAGGTTTTTCAGTTATTTCTAGATATTTCAAATTTTTTTAACTTAAGAGTTCTGTCTTTCCAAAAGCAGAATATTTCTTTTCACCATGTTTTTCTAAGTTAAAATTTTATAAAAATGATTCAATATCAAAGAAAACATACGAAATATCAGTTATTCCAATTTGTATAACGAGTTCAACACAGAATCAAACTATCTCCAATTTGTACATAAATGTTGATATATTACTGTACAAAATGCTAAATGTAAAATTTGAAAATATCTGAATGTATGTATACAATAACCTCTCAAAATATATATTATGGAATCAAATGTGATGTGCAATCATTGTAGCCACATGAGAAATCGAATTCAAAGATAAATTTCAATTTGATTTAATTCAACGAAAACTTTTCGAAAAAATTTCTCCAAATATATAAAAAGTGGTTTGTTTTGTGTTTCAGAGAATGTTGTTTGAACTGCATGTTTGTATGAACAATCATGTACACCGAATCAATTCATAGCCCCAATTTTCAATTCACGAAATCTGTGATGAAATAGTAATCAGTATTGCAAGAAATTAATTGAGAAATATTTTTTCAATGCTCAGCAATTTATATTCCTTTGTATTTATTTCTATCTATTCATACTAGTTGGAATAATTGGACTTGTAGAACATGTTATTTATCGAAATATTCAATATTCAAAAAAACCTAGGATTAATCAGTATAATCCTTATAATGAATTTTCCAAATTTTGAATTATAAGTGAAGTAAAATAATCACCACCGTTCACAAATTATACAGGGTGTCTCTAAACAAATGCGAGAGACTTCAGGAAATGATTCCTCGATGAAAATGAACAGGGGTAGTTTATATGAATTTTTTTCCGAAATCGACTCCCCTTCCAAGATACAGCCTTTGGAGAACGATGACGAGTTGACAGTTCATTTATTTTCTAACGGCTTCTCAGAAACACTGAGTCATAAAACTATACATTAACATGAAGCACTAATTAGATGTTACTCATAAAATTTTAGATCTCATAACTTTGTTATTATGAGTTGAAAATAACAACCCTCTATGATTTTCGTTCACTTATTGTTTTCGTGGTATAGATTTTCGAAAAATAGAATCCTCCTAAAGAACAACGAGTCATAAAACTATACATAATACAGGGTGCGGCACGGAGGATGGATGGTTTTAAAAAAATAATATAAGCGTTAATTTTTACTCACAAACACATTTATTGACGGAATCAGATTCTCAAGGAAATAGCATTTGAGACAGTCAAGTGTGGTAAATCACATCAGGCATGTGGTGGCCGAAATCGGTGATGCAGTGCTGGAGGCGCTCTTGGAAGTTCGCGTAGACTCTCTCCAACATCGCTCTCTCAACTTGGGCAACTTCCACGCGAATAGCCCTTTTCAATTCGTCCAGAGTTCGGGGCTTGGTTTCGTATACTCTAGCCTTGAGGTGTCCCCATAAGAAAAAATCGCATATGGATAAATCTGGGGACCGGGGAGGCCAATGAACATCGCCAAACCTGGAAATAAGGCGACCAGGGAAGAGAAGGTGTAACTGTTGTACAATGGCCAATTTGTAGGGGTGAAAGCGAAGATCCATATGCAAAATTCGCCTCACCGAACGATCACTGAGGCGAAGTGCAGCAGCATGTTTCCGAGCAGATCGCGACGGACTGCGAAGAATGGCTTGTCGAACGCGTTCAACATTTTCAGGCGTTCGAACTGTTCGCACAGGTCCTCTTGGTCTTCTGTTGATCAGTTCACCACGTCTGCGAAGTGATTCAACCCAACGAAGGATGGTGTTTCGAGAGGGAATAGCTCTATTCCGATGAATGTGGAAATGGCGACGAAACTCACGCTGCACGACCGTGACTGATTATTATTTCGGACGAAACTATCATAGGCGAAAACACGATGCTCCACCGTCCAAGGCTCCATGACGACAACTGGTAAATAAATGCTAGGAACACACGAGTCTAACGGCACCTTCCTCACTTCTCTCGTCCTCAGTGGGGGAAAGTTATGCCCATCTGAAAAACGTCCGCCCTCCGTGCCGCACCTTGTATGATTCATCGAGTAGATGTAACTGACACAAATGATTTTGAACTCATAATTTTATTATGAGGGGTTGAAAATAGCAGCCCTTTATGATTTTCCGTCAAAACTTGTTTTGGTGGGATAGATTTTCGAAAAATAAAATTCTCTTATGGTTTCCATTAAGTTCTGGAGAAAAAAACCCTGCAAAATTTCGATATAAAAAATATAAAAACTTACAAGCAGTTATGATCACTGTTCATAGATAAAGATGTTCTATAAATCTTTCTGAAGGTTTAATTACTAATTTCTGGAAGAAAATTATATCTGTAATATTTTCATTTCACAAATAGATTAATAAGCATAATCGACAAAACCAATTTTGAGCATAAATAACACAAGTATCTTGAAATATTCATTCTATGGAACATACGATGAAATGGAATGAACAATGATCATAACTGCTTGTAAGTTTTTATTTTTTCCGAGAAAAGTATCGACTGTATAGAAATTTTGCAGGACACTTTTTTTCTCCAGAATTGAATGGGAAACCATAGGAGAATTTTATTTTTCGAAAATCTATCCCACGAAAACAAGTTTGGACGGAAAATCATAAAAGGTTGTTATTTTCAACCCCTCATAATAAAATTATGAGATCAAAAACATTTGTGTGAGTTACATCTATTCGACGAATCATATTATGTATAGTTTTATGACTCGTTGTTCTTTAGGATTCCTAAAAAAAATTTAAAACTTTCAATTCGTCATCGCCTTTCAAAGGTTTTATGTTGGAAGGGAGGGTAATTTCGAAAAAGTTATATGAACTACCCCGGCTTATTTTCATCGAGAAATCATCTTCCTGAGTCCCTCGCATTTGTTTACGCTCATTTTCAAAGTTTTCTGAATAACAGTCGCAGAAATGAAAAAAAATATCACCTGATTGCTAATTAAACTAATCGCTTGCAATATTCTGCTGAATTCTCGAAATTATCCTTGAATTTGAAAAGTATTTCACGTGAGTCTACCAGTGTTAATAAATATTCCTCTATATTTCCATCATTATATGTGTAAAGTTTATCGTGAATGGAGATTTTATGAGTGCTTCCCTTAATTACGATAATTGTGATATAGAATTATAATCCCCTTTATGCACATATTGTTATCCTATGCTATTGTCATACTTTCGAGCCCTAAGTATGATCGTAACTGATAATAACACTCCTTTTTAGGTAAAATGTGGTTACGACTAGAAGGATATTTCAGTCATTTCAATTGAATCATTATTCATTTCTTACCGGTATCACAAATATTACATTCGAAACAGAGAAGACATTGCCCAAACTTAGTAATAATATTCCAGACATACAGGTCTGTTCTAACTGAAATATCCTTATTTCCACCGAAAATAACTGTACTTAATTCAATTGTTGAAAAAAATAAATATGAATGTTTCCATAATTGTTTTCTTTGTTCTGGTCACATGTCACATTGTTTCGTGTTCGAATGATTCAAATGCAAAATATGGTAACACACTTAAATATTTTCAAGGGGCTGCTCTCGGTTTCGATGCAGTGCGATGAATAGTTAGGCTTTGTGATTGCGTGTCCGGCCAAAATATAAGGTGTCCGGACCCAGTCGAAACAAAGACGTCACATATACAGGGTGGCCGGACGATTGACGTCAATAGAAAAAAACACGTTCCTCATGTCATGGGGTATTCGAATCACCCCCATGTATGTTATCCGATTTTTCACGGTTTCCGAGTTATGATTTTTCTATGATATCTGAGAATTTTCAACTTGAACATCTTCAAAAATTTTTCTAAAGAAAAGTAAAAGACTTTTCTGATATTTTTTTGTTGTAAATAGATCGCCATGAATTGTACTTTTATATAATACATAGAATAACCAGCATCGTAAATTGATAAAAATTATGGTCTCAAGTGAGAAAGTTACGTATTTTGGATCATGATCTAAATTTTCAAATTTGAATTAAAAATGTAAACAGGTTACTTCATGGTTTCTTAGTAGGCTCAAAAACTGCGCTCAACACTCAGCTTTCAGAATCATTAATAAAAAATGGTACTCAACAGTCTACTTTTGCTTGAATTAGCCTTCAAAGTCAGTGAGTTAAAAAAATTAGTGAAGATGTTCAAGTTGCAAATTCTCAGATTTCATAAAAAAAATCATAACTCGGAAACCGTGAAAAATCGGATAACATACATGGGGGTGATTCGAATACCCCATGACATGAGGAACCTGTTTTTTTTATTGACGTCCTGTATACCCTATATACATGGGGTATTTTTGGGTAGCCAAAGATCTCATGAGTCTCAAAAAAAATTATTGACCTCAATTGACTGGACACCCTGTATAGAGGTTTTGAGAAGACAAAATTCGTTAACCGAAGGTTAACTTTTCTTTGATAGTTGAAAATTCGTTGTAAAGAGGTCGTCGGTGAAATTTTTCGTAATGTAAAAGTATATTTTTCATTGACTCTTATGGGCAAATTGAGTTCATTAGAAATTAATCGTCAAATCGATGAAATCGTCATATTAAGGTTCGTTATATTAAGGTTACACTGTATGTATTATGGGTAGCTAAGCCTAAGCAAATTCGCTGGAACTCAATTTTGATCAACGCACAGAGAAATCACATTCATATCATAGACTAACTAAACGGAGAATAGATGAGACACTAGTAGAACAAGCTTCAAGGCCATTTGTTTTTGTACAACATTACTAATTCGTGAAAAAACCTCAATTGAAAAAGGAATATGTATCGTAAAGCTGCCGCAAAAAGAATTCTGTAGTGCACATTTTTAAACGGTAGGTACTCCCATATAGGCAAAAAGTTTTTTGAAATTCAATTTCCAAAAGGATATCAGAAATGGATTCGTGCAAGTTATCGATGAGTGAGGAAATTTATTCTCATGAAAATAATACCTGCAACGAACTTTCATCTGATTTTCTTTTGGAATCGAGAAATGAGGATCAATAATCAAATTCTGGATAGAATAAAAATTTATCAACTGAAATAGGTATCACCAATTGAAAATACAGATTTATTTCATAAATATCTAATCAATAAACTAATAATTGCATTGAAAACATTTTCAAAAACTAACAATAATGAATGCAATAGTACAAAATATGAGTATTTACCTACTAAACTTATTCAATACATGAAAAACTTTTTTGAAAACTACGAGTATCTTAATTCTTATAGGTAACAGAATATACATATATATTTTATAATTACCTTCTTGCATCGATTTTCACATCCAATAACACAGCACGTCTTCACTCTTGCAGGCATATCGAAAATTATATTTTCAAAAAGAACGTGTCAAACCACTCCTTGTGTCAGTTGACAATTCAAAGGTTTTTTGATAATAATGATTTTACATACTTACTATTTTCTCGATAGGATTTCCATGAATGCAACGACATCTAACTATCAAATTGAAAATAATTTTTTCGTGTGTATTAGTCTCCTCCGGCAGATGGCGCGGAATATACGAGTGGCTCATCTAATTTTTTAGTTTGTCTATGATTCATATGCGACTTTGAAGGAAATAGAAAGATATCATAATAGGTGGTTTGATACTTTATTATAACTCACACATATACATAGCGTTTTATTACTCTTTTGCTAGAATCAACTTTCTCGAAGTCGCCTAATAAACTTCTAGCTGCCGCCTCCTTCTGCACTTCCTCCTGCTTGCACACTTGCTTTACCTCGGATTTAGCCTGTCCTTTTCCTCCTGCCCCAATGTTTATTTCTGACTTTTGATTTCCTTCTTTCAACTTGATGTTTATGGATCCTTTTCCTATTATCGGAATACTAGAGAAAAGTCCTGAAATAAAACTCTCATAATACCTTTCCTGTGTCTGTAAGCTGTAAGTGTATCGTTGATTTTTTGAGTGTACATACAGGGTGTTTCAATAGAAAACGGAAAGAAGTCGACGACCTCTCCAGGTGGTTCCGAATTGATGCAATATACACCGATGCTCAAATCAAACTGGATTTGAATTTTGAAATTCAGAACGGTTCCGAAATAAACCAAAACACATGCGCGGCGGTTCCGGCGCATGTGCTAACCGTCCTGGGACAGTTCTGAACTGGGAAACAGAACAAAGCTGATATTTTAAGGGTTTTAGAAATTTCATCACAAAGATACAGGCATTCTATAAAGGGTATAGCCGGGTTTCAATGGTGAATCTGCCCCCGCGGCCTTTTCGATTCATATTGAGGGGATCGATTAGGCATTGAATGAAAATAATTCAGCCAACTTTTCAGCTCTTGCCATTTTTGAGATTTCAGTGAAAAACACTTTTTTCGTTTTTAAAATTTTTGAATGTTGATTTTTTCTGCTAATTCTTTGCTATTAAAGGAATAGACTTATAATTTTTTTATGAATTTCGGCTGAAAAATCTATTTTTAGAAAATAAATAAAGTTATTGTCATTTGTTTTTTGGTGTTCTTAAAAAGTGTCCACCGCCATTTTTTGACATAAAATGTCTTCTTTGCCCTTTATACCCTGGAATTTTTTCACATTTTCAAAATTGGTGGAACATTTTGAAAAAAAATAAAACTGTTTGAAGTTTAGGATTCAATAGATATACATCAAATTTGGTGCCGTTGTATTCATATTGGCTCCCTGAACATATTAGTAAAGAAAACAATTGGCGATCTGTCTAAGTTTGGGAGATATGGGTCCCCAAAGTCCGAAAAATATTTCATTTTATCCCAAATATATTCAATAATTATTGCAAAAACATGGAAAAAATTCGAGCGAAAGCCCGCCGTTTCTTATGGTAAGTTTGGCACTACCGGGTCTTTCAGCGAGTGCCATTAGGAAATAATAGCGGGATTTACCGGTATGCATCGTGTCATATTCGCGCGAAATAATTTGCGGTAGTGCCAAACTTACCATAAGAAACGGCGGGCTTTCCCTTGAATTTTTTCCATGTTTTGCAATAATTATTGAATATATCTAGAATGAAATGAATCAAATCTTCATGTTAAAATGTTCAGAGAGGCTTTGAACTTAATAAAGCGGTAATTCAGTGTTTCTGTAGTGAGAAAAGCGACTTTCAGGTGAAATATTTCTCGGACTTTGGGGACCCATATCTCCCAAACTAAGACAGATCCGCCAATTGTTTTCTTAACTAATATTGTTCAGGGAGCCAATATGAATACAACGGCATCAAAATTTGATGTTATCTATTGAATCCTAAAATTCAAACAGTTTTAAATTTTTTTCAAAATGTTCGACCAATTTTGAAAATGTAAAAAAAATCTAGGGTATAAAGGGAAAAAGAAGACATTTGGTGGAGGACACTTTTTAAGAACACTAAAAAAACAAATGACAATAACTTTATTTTTTTTCTAAAAATAGATTTTCAGCTGAAATTCATAACAAAAATTATACGTCTATTCCTTTAATAGCAAAGAATCAATAGAAAAAATCACCATTCGAAAATTTTGGATATCACAAAAGAAAAAAAATAAAATCGAAAAAAGTGTTTTCACAGAAATCTCAAAAATCGCTAGAGATAAAAAGCTGAAAAGTTGGCTGAATTATTTTCATTCAATGCCTAATCGATCCCCTCAATATGAATCGAAAAGGCCGCGGGGGCAGATTTACCATTGAAACCCGGCTATACCCTTTGGCTCATTTCTTACGCACCACGCAGAATATTTTCATGATAGTTGGTGCACATATTTTATCATTTCTACACAAGCGACCCAACTATCTGTCACTTGGGAAATCCTGCTACGAATTAATAATAATTGTATATGCCTTCGAATCCCCAGAAAAACACGGTGTATTTTTGAAATCCCAAATATTATCATTATTTATGCATTTTGAGCATAAAAATTGGTGATTTTCTACTTTTAGTGATGATAATTTACTACCTACCCATGAAAATCAGAAACAAAAATATGTCGGATGGTTACTAAAGTAGAAAATCACCTATTTATCATTCTCAAAATGCATAAATCTCAAATGCGAAGTTAAAAGATAGTAGACAAAGAACACGCGCGAAAATGAGAAGTACATAAAGGGTTTTCCAATGAGAGGTGTTATTTTGAGTAGCCCGCTATTTCGGTAGATGTCACGTAGTTCTCATTTTTTGACATTTGACAAGTAGAAAACATGCCATTTATAAAAATGGAACGATACACGCTTCAAGAACGCATTGAAATTATTAAAATTCGCTATAAAAACGGTGAAAATTTGGCAGAGACGGTTCGTTATCTCGTACATTCTTGTGTCGTCGTGAAGCACCTTGTCGCACCTCGATAAAGAAATTGGAGAAAACATTCGAGCTGTTGGACAAGTTAGTGATGTGAAGATAAAACCCATGCACGTTGTTCAAGAACAGCCGAAAATATTGCTCCTGTAGCCGAAAGTGTTGAAAAAACCCAGGTTTGTCCATTCTTGTCGTTCTTTGGAATTAGGCATTGATTAATAATTTTTATGGTCCAATTGTAAAGTATCGATCTGGACAACGGTTACTTTCAACAAGACGACGGTACGTGCGACACAAGCAACGAAACCATTGATCTTTGCGGGAAAAGTTTCCGGGTCGTGTTATCTCTCGAAGAGGCGATCACAATTGGCCACCGAGATCTTGTAATTCAACACCTTGCGACTTCTTCCTTTGGGGCCACGTGAAAGAGAAGATCTACGCCAATAGCGTCTATTCAAGACCTCAAAGATGAAATTCCTGAGGCTATCGAGGACATAGGGCAACCACTTTGCGATTTGGTTATGGAAATTTTCATTAAAAGGATATGGTCCTGTAAGCGTGGTCGTGGTGGTCATTTGCCTGATGTTATTTTCCATTATTAACGGCATAACTTCTTCTTTATAGCAAATAAACATTCGATCATTTATATTGAAAAATGGCATTTTCTTTGAATATCAAAATAACACCTCTTAGTGGAAAACTCTGTAGTTCGCCTCAGTTTTGTGTGATGTTCCAAAACATCAAACCGTATTCTGAAAATTCAAAAATACAAGGTGTTGTTTTCGGGATGCGAAGGCATAGACAATTTTTTTTTATCTGGACGTGGTTTCCAAAGTGACAGATAGTTAGGTCTCTTGTGTAGAAGTAGTATAATAACGTTTACCAAAGATCATAAAAAATATTCTGCATGGTTCTTTAGTTATGGCCACTCAAAGAAATCGGCCAGCATCTCTGTAACGAAACTTTCTAGACCAATAAAATATAGTATATTCGGAAACACCTAGAGGTGCTTTATTCATTCTCCACTGTTTCCCTTTCCCAATGAAACACCCTGTATTAAATGTTCAAAGAGGCAATAAACTCAATAAAGCGGTACCTAATTCATTGTTTTTGTAGTGGAAAAAGTGACTTGAAGGTGAAATATTTTCGGGAATTTGTGGGCCATATCTTATCAACTCAGACAGATCGATCCACTTGTTTTTCTTCACTAATATTGTTCAGGAGCTAATATAAACGACTCCTTAATTTGATGGATTATTTTCATTCAATGTCTAATCGATCCCCTTAATATATCAATCGAAAAGGCCGCGGGTAGATTAACCATTGAAACCCGGTTATACTCTTTCCATGAAAAAGCACGAAATTCCTACGATTGAGTGGGAAAATATGTAACAAGTTTTATTCAGTTTCACAAAAGAAATAGCTATTAAGATTGACGCTCACTTGGGAGAAGAGGCAAGAAGCGAGACGAAGCGTAAGTTCGCCGAGGACCGCGCACTTGGACGAAGCGAAGAGCAGGAATCGGAAGAAATTCTCCCTATCTCTTGACCGCAATAAATTTAATCACCCTTGTTGCATGCCGCCTACCTGCATGAACAAGGGTAGAGCTATTGTTCGAATCATGTTTTTGGTCATAATCTTGTTCTAATTGCGAATTTTCCAATGAAATCCTCGTCGTCCTACCTTCATCCAGAATACAGAAAAAAAATCGATTAAAAAAATCAAAGAAAGTAGTAATCGAATTCCTTCATTTTGGTGATTTCAGGAAAAATACATTTTTCTACGACAACATCGAAAAATTCTTTTTTTCGCCGTAAAAAATTATTCACTAAATAAACATGAAATACTTGAAGAAAGAATTATTTTCAACACAATCAATTACAAATTATATATGTATATTCTTTTGAATCGAGAGCTAACAAAATACAATACATGAAACAAAAAAGTCCCTAGCTGAGGTTGGTGCAAAACGGGGTATCATACTATTGTGTCGTATGATACCAGAGCACAGGGAAAAACCTCAGTAGAAAAAAACCTGCGTCACCGTTTTTACAAAATTGCAACTAAAAACTATTCGAATAAATACCTTCAATATTCAGATACAAAATACGTAATTCTTGCTCTTGGGCCAGGAGGGTGTTTTAAACCAGGTCTGGCGTTCCAGTGATGATTTTCGAATCTTCTGTTCTTCTAAGACCGCTACAGGACCATATTGAAGGGTAATCATCTCCCATAGATTTAAATAGTGGTATTTCATCCTAAATATCGAATTCAGTTTCGGAATAATGTTAAAAAATTAATTACCAATTAATTATTATTCATAATAAGAAATCACATTTATTGTAATGATAATAATTGATGGTATAGTCTGAACTCAATCGAGAAAATTCTGATCAACACTCTCATGGGCCAATGAAAATAACTCATCACACAAATACAAAATAACTATTATTTTTTTTCCATTGACAAAGGACCCCGCACATTTACTATGGGAATTGGCTCCCGGTGGATTTGGCTGAAAATTTGATATGATGTTCTACTAATCCTTCTGATCAAATGTCTCAACAGTCACGAAGCTGAAAAATGCATACTTCTAGGAGTTTTTAGCGATTTTGTATCCATTATGAGACTTATTTATTACCGTTCACACAGAAATGTTGAAAATATTTCGAATTGACAGAATCTGCTTTCAATAATCACGAAATATTTTCAAACATTTCTGTGTGAACGGTAATACGTAAGCCATAATGGATACAAAAAATCGCTAAAAACTCCTAGAAATATGCATTTTTCAGCTTCGTGACTGTTCAGACATTTGATCAGAAGGATTAGTAGAACATCATATCAAATTTTCAGCCAAATCCACCGGGAGCCAATTTCCATAGTAAATGTGCGGGGTCCTTTCGAGTATATAATTTCATAAAAATCGCAATTTTTTCCTCGACTTGGGAAAACAGCGCGCCGAACTTGGGTCACGAACCGATTCCGGCCTCCGACTTCGAGTACCTACTTGAGGACCGCCTCGAGAAATTTGTCGCTAACATGACCCAAAGATCATTCACGCGTCAAACGACTCGCCCCCTCGCTGCTCTTCGCGCGTCGTGCCTCCTTGGTGAGCATCTAGCCATTTTTCCAATGCAAACCTCTCCGGCGAATAACGACGCGTTCCTTCCGAGCGCTTCGCTTCGTCCAAGTGTCTAATATGCCCCGCCCCGCGTCTAACGATTCGGCTTATCGCTTCGCGCCTCCTAAGTGAGTGTCTACCCATTTAATTCAGTGCAAACGTCTCCAGCGGAAAACAACGCTTCGTCTCGCTTCGAGCCTCTTTGTCCAAGTGAGCGTCAATCTTCAAAATAATCCTGGGTCCATGCGCCACGAAAAAGAAATAGTGTTGAGAGAATTCAGTTCAGTATTAGTTTATTGCTCCATATGAACTTCAATCGAATGGATATTATACAGGGTGTTTCATTGGGAAAGGGAAATACTTCACAGGTGCACAGGTGACACCAAAACTGGTCTAGAGGTACCCCATTTATTGGGTCTCACTGTCTTCGTAGCCGAGATACAGGGTGTTTTATGAATTTTGCCCGTTTCTTCTTCTGACGCCGTACCAGACGAACCACCCAGTGTATTTTCTTCATATTGGCAAATATGTTCCTCATTGAGAGCCCAAACATATCATGCAATAACCGCCTCGAAAATCCAGGTCCGGGTTAACAAAAAATTATGAATCGTTTGAATCCTCGAACAACACCCTGTACATCGGAATTTTGAAAATCTGTTTTAATATGCGAAAACACCACTAAAACTAAACTGGGACGTATACTTCAAATTTTCGCGCAGAAAGTTTTACTGCACAAATTTTCAAGGTAAAAGTGAAGTTTTTAGGAACTT
This sequence comes from Propylea japonica, assembly GCA_013421045.1. NCBI lineage: Eukaryota > Metazoa > Arthropoda > Insecta > Coleoptera > Coccinellidae > Propylea > Propylea japonica. The sequence goes on along the minus strand of CM024243.1, from coordinate 11,531,582 downwards.
GGATACCCGAAAATGGTTTGAAGTGACTTTAACAATGAATTATCAACAATATTGAATCCATAATTTTTCAACATTACTCTGTAATTCATTTTCACATTGGTTTTCCTTTTTATAGCCGTATACTTGAAAATCCAGGTCCGGGTTAACGAAAAATTATGAATCGATTGAATACTCGAAACAACACCCTGTACATCGGAAATACCACTAAAAACTGAACTGAGACGTACACTTCAAATTTTCGCGCAGATAGTTTCAATGCACAAATTTTCAACGTAAAAGTGAAGTTTTTAAGAACTTGGATACCTGAAAGTGGTTTGAAGTGACTTTTAACAATGAATTATCAAAATATTGAAATCCATAATAATTATTATACGTAATAATGCAACTCACTCCTCAATAAATGAAATCTAATGTGGAAATGAATTACAAAGTAATGTTGAAATAATTATGGATTCAATATTGTTGATAATTCATTGTTAAAAGTCACTTCAAACCACTTTCAGGTATCTTAGTTTTTAAAAACTTCACTTTTACGTTGAAAATTTGTGCATTGAAACTATCTGCACAAAAATTTGAAGTGTACGTCTCAGTTCAGTTTTTAGTGGTATTTTCGCATATTACAACAGATTTTCAAAATTCCGATGTACAGGGTGTTGTTTCGAGGATTCAAACGATTCATAATTTTTTGTTAACCCGGACCTGGATTTTTGAGGTGGTTATTGCATGATATGTTTGGGCTTTCAATTAGAAACATACTCGTATTTGCCAAATATGAAGAAAATATACCCGGTGGTTCGTCTGGTACGGCCTCAGGAAGAACCGGGCAAAATTCATAAAACACCCTGTATCTCGGCTACAAAGACAGTGAGACCCAATAAATGGGGTATCTCTAGAACCGTCTTGGTGCCACCTATGCACCTGTGAAGTATTTCCCTTTCCCAATGAACACCCTGTATTAAACAGATACTCTTACCTTTTACACCACCAATGAGTGATTTTTGTGCCGAGTTAAGGCCATTGAATGTTCCTTTCAATACATCGAGAGGGGCTTGAATGATCGATTTAATGCCTCCAGAAATACTTCCTCTCTCCTCCGCCAGATCCATCTGCAGATATACTGACCGAAGCACCAAAACTGCCAAATAAGCCCTTTACTGAAGACACGATCGAGGAGGAAAGTTCTGAAAAAAAAATTATGTGAAACATTTTAAGTAATAATTCTAGAATTTCTTAATCAAATGGAAAAAATGTAATTTCGGATAAATCCAATGTTTATTAAAATATTTTTCCGCCGACCTCAAAATAAAAGGTGATTTTAATGTGTACGAATTGATCATTAATGACCCATTTTAATGCTCAATTTTTTAGTCATTTTAATGTGCAATCCTCATGGCAACCGTTCACAAAGTATTCCGAAGCACTACGAGAAATGTCAAAACTCTACTGGAACATAGAAACATAGAAATTCCATTTTGTCAAATGTATGTCTTGTGCAAAATGAAGATGTATTTTAATCAAGAATTTGTTCACTATTCATGTTGAGATCGTCGGAAAAATCTTGTAATCAACACGGTTATTAATCTAGCGGCTAATGGTCTAGAACTATTAACGCGTTCGCTCCGCTCACGCATTAAAATATCTTGACCATCAGTCGCTGTCTTTAATAATCTAGTTGATTAAATAATTATTTCATGGATCTCAAAATAAAAGGTGAGTTTAATTTGCACGCAATTGAACATTAATAACCCATTTTAATGGAATCGGTCAAAAATTGGTTATAGTGAATTGAAAAACTCATTTCGGGGAAATTGCCACACAACACGCTGAAATCATGCATTAAGCATTAATAGCGAAGATTTTTTTGCACTCATAAAATTCTTTTAATGCTTAATGCCTGTTGAGTGGCAATTGCCCCAAGATAAGCTTTTCAATTCGCTATAACCAATTTTTGACTGACTCCTATCGGAATTTATATAATTTTCTCGAATAAAATGTACTGCTAACAAAATATTTCATTTAAAGTTACCCTGCCTGTTTTACTTCTCATATGTATTTTGAAACCACCAATTCGATTTTTTTACCGCACCGATACTTAAAAGATACTCGCTCAAATACCTTCGAGACCATTAGTCGCTAAATTGATACAAGAGTTGATTTTTGAATCCAATACAAATCTTCATTTCATAATGGCTATATTGATAATGTGCCTAACGTTTGACAAGTGTCGCGTAAACAAAAAAACACAAAACAAAGAAGGGACACACCAATATGGCGTACTTCGAACTTTTTAAACGATGAATGTTATTATTTGTGTTTCATTTCTTGTTTTTTTTTCTAAAGTTTGTAGCTGAAAGATAATCAGTGTTAATTAAAAAAGGTTTCTTATTCAGTGATTAGGTGCTTTAATGAATCCAAAAAATTCCCACCACAAGTTGCCCATACAAATATGGCCGAATTTATGTGACACTTTGGCATCAAGGGAAATATAGATTGTGCTCCCTCCCCTCTCTTTACCTCCATGGTTATGTTCATCCTCATAATAAAATGAGGATTTCTATTGGATTCACAAATTTAAATTATTATAAATCATTGTTTCATAACGATTAGTATGCAACTGACAAAGTAGAGTTCATTAGATAAATTTTTCACTAGTACATAATACTTAATAATATTTTTTCGGAAAAAATATGTGAGTTTTTATATCTCTTGACAGGTCACAAAATATAACTTTTTATGAAATTACTTTTTTCCCTGTCAACAAAATGAGTGTCTATATATCGGGAAAAAAGTACTCACTTTTTTTCCCGGAAAAAAAGTAATTTCGTGAAGAGTTATATTTCTTTTACTATCAAATCGTTGTTTTTCTTATCACAGAAAAAAATAGTGTATTATACACGGGAAAAATGTTAGATTAAAATCAAATACTTTTTTCCCTTGTATAATAATTAACTATTATCTGATGCGCCTTATCATTTTATTCTGTCACGAGCCACCACTCCAATGAAGCAATTTTCGATGATTTCAATTTATGTTGTTCTGCTTTGATCCCGAAATATCAAAATTCAAGAAAATCACTGAGCAGGTGCTTTTGAGTGCTCGTTTATTGGTGGAGCAATTATGCTACTACCTCAAAGTTTTGTATAAGATTTGAGATTCCTGATGAGTATATGAATGCAGAAACTCAGCACGATCGGAATTATATTCTGGAAATGATTCAAAAATGAAAAATGTTAATTTTCTATGGTTCTGACAATGCGATCTCCTTGAAATTTTGTATCAATTTTTTTCACAAAAAAAATTTTATTCGAATCGGACATTTTGTTATGGAAGTATGAGTTTTCTTTTTTACAATATTCCAAACGAATTTTCCATGGTTCTGTTAACACTATGGCCATAAAATTTTGCATGAGACTTATTATAAGCATTTTGCATGTGGCCGCAAAAAATTTATCACGCTTGGTTTCCTTTTGTCCGAGATATTGAAGAACACACATTTTGAATATTCTCAGAGCAATCCCTTCGAGAGTAATCGTGCTTATGGCCGGGGGGACGGCCGGACGGCCCCACGGGCAGAATTGAATTTGTCCACGGATTCGTCATCAGGAAGTCGAACATTATCGTTTGAGACCATTTTTGGGTCAAAATTCTGAAATTACAGATATTTGTGCAAAACTATACTCGTTCAAATTGAACGAGCGCTCAAAAAGCAATCTTCGTATCAGAATATGTGTACAATTTCGTATTATTTAGCTCTCTATTATGAATCATCAATTAAAATTTATCAATTTTATTTTCTAAAATTGTGGTACTTACTTGAAATGCTCTGCACTGGGGATGTAAACAAGCTGGTAATGAATTGTTTCGTATTATCTCCTAACAGCGTCTTGGTCAGAGCTAAAAAGCAGAAAATTCGATTCACGTTAAATTTTCAATGAAAGCAGAAAATAATATCAATTGATTTAAAATCAACCAATATTAAACCCACACTTATAATAATAATATAATAATAATAATGGTCTTTATTCCCGTCAACGCACAAAGAACATGCATAGTGGTTATATTATATTTATGTTCTGTGGGTTATATCAAACAGAGCATCCATAGATAGCTATTTCTCCGTCTGAAAGGCATTCTAGATTCCCTTAATTATTAAGGGAATCTAGAATGCTCCTCCATACTGAAGAGCCCCAAATAGGGGGAAATAGCTAGGACATTTCTTCAATTAAGGCTTAATTGAAGAAATGTTGCCTAGCTCTGAGAACAACAGAACCCAAACGCCATCTCCCGCCATTTTGTACTATTATCACCACGTCTGGTTTACGACGAAGAAAAGAGCGTTTCCACTTCATCGACTGAAGGTTAAGTCCACATAGTTGGACTACCACCAGTTTGTATGAAAAACGGATAAACATCTCGCACTTCGTTCAGAGTTCATGCATCGGAGGTAGGTGTTCGTAAGGATCCCAAGAGATGGCGTTATGTTTCTGGTATTCTCAGAGCAACATTTCTTCAAATAAGGGAACTTAGAATGCCTTTCAGACGAAGCTCCTCCATACTGAAGAGCCCCAAATAGGGCGAAATAGCTATCTATGGATGCTCTGTTCAATATCACCAATATGATGTTCTTTGTGCGTTAACGGGATTACTTTCGAAGTATGGATTTAATATTGGTTGATTTTAAATCAATTGATATTATTCTCTGCTTTCATTGTTTATATTATGCCCGCGTTAATCTTAAACGCATGAATTTTCATTTTTTGTTAAATTTTCATTTCAGTTCTTACATTCTGTTTTGCTTTTCGTTGTCTCCCATACACTCTTGACAACGTCAAAAGGTTTGGTCACTACCATCTTTAGTTGTGCGCTCAGATTTTCACCTCCTGTTATCGATGCTGTTAGATCTGAAAACATGTATTTATTCATTTATCGAATCGTATATACATGAAACGTTGAATAATCATCCATATTTTTGGCGTTTTCATTAAGGTTTTTTCGAATTTTATGATTGAATTGAAATTAATGATTACGTCATTTTCTTTATATTTTCAAAAGAAATGATACGACAGCGGAACCAAATTTAAAAAATTTTTTGAACTTATACACTTTATTGTTGAAATGTAACATAGAAAGAATTATTGACCTATGTACCTTTTCGAAAGTGCTCACGAAACAGGGAAGTTTACCTTTCCTTTTTACACCAAGTTGTTTAAGTGACTCTTTAAACCCTATAACTTTGTATTTTGAATTCAAATTTGTCGGTTCCACGCAAAATGAACTTTTTGCAAGCACATCTGAAATCCAAGACCTTTATCCCGAATTCTACCTACCAACTTGACTAAATCATAGACAAACTAAAAAATTAGATGAGCCACTCGTATATTCCGCGCCATCTGTCGGAGGAGGAGACTAATACACGAAAAAATTATTTTCAATTTGATAGTTAGATGTCGTTGCATTCATGGAAATCCTATCGAGAAAATAGTAAGTATGTAAAATCATTATTATCAAAAAACCTTTGAATTGTCAACTGACACAAGGAGTGGTTTGACACGTTCTTTTTGAAATATAATAAATTTCGATATGCCTGCAAGAGTGAAGACGTGCTGTGTTATTGGATGTGAAAATCGAGATGCAAGAAGGTAATTATAAAATATATATGTATATTCTGTTACCTATAAGAATTAAGATACTCGTAGTTTTCAAAAAAGTTTTTCATGTATTGAATAAGTTTAGTAGGTAAATACTCATATTTTGTATTATTGAATTCATTATTGTTAGTTTTTGAAAATGTTTTCAATGCAATTATTAGTTTATTGATTAGATATTTATGAAATAAATCTGTATTTTCAATTGGTGATACCTATTTCAGTTAATAAATTTTTATTCTATCCAGAATTTGATTATTGATCCTCATTTCTCGATTCCAAAAGATAATCTGATGAAAGTTCGTTGCAGGTATTATTTGCATGAGAATAAATTTCCTCACTCATCGATAACTTGCACGAATCCATTTCTGATTTCCTTTTGGAAATTGAATTTCAAAAAACTTTCGGCCTATATGGGAGTACCTACCTATTCAAAATGTGCACTACAGAATTCTTTTTGCGGCAGCTTTACGATACAGATTCCTTTTTCAATTGAGGTTTTTTCACGAATTAGTATATTTCTACAAAAACAGATGGCGTTGAAGCTTGTTCTACTAGTGTCTCATCTATTCTCCGTTTAGTTAGTCTATGGACTAAATCAGAGGAAAATTCATCAACATAGAGGAGTAATTTTTAGATCGAATCTAAACAAATAAAGAAAACAGGTTCATCCTTTTAATCCCAGAATCACCGTGGTATGCCTGTCCTCTAGAATAACTTATGAAATCATCTTTTTACTCACTCTTTACTGTTTCCATTGGAGAACTGAAAGCTGTTCCTATACTTTGGGTTAAATTTTCACCTATTAACGATTTAGACACACCTGAAAAAAATGTAATTGAGTAAAACATATAAGAAAACCATTTTACCCACTCTTAATAGATTGCGTGGTCGAACTCCAAATATTTTTCACCAAAGTTACGGGTTCAGTGAAAAGTGAGGAAAGTTGTACACTCAAACTGCCTCCTCCAGTAATTGAAGATACCAGCTCTGCAAGAAAAATCATATTATACAGGGTATCCCGGGAAGAATGCGACAAACAGATACCAGGAATCAAGTACGTCATGGAGGACTCGCATCAAGAGGTTTTAATAGCTTGAGAGCCTTCGTTTGGATTATACAGAGTGATATTCATCTTATGGCTGAAATTTCAAAGTTCAATTACTCTCAAACTATTCGACCGAATGATTTCAAATTTGAGAATTTTGTCACCCTTTACGATAACCATCTTTCTAAATTTCAGAAACTGAATAAATCAGATCCGAACTAGAAAAATTTCGGACTTTTTTTATTTTCATGAATATTGGAACACCTCCTACGTGAACATTATTATGTTTTTTTCGTTTTCGTAACAATAAAGAATCAATTAATGCGAAGAATTCAAAATCTCTGCTTTGCACGGTCATACAGGGCGATCAAGATAAAAAAAAACATTAACTCATGAGTAAAATTTCAGAGTTCAATAAATATTGAACTATTCGACCAAATGATTTCAAATTTGGAAGGTTTGCCACCCTTTACAATTGACATCTTTCAGTATTTCTGAAATTGAATAAATTACATCCGGACTAAAAAAATTTTAGACGTTCTCCATTTCGTTAATACTGGATCACCTGTACGTAAACATACGATTTTTTCGTAACCAAAAAGAAACAATCAATGAGAAAAATTTTAAATCTCTGCTTGGCACTGTCATACAGGGTGATTTAGAAGTGATCAAGAAACATAACCTTATGAGTGAAATTTCATAGTTCGATAAATCTTGATCTTATAGGTGAAATTACTTCAAATTTTTCAGTTTTGTCACTCTTCCAATACGGCCTTCCCTGAAATTTTCCTCAAATTGACGGACAACTTCATCAATGTGCTCAAAAATGATTTGAAATTGTAGGATACTATTTTGCGCAATTCCTGAACTGAAAATTTTTTCATTCAATTTGTTTTTAAAATCGAATATTTCCAATTCTGTTGCTGTTTCTTGTTTATTTATTACCCAGTTTGTTGCAAGGGACACGGAAATATTTTAAAATCACTCGGTGGTGAACTCCCTTTACTACCGAGGGATTCCATGCTAATCGAGTATGACCTAGACGCCAACTACGAAGTGATCATAGGTGATCGCCAAGAGAAGCGGGAGGTTTGTCTCGACTTCGCGGAAAACCATCTCATCTGGTACACAGTGGTCCCTAAGGAACGAGGAGCAGGCATAGGCATATACGGTCCCAAATACAGGGAATCGGTGCCTTTGGGAAAGCCAATAACAACGCTCCCAAACTGAAATTCTGGCCATAGAAAGATGCGCACAAGTCTGTCTGTCCAGACAGTACAAGTGAGCCAGAATTTGCATTGCCTCTGATAGTCAGATGGCACTGAGGCAGCTTATGGCCGTTGATTGTAGATCAATTTGGAACTGCCAACAGTCCCTCAAAAACTGGCGGAGTACAACAAGCTAGTTTTAGCTTGGGTACCTGCCCACCATAACATTGAGGGAATGAGAGAGCTGATGCCCTTGCAAAAGAGGAGCAAACACACCCTTCACCGGACCGTGCCCTCCTGTTGGGTATCACCTACACTGATTAGGGCAGAGGTAGGCGTTTGGGAAAAAAGGGAGAAACACTCTTACTGGATAAACACATCCGGTCAAAGACAAACAAAGAGACTAATCGAACCCTCCAAAGAGAAGGCTCAACAAGCTCTATCGTTGTCAAAAAACGAGTTAAGGCTGCTAATCGGCCTTCTCACAGGGCATTGTCCCGTTAGATATCACCTACACAAGATCGGTAAAGAAAACTCCGACATTTGTAGGTTATGTGAAACAACCGAGCACATACTATGCCAATGCACCTGCGCTGGCGCAAACCAGACTTACTCTACTAGGTGGCGAGTTATTAACGCCAGCCGACATAACAGCGAAGTCTGCTAAGGAAGTAACCAGCTTTACTAAGGAGGTTAGATTCCTGGGATAAACGTAGTTTTAGTATGGTAACGCACAAAAGACCTTATTGGTCGCAGTGCAGAAGGGTAATCAACGTGCCGATCGACCACTATCTAATCTAATCTACCCAGTTTTGTTCGTTGAAAGATTTCTTCGAATAAATCAGTTTCATTAGTGAACACTCTTCTTCACGATTTGATTTCTCAATCTGAACTTTCTGTTCAACATAAGTAATCTTTTTCAATCATAAAAATCGTGATGTCACACACGAAAAAGTCACAAGTTTTAGTAGTCCGTTTCTGTTTTTCCAGTTTAAGAAAAAATTGAGAAAGGCCGGCAGGAAGGGTGACAAAACAATAGAATTTGAAATAATATTATACAGATTCATTGAAAGGAATGTTTATTGATCGCCCTGTATAAAGGTGCTAAGCAAAGATTAAAAATTTTCATTATAAATCGATTCTTTGTGGCCACGATAACGAAAAAAAAATGTTCGTACAGGGTGTTCCAATATTCACGGGAATACAGAACGTCTGAAATTTCTCTAGTCCAAATCTGATTTATTCAATTTCAGAAATATTGAGAGATGAAAATCGTAAAGGGTGTTAAAACTTCTAAATTTGAAATCATTCGGTTGAATAATTCAAGAGTAAGTAAACTTTGAAATTCTACTCATAAGGTAATGTTTCTGATCACTTCTTGATCGCCCTGTATGACGTGCCAAGCAGAGATTTTGAATTTTTCAATTGATCGATTCTTTATGATTAGGAAAATGAAACAAAAACATAATAATAACATAATATTCACGTACAGTGTTCCAATAGTCATGAAAATAGAAAAAGTCCGATATTTTTGTAGTCCGGATCTGATTTATTCAATTTCTGAAATATTGAAAGATGACAATCGTAAAGGGTCACAAAACTTCAAAATTTGAAATCATTCGGTCGAATAGTTTAAGAGTTATTGAACTTTGAAATTTCACCCAAAAGATTAATGTCGCCCTGTATATCCCAAACAAAGTACAGTAGAGACTCGATCATCCGGATCAATTAATGCAAGGGATGATCTGGATTAATGAGGAATCCGGAATACCGCGTCTTACAATTTAGTAAAGATGCAATTTAAAAAAACGGTTGAAATAAATATAGGCTTTATTATTGAAACCATAAAACAAATATATTATTTGGAATAATTAGATATTTTACGTTTTCTACTGTAAGGGAAAAAGAATGCTGAACAAAAGCTTTCTCCTGTATATCTTTCAGAAGCTGAATATCAGTAATTGCCATGAGTTATGGAATAAACAGACTGCATCGAATTGATCTATGCTCTAAATGCATTTGCTAACATTATCCCCGTCTTCGAGGATCGAAAAAATATGTGCTAAAAGGCCTTTTCGGTATTTCAGTTTTGTTAATTTAATATCATTATGATCCATATGCTGTATCAAAGCTGTATGGTTTGGAAGTAAAAACATTCCATTCCATTTCACTAATTATTTATTCTTGTATGACTTTTTTTGTCTTATTCCATTGTGCACTATTATATACCAAAAGAACGCCCGATTGTCGTCATAGAAATTGAGTTTCGACAAGTGAGAACCGTAAACCACGTATGCAACGATCGGAAATTCGGATTATTGAGTCTTGCAATCCGGATTATAAGGACATAATACAATCTTGACGTCAATCCGGACTAGTTAAATATCCGGATTATCGAGTCTATACTATACCTCAAACGATTAAAACCTCTTGTTGCGAGTCCTCCTTAATGTCCTTGATTCATGGTTCGTCGCATTCTTTCCAGCACACCCTGTATATGAAAAGTATGATGTTCAAACCTACCTCCTGTTTTAGTTTTGACAGTGTTGGCCAAATTTTTGATTGTTTGTAAGGGCTGTGAAAAGACTGATTGTATTTGGACACTGATACTTCCTCCACCAGTAATTGAAGAAATCGAATCTAAATTGAAAAAAAAATCAGTAACTGAGGAAAACCGCCATTCATAAATGAAGGAATTCTATTTTTTGAATGAAGAAATAGTTTTTTCAGTGAGATTTGTAATGTGTGTTTTTTATGCAGATGATAGCTCCCAAGATTAATAGGTACCTTGTTATGGCAATGTTGGATACACAGAATTCTTATTCAGTTGACTTATTTAAAAATAACTTTTCATTGCAACCGTCCGGAAAGTGAGCTTTTTCTTTGAGAAAGTAGCATTTTTCGGGCTTCGCGGACTAAGCTGGAAAGTACAGGGTGGGCATATTTCGATGTTTTAGCACTACAACTTTTAAACCAGAGGAGATAGACACAAATCTGATACCCACTTCTCGATCTCTTTTTTTGAGAAACTAACAGAGTAGTATTCATTGGCTACCTTCTTTTGTTTTCTAGGAATAAGCGAAAATTGGAAAAGTGGCAATATTGAAATAAATTCATATCTCCGCTGATACTGATGATAGAGCTCTGAAATTAAAACATTATACAGACACTTTTTTACGTAGAATCCAGTGGCGTACTGGCCTTTTTTGCACCATTTCTAATTACAGAGCTATGACCCAAAGTTATGTTTTTTAAATGGAAATACTAGATTTTTGTGGCATTTTCTCAAAGATTAATTTTTTCTGATTTCAAAAATATATAACATTTTATGGTTGTGTATCAATATTAGTATAGAAAATGATCAAAAACCTGTTTTCATCTGAGTCTCAATATTTTCTATGGTTTCAACTGTTGATGAGCACCAGAAAAATTTAGCATCGTATAATTACCACAATATCTTCCAGTATTCTTTTCATTTCTATGCTCTTTACACAATTTCTCCAAGATGAACTGCTGTGAAACTTGATCCCTCATTCTAAGTTATAACTAAGATGTCTAAAATAAGACATCTCAGTTATAACCTACTGACCTTTTATTGTAATCACTATTGGTATTGAGAAATATTTTTCCTTTATTACTTTTCTGATTGAATTGATAACTTCAATCATATCTATATGCGTTATTTCATATGCGATTTGAAATAGACTACTAAGCACTTGTGCGTATTTATTCTGGAGTGCAATAAAAATATTCTCTTGCATCCATCTCATTATAACTAAGTATATCGATTGAAACGGAGGATCATGTGGATCTTTTTATTATTTCCAAATCCATTTCAAGATATAAGTTTTTATGAAATATATCCATGTTCGAATTTTGGAGAAATTAGTTGAAAGCATAGAAATAATGAGATTGACGGAAGGAGACTGCTCTTGTTATAGGAACAGTGAACTCTAGAATAAGTTATAGTTATTTTAGAGTTCACTGTATAGGAAGCTCCATTTTTCTGTGCTCGTCAACCATAGAAAATATTGAGACTCAAATGAAAATAGGTTTTTTGTCCATTTTCTATACTCATATTGATACAAACCATACATGTTATATATTTTTGAAATCAGAAAAAATTAAGCTTTAAGAAAATGCCACAAAATCTAGTATTTCCATTTAAAAAACATAACTTTGGGTCATAGCTCCGTAATTAGAAATTGTGCAAAAAAGGCGAGTACGCCACTGGATTCTACGTAAAGAAGTGCCTGTATAATGTTTTAATTTCAGAGCTCTAGCATCATCAGTATTAGCGGAGATATGAATTTTTTTCGATATTGCCACTTTTCCAATTTTCGATAATAATTCGAAAACAAAAATGAATACTACTGTTGTTAGTTTCTAAGAAAAAGAGACCGAGAGGTGGGTATCAGATTTTGTCTATCTCCTCTGGTTTAAAAGTTGTAGTGCTAAAACATCGAAATATGCCCACCCTGTACATATAGTCCGTTCACGAAACTTTGAGCTGTCGGTTGGCCATGACAATTTGGCATATACCACTGTGTAGGTATATTGAAATTTCAGGTTCTGTTGCTTATTTTCTTGTCAGATTGATACGCAACGTTGTCAATATTGCATAGAGTTCTCTGATTACTCGGAAGCTCGTCGGACGAGGCCGAGTACATTCGGCAACGTTGACTTAATTTTGCGTGATAACGTAAAATAAAAATCAATTTCAAGCGGATAACCAATAATAACTGCGGTTATCATTAGTTCAGCCCTTGGTTATGCCCTTTTTGTCCTAGAACGTATAACCGGCCCTTGGCTCTCGTCGCTTGAATGCGGTTTCTGGTTATTTGTCAATTGTCAATATAGGTTACATTTATATTTATTTATGTTTTATTCAACACATACAAAATTCGATTTGCAAATGTAAATTATTATGCTTCAAGTTCAACTTCATGAATCCCAAAATAATAATGTTTGAAACGTGGATTCAATGTAACGATAAACATAATGTTTTTCAGAATTTTCGCTTGACAAAAAAAAGTATTTTTGTTCTGCCAGAAATGATTCGAAGACAAAATATTACTGAAAAGTATACAGAAGGCAAGTTTGTTATTAATAAGACTTTTCTTGGGAACTCAAACACAAATTCATAATCTTTTTCAAACAGTCGAGATCTATTAATTGTAACACAAAGCTTTTCCCTTCCCATTATCCAAGTAAAGAAAGAATGTTTTGTTTCACTCTTACAGTATCAGCAATCTTTGAGAACTTCCGACAATACTATTTTGATTAGTATTAACAAGTGAGAAGGCCGTCAACCAGAACATTATGACTAAATGCCAGAGGAAAGCTTTTTTAAGTATTAAAGGCGCTCTGGGTCTACCCCTTCAGCAGCGATGGAATGTCTGCTGGGTCTCCCCCCTTTGCACCCAGTTGTGAAGGAGGTGGCTATGAAGACAGTTTTAAGAATCTGGAACAGGGACAATGGCGCGATGGAGGACTCTTCACTGGGCACGCAAGGGCCCTCAAATGGTTTAGGATGCTCACGCTCCCCTTCTCCAAAGAGGTGACCGTAAGTTCTACTTCGACGAACCCTACAGAGTAATTGTTCCTGACAGAGACCTATGGTCTTCAACAAACAGGCTTCTTAGTCCTGATGGTCCCACCTGGTTCACTGATGGCTCTGTCACAGCAACAGGGTCTGGTGCCGGAATTGTGGGTCCTCACTTCAATCAGGCTATCCTCCCTCTGGGGAAGGACTGTTCCATTGTGCAGGCTGAGCTATTGCGGTTCTTTCATGCGCACTAGTAAATTTCGCAGGGGATACTCTCTGGCCAGCACATTTACATATGTTGCGACAGCCAGGGAACTCTGAAATCTCTATCCGATGTTAGAGTTGACTCTCTTTTGGTAGAAGAATGCAGGAAAGCTCTGCGTAGGCTTGGCTCTGATAACTTTTTGAAAGTAATCTGGTGTCCGGCTCATGCGGATATACCTGGTAACGTCAAGGCAGATGAACTGGCTAGGCGGGGAGCCGGATTAGCATTTGTTGGTCCGGAGCCTGCGCTGCCAATCTGTCGCACATGTTGAAATTATGTAAATTCATATTGAAAGAAAGAAACCAATGTTCTATGTTCACTTATAAAAGAATAATTAAAATAGTATGTAGTTGTCAGATAGTGATAAGTCAGAAAATAAAAGTGAAGAGAGAAGTTGTTTTCAACAAAGTGTTATTCTTTAGATCAAGAAATATTATTCTTTAGAGAAAGAATATAACAGGTTATGGGCCCAGGTTCGCAGGATTCGCGAGTTGATTGAGTGAAAGTAACCGCGAAAGTTTCAGCGGAAAAATTAAAAAAAAAAAACTATTGTGACAGGTTTTAGTGTGGAGTGACGCAAAGCATATTTCAAAGTTGACCAAATCATCTTTCAAAGTTATGGAGTTTGCAAAACACATAAATCCTTGGCTGGTGAGGCAGATTGGCCAATTTGGAAGCAGAAAATGCGAGACTTGCTGGATTATCACGAAGGAGCCCTAGATGTGATTGATGGCAAGTTACTGAAACCTGAACCTATTAGAAATGATGCTAAAGATAGTGAGATAAAGAAATATAAGAAAGAATCAGATTTATTCCGTAAAGCAAATAGCTACGCAAAGTCAATGATTTCGAGTTCAGTGACTGATGCAGTTTATCAGAAAGTAATGGATAAAGAAACAGCGTATGAGGCGTGGGAAGCATTGAAGTTAAATTTGAGGCATCTTCAAAAGATCAGCTCTTCAAGATATGCACACAGTTTTTCGCATTTAGTTGGGTTATTGGAGAGGATGTTTCAACTCACGTTGCAAAATTAAGAAGTTTATGGAATGAACTCAACAATGGATTGAAATGAAGAATGAAATACTTTACCAGATTTAATTCTTGTTTGCAAAGTATTGGAAATCTTACCTAGCCATTTCGAGAACTTCAAGTCAAGTTGGATGTTGTTGTCGAAAAATGAAGAGAGAACCTTTAACGAGTTAGTGACTCAACTCTGCATGTATGAAAGAAACTTCAGATCCACACCTACAGAAAATGCAACTGGAGAAGCATTATTTGCTAAAAGTGATAAATCAAAGAACCAAGGTTTCAAGAGGGAAAAAGCAAATGATATTTGCAATTATTGCAAAAAGAAGGGACATTGGGTGAAGACATGTAGAAAGTGGATTGCTGATGGACGACCATTGCGGAAGAAGAATCCTCCTCAGAGCAACGCCCTGGATACCAATGTAGCCCTTTGTACTAGTAGTGAAGATTGGCTTAAGACTGATTGTGAGACCAGTACAACATCAGTGTGGTGGATTGACAACGGAGCCACAAAGCATGTGACCAATTGTCTGGACCAGTTTGTCGACTTTCAAGAGTTTCAAAGCCCCTGCGTTATCAAAGCTGCTGGAAATGAAGCTCTCAAGGCCATTGGGAAGGAACTATAAAAATAACATCCTTCACTGAAGATTATACACTGAAGATGACCTTGAATGATGTATGGTACGTTCCAAAAATATCTAAAAATTTATTTTCTGTGTTAGCTGCCCAAGATAGAAACAAAAATAGCAGATTCTACTCGACTTCAACCAAGTGTTGGCTGGAGGTAGATGGAAAAATAGTTCTTTGTGGAAATAGAGAAGAAGGTGGAATTCTATACAAAGCGGCAATTGAACCGATTATTCAAGAGAAAATGGAGAGGGTCAACAATGTCGAGGCGGAAAATTCCACACTTCAGTTATATCACGAGAGGTGGGGTCATCAGGACAGGCGACACGTAAGAGAGATGCTCAAGAGAGTTTTGGCATTACTGTTAAGCTCATAAGAGATATAGAAGAAAAACTGAGAGATTGTGAAAGCAAGGTTAAGCTACGTATGGAAGATGTAGAGAACGAAAATCAAGAAGAAATTGAAGAGAGAGAAGACAAAGAAAACGATGAAGAATTACATTCAAAGAAAGAAGAAAATTTGGAGATATCACAAAGAAGTTTGAGGGATAGATCAAATTTTGAGGAAACCGAGACATCTGGAAGATTACAACCTTCATTTCAGGGAAAGCGAGAGATGAGGCTTATGTAAATAGAAGTGACTGGCCAATTGGATGGATAGTGACATTCTTTCTTTATGTTTTTTATTCATCTTTCATTTCAACATTCATTTACAAGGGAAAGTGTTGAAATATGTAAATTCATATTGAAAGAAAGAAACCAATGTTCTATGTTCACTTATAAAAGAATAATTAAAATAGTATGTAGTTGTCAGATAGTGATAAGTCAGAAAATAAAAGTGAAGAGAGAAGTTGTTTTCAACAAAGTGTTATTCTTTAGATCAAGAAAATTATTCTTTAGAGAAAGAATATAACAGCACATCTGTCAGAAGTTTCTTCAGGAACCGGCTGAAAAGGGAATTTTCCTCGGAATGGAGCGCAGGGGTGGGCCTGAGGTGGTCGAGGATTCTCATTGAGAGACCGTCCTCGCGATCTGAGGTCAAAAACTTCTGTTGCTGAGAGGAAACAACTCGGTCAGGTGACTGGTGCATTGACTGGTCACCTGTTTAACAAGCATTTGGAGAATGGGATTGACAAGCTGCCCCCTATGCCGGTGGTGCAGGAGTACTGATGAAACGGCTGAGCATATTGTTGTTCAACTGTGGGAACCTTCCTGAGTTAAGGTCAACACACCTAGGAAATGCAACACCTTCTATACCTATGGTGAGAGGGACCACTCCTGGCAGGCTCGCGACATTTATGTCTTAGTGTCTGAGGAGCTGAGTCTCTATAGAACGATGCGGGTGAACAATGGGCCACTAGGCCTCTGTTCGGCCTGAAAGGCACCGCACAGAGAAGAAGAAGAACAGTCAGAAGCTTTTGGATGCGTTAGTTTCCTAACCTAACTTTGAGATTTCGAGAGATAAGTTTAATTCCTAATGAATGAAACTAAGTCGATAATTGAAATAGTTTTCTCAATATAAATCGTAACGTGGCTAATGCATATATTCTTCAAGTATGCTTCGTCAGTCAACAACTTTTGAAATTTGTCGCGTACAACCCTACTTTTCTAATAACCCAGCTCTTGAGTCTGGTCATTTGCGGTTCAAATTAATGACGTCGAAGTGCTAATTCATGACGTCACTACTTTGAACCAAAAATAACCAAAACCGCTTGAATTAGCCAAAGTGATAACCGGTTATCCACTTGAAATTGATTAAAGTCAACGTTGCCCAATGTACCCAGCATTGTCCGACGAGCTTGCGAGTTATCAGAGAACTCTATGCAATATTGACAACATTGCGTATCAATCTGACAAGAAAATGAACAACATAACCTAAAATTTCAATATACACAGTGGAATATGCCAAATTTCCATGGCCAACCGACGGCTCAAACTTTCGTGAACGGACTATAGGTATGATTTTTGATAAATACTGTTGATCATTACCATAGCAAATATTCCCAAGTCTGTCTGTCCAGACAGTACAGGGAGCCAGAATTTGCATTGCCTCTGATAGTCAGATGGCACTGAGGCAGCTTATGGCCGTTGATTGTAGATCAAGGACCATTTGGAGCTGCAAACAGTCCCTCAAAACACTGGCGAAGTACAACAAGCTAGTTTTAGCTTGGGTACCTGCCCACCAGAACATTGAGGGAAATGAAAGAACTGATGCCCTTGCAAAAAGAGGAGCAAACACACCCTTCACCGGACCCGTGCCCTCCTGTTGGGTATCACCTACACTGATTAGGGTAGAGGTAGGCGTTTGGGAAAAAAGGGAGAAACACTCTTACTGGATAAACACATCCGGTCAAAGACAAGCAAAGAGACTAATCGAACCTTCCAAAGAGAAGGCTCAACAAGCTCTATCGTTGTCAAAAAATGAGTTAAGGCTGCTAATCGGCCTTCTCACAGGGCATTGTCCCGTGAGATATCACCTACACAAGATCAGTAAGAAAACTCCGACATTTTTTGTAGGTTATGTGAATCGGCCACTGAAACACTGAGCACATACTATGTTTGCGCTGGCGCAAACCAGGCTCACTCTACTAGGTGGCGCGTTATTAACGCCAGCCGACATAAGAGTGAAGTCTCCTAAGGAAGTAACCAGCTTTGCTAAGGAGGTTAGATTCCTGGAAAAAACGTAGTTTTAGCATGGTAACACACAAAAGACCTTATTGGTCGCAGTGCAGAAGGGTAATCAACGTGCCGATCGACCACTATCTAATCTATCTATCTATCTATAGCAAATATTGCTAATAGTTAAGGAATCGTACATCAATTCCCTTGAATTATTGTGTATTATGACTCACCAGAGATGAATTTTCCAGGAGAACTGACAACCTCCGATATTTTATCAGTATACTTCTCCCCAATAATGCCTTTAGTTATACCATATACGGTCATTTTTGTTTGGGACCAAATTTTTTGCACGTACATCATTGGTGCATCGATGAGCGATCCCAGCTGCAGAGTTACTTGTCCATTGGTTATTGAAGAAAGAACACCTTAAATGGAATTAGAAAAGTAGAAAAAATATAAAAATGTAAAAGCTCGAAAATGCTGTGACTGTGTCTTAGTGAATCAGTTAACATTCTTACTAGATATGGCTTTGCCTGGAGAACCCAAAACACTTGCCAATTGCTCTGTTAGTTCCGCGCCTAGTGAAGCCTTGGAGAAATCTGCGAAAATATCACTTCGAATAAAATCTTAAATACTATCAGTTTATGAACATTCCACTTCTTACATTGGAAAGAGAATATTATTCGTCGATAAATTCAACAAATATCAAACTCATACTACGGAGCTAAAAATGTACATCATCTAAAAAGCCCACAAGGTGTTTAGGGAATTTATAATACAGAAACCTTAAAGGAGGAAAATCCATTTGTCGAAAGGCATTATAAGACATAACCTCCTTGTAGGTTCTTTGGGCAATGTACACAGTGAGCAAATATCGATGTTTTAGCACTACTACCACAGGAGATAGACGAAATTCAATGCACCATTATCGTTCTCATTTTCTGAGAAACTCATATTCTTTAGTTTTCGAGTTATAATGACAATCATATCTCAGTAATTAAACCCCGTTCAGAAGAAGAGCACGACACTGTATTTTCACGAAATCACCATTTTTCAAATTTTTACTTAACTCGGAGATGAAAGAAGATTGCTAAAAATTAATTCTCCTAAATATCTTTGACTGCTCGCACAGACCTAGTGGTCGTTGATAATGGAGCTATGATTGCTGATAGGTATACAAGGAACATCCTTGAAGAGCATGTAGTGCTATTTGCCCCATACATTGGTGAAAATTTCATTTTTATGGACGATAATGCCAGACCCCATCGTGCGCGCATCGTTCAGGAGTATGTACCTTATACATATATTCTTTTGAAGTGAGAGCTAACAAAATACAATACATGAAACAAAAAAGTCCCTAGCTGAGGTTGGTGCAAAACGGGGTACCATACTATTCTGTCGT
Organism: Propylea japonica; assembly: GCA_013421045.1. Lineage (NCBI taxonomy): Eukaryota > Metazoa > Arthropoda > Insecta > Coleoptera > Coccinellidae > Propylea > Propylea japonica. The sequence continues at coordinate 11,512,192 of CM024243.1, read as the reverse complement.
ATGATACCAGAGCAGAGGGAAAAACCTCAGTAGAAAAAACCCTGCCTCGCCGTTTTTACAAAATTGAAACTTAAAACTATTCGAATAAATACCTTCAATATTCAGATACAAAATACGTAATTCTTGCTCTTGGGCCAGGAGGGTGTTTTAAACCAGGTTTGGCGTTCCAAGTGATGATTTTCGAATCTTCTGTTCTTCTAAGACCGCTACAGGACCCTACTGAAGGTAATCATCTTCCATAGATTTAAATAGTGGTATTTCATCCTAAATATCGAATTTAATTTCGGAATAATGATAAAAAACGTGTGACAAACTTATGTCAAAATGACATAATAGTACCTTGAAGAGTTTGAAGTCTGTCGAATGGAATGTCCAGCAAGAAGTCCAGATCTCAATCCGATTGAGCAGGCAAAAAATCATCCAGCTACTCTTAATGACTTAGGAATCCAACTCAGAGAAATCTGGGAAGGATTAGATCAGAACATTTTAAGATCACTCATTTGATAGTATGAACCGTCGTTGCCGAGCTGTAATTAACGCAAGGGGTGGAAAAACTAGTACTAAATCACTTATCAGCATTCCAGTATTTTGAAAATTGTTTATTTCTCTTCTTTCACATAAGATTCGGTGAAATCCTGAATTGTGTCTTGTTTCGTTCAAAACCTTCCCGACAGAAGATAAAAAATAAGTCATAAAGTCGATGTAGAGTTAACTTCATTAAAATTGAGATTTCAGAATGTGCGTTAATTTTTTGCGCAGTGTATTAGATTGTTCTATTTCCAGATAAAACATTCTTTATCAACTTCAGGGAAACCGCGCATTTAAAAAAATTGAATTTTTTAAATTCTCTTTAGTCTCAGAGGGGCGGCCAATTTTTTTGGCCTAGGGAGGAAAAGAGTTAAATCCAGCCCTGCAGATACTCTCAATGGCATAACTTTGTTGGTTCTTCAGACTATGTACATGAGGACATGGTTTTATGAGTATGATTTCTTTGTTGAATTTACATACGAATATTGTTTTCACTGGATGCATGTCACTTGATAATCCTTGGAAATGGCTTATTTCCATATTTACCTTTCACTTCCTGTTTGGTTGTGTCCAAGCATTCTCAACAATAGTAAGAGGGTGCATCATCACATTGTTTATTTTGATCACTTACACTGCCACCTCCTGTGACTTTAGCAATTACTCCTGAATGTGGTGTCATAATGAAAAGTGCTTGAAATTTCAATGGAAATTTCATCACATACCTCCGACTTGAGAGAAGGTATTTATTGTACTCTTATAGACTCCTTCTGTTAAATCCATAGGTAAGTTGACAATTTTTCCTAAACGTTCAGTCAACGTTTGTCCTAAGAACGGCTGTACAACATCTGGAAAGTAGAAACATACAATGAGTTCAAATATTTGAATCATAGACAAACTAAAAATTAGATGAGCCACTCGTATATTCCGCGCCATCTGTCGGAGGAGGAGACTAATACACGAAAAAATTATTTTCAATTTGATAGTTAGATGTCGTTGCATTCATGGAATCCTATCGAGAAAATAGTAAGTATGTAAATCATTATTATCAAAAAACCATTGAATTGTCAACTGACACAGGAGTGGTTTGACACGTTCTTTTTTGAAATATAATAAATTTCGATATGCCTGCAAGAGTGAAGACGTGCTGTGTTATTGGATGTGAAATCGAGATGCAAGAAGGTAATTATAAAATATATTGAATATTCTGTTACCTTTAATAATTAAGATACTCGTAGTTTTCAAAAAAGTTTTTCATGTATTGAATAAGTTTAGTAGGTAGATACTCATATTTTTGTATTATTGAATTCATTATTGTTAGTTTTGAAAATGTTTTCATGCAATTATTAGTTTTTGATTAGATATTTATGAAATAAATCTGTATTTTCAATTGCTGATACCTATTTCAGTTAATAAATTTTTATTCTATCCAGAATTTGATTATTGATCCTCATTTCTCCATTCCAAAAGAAAATCAGATGAAAGTTCGTTGCAGGTATTATTTTCATGAGAATAATAAATTTCCTCACTCATCGATAACTTGCACGAATCCATTTCTGATATCCTTTTGGAAATTGAATTTCAAAAAACTTTTTGCCTATATGGGAGTACCTACTATTCAAAATGTGCACTACAGAATTCTTTTTGCGGCAGCTTTACGATACAGATTCCTTTTTCAATTGAGGTTTTTTTCACGAATTAGTAATGTTGTACAAAAACAGATGGCGTTTGAAGCTTGTTCTACTAGTGTCTCATCTATTCTCCGTTTAGTTAGTCTATGATTTTGAATATCAGTATACTACAGAGTGGGCTACAAGGATGATTTTGAACTTCAACTTTTAACCCTAAGAGTAGGACGAAAATGAATGGCACATTGCTGTCATCTTTTTCGAAAAACTCTTGATGCGTCAACCGCATTGGTCCATATTCTTTTGGTTCTGAGGTATAAAGCCAAATTTGATATTAGGCAATTTCAATATTGGTCAATGGTAATGGTTCCTATTTGTGCTATAAGCTTGAAACAAAAACATTATGGAGGCAATGAAAATTCTTGCGTTTAAGAGTAACACGGGCATAATATAAACAATGAAAGCGGAGAATAATATCAATTGATTAAAATCAACCAATATTAAACCCACACTTCGGAACTAACCCCGTCAACGCACAATGAACATGCATAGTGGTAATATCAAACAGAGCATCCATAGATAACTATTTCGCCCTATTTGGGGCTCTTCAGTATGGAGGAGCAGAAGGAGCTCCGTCTGAAAGGCATGCTAGGTTCCCTTATTTGAAGAAATGTCGCCTAGCTCTGAGAATAACAGAACCAAAACGCCATCTCTTGGGATCCTTACGAACACCTACCTCAGATGCATGAACTCTGAACGAAGTGCGGGATGTTTATCCGTTTTTTGTACAATCTGGTGGTAGTCCAACTATGTGGACTTAACCTTCAGTCGATGAAGGGGAAACGTTCTTTTCTTCGTCGTAAACCAGACGTGGTGATAATAGTAACAAATGAAAATTCTTGCGTTTAAGAGTAACGCGGGCATAATATAAACAATGAAAGCGGAGAATAATATCAATTGATTTAAAATCAACCAATATTAAACCCACACTTCGGAACTAACCCCGTCAACGCACAATGAACATGCATAGTGGTAATATCAAACAGAGCATCCATAGATAACTATTTCGCCCTATTTGGGGCTCTTCAGTATGGAGGAGCAGAAGAAGCTCCGTCTGAAAGGCATGCTAGGTTCCCTTATTTGAAGAAATGTCGCCTAGCTCTGAGAATCAAAACCAAAACGCCATCTCTTGGGATCCTTACGAACACCTACCTCAGATGCATGAACTCTGAACGAAGTGCGGGATGTTTATCCGTTTTTTATACAATCTGGTGGTAGTCCAACTATGTGGACTTAACCTTCAATCGATGAAGTGGAAACGTTCTTTTCTTCGTCGTTAACCAGACGTGGTGATAATAGTAACAAATAAAAATTCTTGCGTTTAAGAGTAACGCGGGCATAATATGAACAATGGAGGTAGGTGTTCGTAAGGATCCCAAGAGATGGCGTTTTGGTTCTGATTCTCAGAGCTAGGCGACATTTCTTCGAATAAGGAAACCTAGCATGCCTTTCAGACGGAGCTCCTCCATACTGAAGAGCCCCAAATAGGGCGAAATAGCTATCTATGGATGCTCTGTTTGATATTACCACCATGCATGTTCTTTGTGCGTTGACGGGGTTAGTTCCGAAGTGTGGGTTTAATATTGGTTGATTTTAAATCAATTGATATTATTCTCCACTTCCATTGTTCATATTATAGAGACACTTCTTTGATAGAAATCCAGGGGAGTAATCTTATTTTTGCTGAGGTTTTCCCTTCCTGGTTTTTTACATAAACTTTTGTTTCTTTTTATTGAAACAAAAAATTATTTCTACTCGAAAAAATCATCGTTTTTCTCTCATTTCAAATATACAGGTTGTCTTCCTTTAATGTGGACAAAATTCAAGGGGAGATTATGCGAGTGATTTGCAACAAAAAATGTCATATAACACTTGGTCAAAATGTTGACGGTTATTCTTCAATTTATCATTTATTGATTTCACGAAATATTTAGAGTTTTTTCCATAAAATGATCATTATTCAGTTTTCCTGGTAGTCTCATAAAATTTGACAACATATTCGGAAAGGGCAATGAATTTGCTACAAGATAATAGAGTATGTGTGCAGAGAAAACTCTTATTGGGATCGTGGTAAGGAAGTGAATATCAAGATTCTGCAGTTGAGGAAATTAGTCTCTATTTCCAATATTTTTTTTTATGAAATATTAATAATTATGCACACGTTTTCTTTCCAGTAGAAAATAGCATATTTAATGTGCATTCGAATGACATATCAACTTTTGTGTTAGCTGCTCATCCTCCGCCACAATATCATGGGTAACATGATAACAACGAAAAAGTCCAAAAATTCCGAACCCGAATTTGCTTTATGTTGGAGCTCTTCGTGATAGAATTTTGATGTTATTTTATGAAAATCATCAATATTCTTGAATCAAAATAATTACGAAATCTCTAATACATTTGACACAGTTTTGGTACTGAATATACAACTCTACAAAGTTCATAGCGTTTCTGAAGCATTTCTGCACAACACAATTATATTCTGTCGATGAGATCTGAAGATACTTCCTCTTTCAAAGTATTCTTGACATAACAATCCAAATGTGTCAGGTCAGGGCTCTTCGGTGGCTATCTGACCATGATGTCTTCCAATCCTTTGTATAGCATTATATTCATTCAATAGATCTCGACATTTTGACTATAATGTGCTGGACAGCAATTCATTTGAAACCAGACATCTTATTTTATCTGTTAGACAGGTGCATTTCATCCAATATCTCTATCAAGTTGGTCTGATCGCTCGATAAATAACCGAGTTGATTACAAGATTTTTCTGACGATCTCAAAATGAATTGTGTATGAATTCTTGATTGAAATAAATTCCCATTTTGCACAAGACTTACGACAACAATATTTTCATCTATATATGTTCCAGTTGAGGTTTGACATTTCTCGTAGTGCTTCTGAATACTTTGTGAACGGTTGCCATGAGGATTGCACATTAAAATAGCCATTAACTATTAAAATGGGTCATTTTTGATCAATTTCATAACATTAAAATCACCTTTTATTTTCGAGGTCGGCGGAAATAGCTATTATTACAACTAGGGAATATTGAATAGTATATTTCCCGAGGTTACCCTAGTTACATCCCGAGGGCGAAGCCCGAGGGATGTATAAGGAAACCGTGGGAATGTATTCATATTTCCCGTGTTGTAATCAATAGTTTTTTTCTGATCGATACAATATCGTTCTTGAAATGGAAAAATTATATTATATTGTAAATTATTGATTTAATTGGATTTTTTAACGTTGCTATGGGCCGTGTTTGTGAGAATCATGGTTGACTGGTTTTATTTTGACGTCTTGTCAGAAATAAAATTATTGAAATAATGTCGAACTACGTCGAAACTCAAGCGGCGAAATTCCAGCCAAATCTAAAGCTGCCTCTAGTAAAGAGTATGAAGGCTTTCGGGAGTGGAAAAGAAAAAGTTTGTGGACGGTTTCAGCGCGAAATATTTTGCTAGCATATTTTAAAGATTTGGTATTGCTCTGATTCTTGTTCTTTTCAATGTATGATTAATTAATTCGATCTCCTGTTGCAGGAATATTCACCAAACACGTTATGGCCAAAATTATCTATGTTGAGGTCCATGCTACAATTGAAGGAAGAAACGAATGTCAAATTATTCGATGAAGTGGAAGTATTTGTTAAGAACAAAAATAAAGGATCCGTTCCCAAAAAATCAGCAGTGTTGTCCCGGGAGCAGATCAAAAATTTTTGATAGAAGCTCCAAATGTTTTTTTCTGATATATAAAGTTGTATATTATACTTTTTTGTACAACTGTCAAAAAACTTGACTTTTCTTCAATTACTATGGATGCGTAAAATATTACTTTTTTTCACCGTTAAAAAAAAGTCTTTTTTTCCACCGTTGAAAAAAGTCTTTTTTTCACTGCTGATAACTAAAATGAGAGCAACTTAAAATAATGAATATTTTAATTACAACTAATTTCACAAAATTATGATTGTATCTGTACCTTATAAGTAAATTAGTTTCGTCATCAGCAACTCTGAGAAATTTATTGATATTATCCCTCCATAACACTTTAGATTCTTTCCTCGGATCCGACGCTTTTGTTCTTAATAAGCGGGACCAATTTTGAAAAATTCCTTATATCAATATTTTCCTTGACATTCGATGTTTTTTTTACATTGAGCTCCATAACTTGGAAGGTTTGAAAAATTTTTATTTTTCCTCGAAATAGCATGTGAGCACATTTTCAGAAACCTTTTTTACGTTTTCTTGTTGCGCCATTCTCGAAATTGGTTATATGTTTTCTCATATTATTAGCTTGATTTGGCTGGTAACATATAAGATACAATTGTATTTGCTTCTTCAGCCATATCTGCGGGGATATCACTACCACTATCATATTCAACATTCATCTTCTTTAAAATAATTCGAAATTGAAACAACTACGAGCAAATACTGTCAAAGATTCAAACAATTTCAACAAACTGTTTCTATAGTTACGACACAGAAGATCACTGGATTCATTTAATATTGTACTGAAAGCATTATCTCAATGATTATACGTATTTCAGACGATGTAAATTCACATTCACAGTTGTACAAAAAATGTTGTTTGTATTTCGTGCGTATAAAATTCGTGTTTTCATGGCACATTCGAGTGAAATTTTGGCCTCGACCTGCGGTCTCGGCCAAAATTGACACTCTCATGTGCCATGAAAAAAACACTCATTTTACGCACTTAATACAAAAATAACTATTTTCAGTAAAAATATGACTTGACGTTTCATATTTCCCTTGGGACAATAAGACTTGACGTTTCATATTTTCCTTGGGAAATATGATGTGTTATGACATATGGTAACTAAGGCGATATGGCTCGATATTGATTCGATCAGAAAAAAATAACTATTTCAGTATTGAACCGGGTTTCTGTGTCAACAGGTTCATTCTGTTTTATGCTAAAAACTGAAAAGTATTGTGACCATATTCTAGAAGTTTTAAATATTATTCGTTTCTGTAGATGGATCTTTGTTCGGTAATACCGGATCTTATAAGTGGATGTTGAGTCAATCATCAAATAATTCAATTATTTATAAAAAGGTTTTTCCGATAAGAGGTGTTATTCTGATATGATGATAAATGATCGGATGTTTATTTCATTATAAAGAAGAAGCTATGCCGTTAACAGGGGAAAATAACATCAGGCGAATGACCACCACGACCACCCTTACAGGACCATATCCTTTTGATTAAATTTTCCATAACCCAATCGCAAAGTCTATGTCTCCGAAAGCCTCACGAATTCCATCTTTGAGGTCTTGAATCGACGCTGGGCTATTATCGTAGACCTTCTCTTTCGCGTGGCCTCAAAGGAAGAAGTCGCAAGTTGTTCAATCACAAGATCTCGGTGGCCAATTGTGATCACCTCTTTGAGAAATAACACGGTCCGGAAAATTTTCCCGCAAAAGATCAATGGTTTTGTGCTTGTGTGGCACGTAGCGTCGTCTTGTTGAAAGTAAACGTTGTCCAGTTCAATACTATCCAATTTCGGCCATAAAAAATCATTAATCATCTCTCGATAGCTCAATCCATTCACCGTAACTGTTGCTCCAGTCAAATTTTCACCATGTTTTTAGTGTACCTATTTTAATAACTTCAATGCGTTCTTGAAGCGTGTATTGTTCTATTTTTATTAATGGGGTATTTTCTACTTGTCAAATGTCAAAAAATTACAGCTTCAAACATGACATCTACCGAAATAGCGGGCTATTCAAAATAACACCTCTGATTGGAAAACCCTTTATTACCTTTCACTGATTGAGAAATCGATGTTTTCACTGCTCCTGATAGCTTCAAAGTTAAACTCCATGACTCCGTTGTGATTCCTACTGGAAAAGAGCTGATGGCCACCAATTTGTTGATTATTCCACCACTTTGGAAATCTATTATGTAACCTATAAATATAATTATATATAGTCCGGTCTATTTAGACATTCGAAGTTACATAAAGTCCCAACAAGCTGAATTTCTGTGAGTTGTTCAAAACACAATTATAAACAATGTCTAAAAGTTCCCCATCATTCCCCTGTGAGGAAAAAATTTAATTCAAGGTTAAAGGTCAAAAAAATGAGTTTTTCGCGATTTTCAGCAAAACGGTAAGTTTAATCATAAAAGTACTTCAGACAAAAATTGTAGATCATGAAATTATCTATAAAAAATGTATCAATACTTTTTTTCTTACGAGCCACCGTTTCTGAGATATAACGATTCAAAAAGTTTATAAAAGTCGTCTTCATAATATGCACACGTTTCCACGCCACCTATGAGGTAGTGTACTTAGCGCGTAGTTATAACTTTTTGAATCGTTATATCTCAGAAACGGTGGCTCGTAAGAAAAAAAGTATTGATACATTTTTTATAGATAATTTTATGATCTACAATTTTTGTCTGAGGTACTTTCATGATAAAACTTACTGTTTTGCTGAAAATCGCGAAAAACTCATTTTTTTGACCTTTGACCTTGAATTAAATTTTTTCCTTACAGGGGAATGATGGGGACTTCTAGACATTGTTTATAATTAAATTTTGAACAATTTCACTGGAATTCAGCTTGTTGGTACTTTATGTAACTTCACTCTCATTTTTTGGTCTAAATAGACCGGACTAATAGATTTAGATTTCATCTCTTCAATCTGACAATATACGTACTCTTGAATTTTGCGGTTGTTTCATTCTTAACGGCTGCTATTGCTGATTCCGATTCCTTCACAAATATTTTGACCCCCCTAATGGGCGATCCTAGAATATCCTTCACATCAGATGGAACTCCTGAAGTTTTCACTGTATCTACCACCTCTAAAAATGAAATTTATGATATCTTTGTAACAATGAATACCATGAAAGTTGTTTTCCGAAACAATAATTCTGTGATAGTTTAGTTATACAAAGTCGTTCTCCCTCCACCTCACAATAGGGATGTTGACTCATGTTACGAATTCATATAAATTAAGGTTTTCCTCATAGAAGGGAGTTTTTGCAATCCTAAAAAACCATTTTAGTGATCTTATTATTCTCGTTGAATTAAATAAAGCTGATTTAAATTATGTTATTTATTATCAACTATCACGTGACTGCGAACGCCAATCAGAGGTAATACGGAAAGTGACGTCAAACTATCCATATTGTCATTGCAATTCGAATGTTCGGTGCTCAGATCAACAAAATACATTCATAGGCCGGGTTCCACAAAACTCCAATCACCTTGATTATTGAAATGTCATCATTTCTCTGCAATTTTCAGTTCATTTTGGACATAAACCATCGACTTACTTCAAAACAAACGATTTGATTGCCCAATCAAGCTTTGTGAAACCCACAGTTTTGTGACTTGAACCATAGTAATATATAGAATATCATATCTATGTTTCGAACTCAAGAAGTTGAAAGCTGAAAGAGAACAGAATAGTTTGATTATTCGTTACAAGAACGATAATCTACAATTTTCTTTATAATGGAGATAGGATTCATCAAGGGTAATAGTAGTAACTTAACGAAGATTAATTCCCTGATGGTCGCAAGTGTCTTTGCTGAAAACAAAGATTTTTGTGCAGTGGAGCTCAAAAACGTAGAATTGTCTCTGTAAGTAGCAAACTTACAACTTACAAACATATTTATTATTACAAATAAAAGAAACATCTCATTCAGCTTTTATAGACTGACATATTCATTTTGAAGGCTTAAATTGAACTTTTCCACAAGGAATCAGGCAAAATCAGTTTGCTTTGACAGAAGTCAAAGTATGTTTACCATAAACAAACTGACAAACTAAAAATTTAGTTAGTCTATGATGTCTACCGACTATTGACGTAATCATCATAACGTGCCGTTTCCGCGGGAAAATTAATTCTCTTTTCTTCAACGTATTTTTTATTGGCAAATATTATATTTTTAAGAAAAAAGTAATATTTTCGTGTTTGTATAGGGTTTATCTACAAAATAAAATGAATTCCAAAAAATAGTCAACATCCCTATTGCATGATGCAATTACGCAAAAGTAATCGGTTGGTTACATGAAGTCACTTCCATATACACCGAAATACATTTTTGGACGCCCAGTAGAATCTTTTTGAGCCCTCGTTCTACTTAAATGAGTGCTATATCGTTTTGCCCATATGTCTGTAATTTTCGAATTTCGGGCCGAAAATGGTCTCAAACGATAGGATTAGACACCCTGATGACGAATTCGTGGTCAAATTCAATTCTGTCCGTGAGGTCGTTCGTCCAGCCATTAGTACAAAAACTTTCGAAGGGAGTGTCCTAGAGACTTGAAATTTTCAGGATGAGTTCGGGTCCCGAATGCCTTGGTTAAGTTCGTTAATCAGCCAAATCGTAAAAGTGTTTCATAAAGTATGGCCATTCAAAATTTTCTACCTCCATATCTCAGAAAAACCGAACCCAATCGAAATGAAATGTTACGGCTAAATGCGAGACGCTCATAACAAGCCTCATGCAAAGTTTTGTGGCCATAGTGTGAACAGAACCATAGAAAATTCAATTGGAATATTGAACAGAATAATCTTTTTTTTTCCAAAAAATAAGAAGAAATTTCATATTTCAATAACAAGACATACAATTGAAGTGAAAGTCATTTTAAGAATGCAGATTGATATACTGAATATTCATGCAAAATTTCAAAAAGATCGCATTGTCTGAATCATAGAAAATTCAATTGGAATATTGAAATCTCTATATTTTGATATCCGATTCGAGTGAAATTCATTTTGAGAATGAAAATTAACATACTGAATGCAAAATTTCAAGGGGATCGCATCATCAGAACCTCAAAATTTCATTTTTAATTTATATTTTTTACATATTTCATTTTCTGAATAATTTCCAGAATATAATTTCGATTGTGCTGAGATTCTGCATTTATATATTTGGTATCAATCTCATATCCCATATAAAATTTAGGTATTAGTCTTATTGCTCCACCAAAGAACGAGTGTTCAAAAGCTTCTGCCCAGGGCTTGAATGAATAATTGACATGTGAGTAAATACTGCATTCTATTCTTTTCCCACCAACTTTAATTTTTTTGGAATATCTTCTAATGATACAATTCTTATGAAACTCAGGACACATATGCGAGTTGCTGTCTCAGTTCTGAACGTCTAGTTTTATATTGATCGGATTTGTAATTTCAATAATATTGAAAAATCAATGAGACGAAGTTTAGAGTAAGTATATCATTGATGATATCATTGATGCAAATGAAAATGTGGATGTCTTAAATCTACTGCGAACTCGTTGCATTCGAGAGGTAGTGCGACCGGGTATAGTTGGGTTTCAATGGTAAATCTGCCCCTGTGATCTTTTCGATTCATATTATTCACATATTCAGCCAAGTTTTAACCTTTTTATCACGAACCATTTTTGAGATTTCTGTAAAAAACACTTTTTCAATTTTTTTTCTCTAGTGAAATCCAAAATTTTCAAAAGGTGATTTTTTTCTCTTGATTATTTGCTATTAAAAGAATAGACTTATAATTTTTTTGAGAATTTCAGCTGAAAAATCAATTCTTAGAAAAAAATAAAATTATAGTCATTTGTTTTTCGGTGTTCTTCGAAAGTGTCCACCGCCATTCTCGACATAAAATATCTTCTTTGATCGTTTATACCTTAGAATTTTTTCACTTTTTCAAAAGTGGTGGAACATTTTGAAGAAAAAATTCAAACGTTTGAATTTTGGGGTTCAGCAGATATCCATCAAATTTTTGTGCCGTTGTATTCATACTGGTTCTCTGAACAATATTAGTAAAAAAACAACTGGCGATCTGTCTTAGCTTAGAAAATGGGCCCACAAGTCCGAAAAATATTCCACTGAAAGTCACTTTTCTCACTAAAATTACCGCTTTATTGCGTTTAATCCTCTTTGAACATTTTATATGACGATTTGATTCATTTTATTTTAAATATATTCAATAACTTTGCGAAAACATCGTGTCATATTCGAGCGAAATAATTTGAGGTAGTGCCAAGCTTACCATAAAGAACGTCGGGCATTCCCTCGAATTTTCCCGATGTTTTTGCAATAATTATTGAATATTTTGAAATAAATTAATCAAATCTTCATGTAAAATGTTCAGAGAGGATTTGAATGAACTGAACAAAGCGGTAATTGTAGTGAGAAAAGTGACTTTCAGGTGGAATATTTTTCGGACTTTGGGGGCCCATATTTTCTAAACTAAAAAGATCGGTTGTTGTTTTTTTCAACAATATTGTTCAGGGAGCCAATATGAATGAAACGGCACCAAAATTTGATGGATATCTGCTGAATCCCTAATCCCTAAATTCAAACATTTTTCTCTAAATGTTCCACCAATTTTAAAATGTGAAAAAATTCCAAGGTATAAATGAACAAAGAAGCCATTTTATGTCAAAAATTGGCGGTGGACACTTTTGAAGAACGCCGAAAAACAAATTACTATGGGTTTATTTTTTTCAGAAATCGATTTTTCAGCTGATGTTCATAAAAAAATTACACGTTTATTCTTCTAATAGCAAAGAATCAAGAGAAAAAAACACCACTTGAAAATTTTGGATTTCACTAGAGAAAAAAAAATCAGAAAAAGTGTTTTTACAGGAATCTCAAAAATGGTTCGAGATAAAAAGTTAAAAAGTTGGCTGAATTATTTTCGTTCGATGTCTAATCGATCCCCTCAATATGAATCGAAAAGGAAGCGGTGGCGGATTTACCATTGAAACCCGGCTATACTTCTTTGTTACGTCGCACTGGCAAAATATTTTTTTGAGAATTTCCCTAAAGCACGGTTCTCACCAATTTTGTGGAAGTTTGCGCGGCAATATTTACTTTCAAAGTAACAAATTTCGAGTTGATCGGATGTATGGTTAAGTAAATATCAGAAAAATAATGGAAAATCTGTTACACCTTTGAAACAACTAGACCGATTCGGCCCATTAATAAACTTAACAGCGTGTTTCAGTTCGAAAGTTATCGTGTTCATGGACGGCAAGAAAGAATCATGGGAGACCAACAATCGAGTAGTTTGAGACTCCTTTCAGCTCAAAATACGAAAATTACAGACACAAGCGCTCAATAATAACTATAGTTCCTTCATTAAATTTGGGATATGTTAAGCTATTATGACCATGTATAACTTGTCTTAGAGAATTCCACCCAAACAACTTACTCTTTATATCACTCTGGATGCTTCCAGTTGTTTGGATTTTTTTTGGATCAATTATTTTGAGGTAGTGCCAAGCATACCATAAAGAACGTCGGGCATTCCCTCGAATTTTCCTTTTGCTTTTGCAATAATTATTGAATATATTGAAATAAAATTAATCAAATCTTCATATAAAATGTTCAAAGAGGATTTGAACTCAACAAAGCGGTAATTGTAGTGACCCGTTTCAGCTCAAAATTCGAAAATTACAGACACAGCGCTCAATATAACTATATTGCCTTCATTAAATTTGGGATAGGTTAAGCAATTATGACTATGTCTAACTTGTCTAGAGAATTCCATCCAAACAACTCACTCTTTATATCACTCTGGAAGCTTCCAGTTATTTTGGCAGCTAATTCCTTCGTCTTTTTGAAACCGCTTGACACTGATCTGACAGGACTCTTCACAATTTCACTCAAATCTCCTGTGATTTTTCCACTTACAACTTCATCTGAAAGTTCTTCAAAAAGACACCTATGAGTAATAATTCTTACAAATAACAATTGTAGAATTTCACAAAAAGTGAAATCAAAAACGTTCAACTTGGAATATTGAAACTAAGTTTGTTTCATCGTTCGGATTAGAATATGCAGTCAAACAATTTAGGTTGAGTTGGATCGAGAAGAAGTATCGTAATTATTTCTGTTTTTGCAACTTTGACAGGAGCTAGGCCAGGTGGTGAAGAACAAGATTAAGCTGAACTAACTTAATGCCGACGTTTCGTTCGTATATTCGAACTTTTTCAAGGCTACAAATACAAGAGAGATACAAAAATCACCAGTAAGACTTAGTGAAAACAATAAGAATGACAGCTAACAATAACGATGAATTGTATAATTAAATACTCAATAACGTAATTTAAATAAAACATTTCACACAAAAATAATAAATAATATATAATATACAGTAGACTCTCGATAATTTGACACTCGATAAATTGAATCTCTGGATAATTTGAAGTTCTTTTCAGTTCCCTTGAATAACACTTGATAATTTGAAAAAACAACGTGTTCTGATCCCCTCGATAATTTGATTGTAGCTGTGACATCTTGCTCAATAACACTCTTTAATTTGAAGTCAAATCACCCAAACACTCTATAATTTGAAGTCCCCACTCTTCTTTGATCCGTTTCATCTTGCACTTGTCTTAATGGAGTTTGCGCAGTCTTCCTTAGAATTGTTTTGAACTAAAACCGGTTTTCGAATTTTCGAAGTGAAAATGAGTGAAAGAAAGAATAAGGGTCTTTCAATGAGAAAAGACGTGTTATCGAAGCGGTGGAAAATGGCACATTGGAAAAAGATGTTGCGAAATAGTTCGATATTCTACCATCTACATTGTCCATGATTTTAAAGAATAAGAAACGAATCAGTGGAAGAGTTTCCAGTATAGGAAGAAAAGGCTTCGTCAACTGAATTTCCTCGTCTGGAGGAAAAAGTCTTTCGCTCAGGCTCTCGGTTTCTGCCCTCAGGGAGAAACAAACGATGAATTCTTCTCAGCTCTCAACTTATAGAAAACACCCTGGACAATGCTAGTGATGGAAGTCACTAACTCAAATGAAAATTGCGTATTTCTTTTCGAAATTAAATACTCGTGTTATCATATACACATAAAGATCATGTAAGTATGTAGAATATAATACATAATCGCATATACAATATCATTAGTACCTATGTACTTCTGATCAAACTCTTGTTTAATTGAATTTCATCCTTACTCCCTCTTGTTTATTTGAACTCTTTTTATTCTGAACTCTCGGTAATTTGAACTTTTTCGTTGGTCCCTGGAGTTTCAAATTATCGAGAGTCGACTGTATTGGCGGTTTTTTCGTACGGAAGTCAAAGGACCGGCAGAGCGAGCGGCAGTAAATGATTACATTTAACTAGGCTGTTGTGGAATTTCTAGTCCGTCATTACCGAAACTTGATCGCGAGAGAAAGGTTGCAGTAGAATGTGAATGCTCACTGCCTTCGATACTGCCGCAAAAGTATTTCATGAATTATTTCAGGCAGCGCGAGCGGCAGTGGAAGTGACTGGAGTGTAATTAAAGGGTTTTTCAATAAGCGGGTAGATTTTGAAACGAAATTAAACAAGCTGCGTATGAGGTATCAACAATTTTTTTAATTTATTCAAAAGGCCCATATATGCCATTAAGTATGGAAGATGACATCATTCAAATGCCCGCCTCGGCTTCTCACAGTGGCACGGATCCGAGTGGTCCAATTTTCAATGACTCTTCCGCATAGATCCAAAATCCACACCAAACCGTAACTTTTTGAGGATGCATTACCACCTGGTGAACCTCGTGTGGGTTTGTGTCGTCCCATGTACGGCAATTTTGTTTGTTAACGAAGCCATTCATCCAAAAATACGCCTCGTCGCTAAAGATGATTTTTCGCCCGAAATTGGGATCCTCTTCCAAACGATTCGATGCCAGGCAGCGGAAAAACGACGTTGTCTATGGTCATGAACTTTGAGCCCCTGGGGCAGTTGAGTCTTATACGGGTGTAACCCTAAGTCCCGTCGCAAAATTCGCCAAGTTGAAGTTTGCGAAAGGCCGAGTTCTTGTGCACGGCGCGGAATCGACTGCCTCGGGTTCTGCTGTACACTTTGACGAACCGCCGCGATGTTCTCGACTGATCTTGCGTTTTTCGAACGTACAGGTGTGGGTTGATCGATTAACGAACCGGTTGTTTCAAATTTTGCCACCAAACGCTGAAGAGTCGACTGTGAAGGCTACCACGTCTACCGTAAAATGGGCGCAATGCACACGCAACGTTTGCACTGACAAACACTCATTTTGATAATAAAGTTTTTATCATTTGTACGCGCTGTTCAATCGTGTAACCTGCTATGGTGATTTGGCATAAGCAACTGAATATAAGCAGAAGAAGATTGACAATTGCCACCAAAACAAATGGCCGCCACGGACCGACAAATCTACCCGTGCCAATTGAAAAAACCCTTTATAATCTTTGACACAAACAAGTCCCAATATTCCAAGTTTCTCAAATGAAAGAATAGGATATTATTCCTAGAATCCTTACTGTTAACCTGTTTGTACACGAATGATTGGACTGAATTCTCCATTTTTATCACATAGTCGAAGAGCACTCTGATTGATCCGGCAGATCCATTATAAATCGATACGACTTGGCCGCCAATAGACCCCAACAGCCCCGAGGCGAAGTCTTGTATCTTGATCGTGTACTTGGTCACGACATCGCCCAATTTAGAGGTTAGTGTTCACTTGGTTTGCAGAATTTTCCCCTAGATAATAAAAATACATCATAACTCCATTAACGAGTTTCTCTGCGCCAACGATTGTTCCAACCACTATTCCGGAAACTGAAAGGAAATAATTAACATTAAAAGACTTACTTGGTAATCTATTTTTTGACTCACCAGAATTTGTGGGAGAAAGGGGGTTTTTCGGACATTGCTCCGCTGTTTTGCCTGTAAAATGAAATATTATAGAGCAAGAGCCCGTGAACCCCAGACCTTAGTTATTTTATAAAAGCTGAAACTTGTCTACGCATGCTCCCAACACAGGTAAGAACGATGGACCATTATGAAATTTGGGTTACCCTGGCTTTGACGGGTAAACGGTATTAAGGGGTGTAAAATACTGATCTACTTTCGTCAAATTATACAGTGTGATTTTTTGATATTACCTTCAGAATATCATTAAAAATCACGTCATTAATTGCCAGACATTTACTATAGTGGCAACCTCTTGCCAGACACCCTTAATGTTCATTAAATTATTTGTAATTCTACTTACGCTATAGTATAAAAGCTGATTTTTATATATAATACTTGGGTAATAATAAGATAATGTTTCCTCATTGGCCAGACATTTTGATAATGCCAACCCTTTGCCAGACAAGCTTGTAGTTTAGCTGCAGGTGCGAGCGCGAGACAGTATATATGAGTGGGTGCGAGTGAGACGGCATGATTATAATGACTTATGCAAATAAATTTTTTGGTACAGATTTATATAACTAATCATTCAAGTGAATCTCAAAAACATCTGAAGAAAAGACATTCGATGCTACAACTAAATAAAATTGTTAAAAATTTTAATTTATTCTATTAACAATTTAATTTAGCTACAACTAAATAAAATTGTTAAAAATTTCAATTTATTCTATTAACAATTTAATTTAGTTGTAGCATCGAATGTCTTTTCTTCAGATTTTTTTGAGATTCACTTAAATGATTGCTTTTATAAATCTGTACCAAAAAATTTATTTGCATAAGTCATTATAATCATGCCGTCTCACTCGTACCCACTCATAAATACTGTCTCGCGCTCGCACCTGCAGCTAAACTACAAGCTTGTCTGGCAAAGGGTTGGCACTATCAAAAATGTCTGGCTAATGAGGAAACATTATCTTATTATTAACCAAGTATCATATATAAAAATCAGCTTTTATACTATAACGTAAGTAGAGCTACATATAATTTTATGAACATTAAGGGTGTCTGGCAAGGGGTTGCCACTATAGTAAGTGTCTGGCAATTAATGACGTAATTTTTAATGATATTCTGAAGGTAATATCAAAAAATCGGCGGTTGTCCAACTCCAACTGCTCTGAAATTTTGCCAACTGTCATAGAAACATAGAAATTTTGCCATATGCGATCGAAACTTTGCCAACTGCTTTGAAATTTCTCCAACTCCGTTCAACATTGGGGGCGGCAAGGTCTCCCTGTCCCCCTTAGAGAGACTTTTTCTCTGAAGGATCGGGAGGACAGGCGGCCAACATCGATAATTTCCGTATATCCACGGAATTCAGTGAATTCACTGCAGTGTTTCTTTCAGGTATATTTCCGGGAGGGGCACTGCCGCCCCCGAAGAATCTGATAAATTGCCCTCCCGGAACTTCGAATTGCGCCCTTGGGAAAAATTTTCTGAATGAAACATCGAATCAGAAAGTTCCTACGGCATCTCTGATTTTGTTGAATATTCTACGAGAAAAATTTGCAGATGTTCTTTTTCCCAATATTACAACCAGGTAGTAGTAGTAGTAGTAGTTGAATATTTTCAGTGTCGCCGTATCGTTTATGCCAATTATTGCATGTCATAAAAAACCATCTGTTACCAAATTGCGCCCTTTCTACCAGCCGAGTATAGGTAGGTACGTGATTTTGAAGAGAGAATTACGAAAATTGAGATAAAAACAGAATGAGGGTCTTTGTAGAAATATACATACACCCCCTAGGATCAGTTGCATTTTTCATTCGAAATTGAAACTTGTCTCTTGTTCATGATTCGATTCGAACAGTTCAGTGGTGTATGAACAGTCCCTCGCTAAAACTTGCCACTTCTCAAAGAATTTAAACAATCTTTAAACATATGGATCTAGGGATTATGTTCATAATCATAAGTACTGAGTTCATGAAATATCCTGATGAACCATCAGTTCGAATATTACTGCATATTCTTTGAACATCCTGTACATCACATTGTCAATACAAAAAACCGATGAATGTTCTTAATTATTCAAAAGTCGAAAATATGGTATATTCTCACATAAGGTAGACTGGTTCAAGAAAAAATGGTTTCACAAATACAAGAACATATGTAGATGAAATGTTGTAATCAACATTTCATTGCTCGGATAATCCGAGCAATTTTCATATTTACGTTTCTAGAAAGTATAGAAAAAAGACATATATCTATAACCAAATTAACTGCATCAATGATGAATATTTCATCTCACCTGACGGTATAAAATTGCCACAAAATAAAAAACATATAAAAAATGCCGTCTTAGGCATTGTAGAACTAGACCTTTCTATCATTTGAAAAAAGGACTGGAGCTTCTAATGTATTACAGTCACTAAGCGCAGTATTTTCAAGCGATAATTCTCTTATTAATGTGTACTTACGAAAAAAGTCTTTTAGATAAGATAAAACACCCAAATGGTAATACGTTACAGAATTACAGGACTATATGTTGTGACAACATTTAAACATTTAAATACGTTTCGAACTCGTGGAACAGAGGATTTTGTTATAAAAAGAATTTCATGGGAATCTATAAAACTTGACTTGAAAGCTTCAGGGTACACAGGGTGTCCAACAACTAGTCAGCCATAGTTCACTAGAGTGAAAGACTTACCTAGAGGACTTTGAATCGTAACTATTTCGAGCCTGAAGACAACCGTTTCGAGATACAGGGTGATTAAGCTTTTTTGTTCAAAAAACCATATTCCTATAAATTATTCAATACAGGGTGTCCCATTACTCGACGTCAACCCGGAACCGGGTGAAAAGGCAAGTAATGCCGGTTGTCAGAAAAATATAAAAAAAAATCTAAGTTGCATGATTTTAAAATAATGGGCATTTAAAAAAACACGCAAAATTCCACACCCTGTGACAGTCTTTTCGCTCCTGTTGCCACAAATATCAACTTTTTACAACTTTTTTTTTTGCTGTGTAACCTTGAATAATGCTTGTTTAAACTGTAATCAAAATTTGGATACCAGCTGCTCTAGGTTTCATAAAAATAGGGCTTGCTTCTCAGAAAAAAATTCAAAATAAACAATTGCCTAGTTTCAACTGACTGTATTGAAAAAAAAATGAACTACGCAAGTTTGGCATGTTTTGTCAAAAGTTGGCGCATTTAGTAAGGATTCCAAAATGGTATAATACTTGTTAAACTGTAGCTGCCGTAGTTCAAATTTATTTTCGAATGCCTTTGATTACACTTTTTCTTAAACTGCTTCCCAGTAAAAAAGTTCAATGGATTCAAGTCCGGTAAACGGGCCGGTCACCAGATTGGACCAGAAAGTCCGATCCATCTTCCGGGAAAGAATGTTACCAAAAAAATTCCAGAGAAAATAATTTTTCCAGAAAGAATTTTTCCGCAGAAATTTCTCTGGAAATTTTTTTTTCTGGTAACATTTTTTTCCGGAAGATGGATCGGACGTTCTGGTCCAATCTCGTGGCCGTCCCGTTCACCGGACTTGAATCCATTGGACTTTTTTACTGGGAAGCAGTTTAAGAAAAAGTGTAATCAAAGGCATTCGAAAATAAATTTGAACTACGGCAGCTACAGTTTAACAAGTATTATACCATTTTGGAATCCTTACTAAATGCGCCAACTTTTGACAAAACATGCCAAACTTGCGTAGTTCATTTTTTTTTTCAATACAGTCAGTTGAAACTAGGCAAATGTTTGTTTTGAATTTTTTTTCTGAGAAGCAAGCCCTATTTTTATGAAACCTAGAGCAGCTAATATCTAAATTTTGATTACAGTTTAGACAAGCATTATTCAAGGTTACATAGCAAAAAAAAAGTTGGAAAATGTTGATATTTGTGGCAACAGGAGCGAAAAGACTGTCACAGGGTGTGGAATTTTGCGTGTTTTTTTAAATGCCCATTATTTTAAAATCATGCAACTTAGATTTTTTTTTTATTTTTCTGACAACCGGCATTACTTGCCTTTTCACCCGGTTCCGGGTTGACGTCGAGTAATGGGACACCCTGTATAACTCTTTCCGCATAGGTGTGCAAATTTGCGAAATCATTTATATTGGGAGAGTGATCCTTTGATTGTTCATCCCACAGTTTTTTTTTCTCTAAGACATACACAGGGTATACATTTCAAACCTGTCAGAAACACCCAATTTCCAAATACGCCCCTTGGCTTTTTTTTCATTTTCTCATGATTGTTGAAGTTTCTGGTGTTGAAAACCTCCAACAAAGCGCAGTGGCGCAGCCAGGATTTTATTTTGGGGGGAGCTGAACTGAACAATTTTTGATGATACAACAAATAACGAAAGTTGCAAAAAAAATAAGATGAAAGAAATAACGAAGAAATTAATCTTTGGGGGGGCTGCAGCCCCAAAGCCCCCCAGCCAGTGACAAAGGGTATATCTGGGTTTCAATGGTGAATTAGTGAATCTGCCTCCGCGTATTCATATTGTCTTCCTGAACAATATTAGTGCAAAAACCAAGTGGCGATCTGTCTTAATTCAGTAAAAGTAGGCCCCTAAAGTTTCAAAAATATTTTACCTTCATGTCACTTTTGTCTCTACAAAAACACTGAATTACCGCTCTATTAAGAGTATATTCTCTTCGAACTTATGTCTTATTGCTCTAGGACTTTATGCATTTTATTTCAATTATTTTCGATAATTATTGCCAAAACGAAAGACGAGTATTACTTTTTTTTATCTATTTTTTTCAGAAATCCATAAAAAATTAACACATCTGTTCCTTTTATAGCAAAAAACCAAGATAAAAAATCAACATTCGAAACTTTTGGATTTCATTATGGAAAAAAAATTTCATCAGAAAAAGTGTTTTTCACAAAAATTCCAAAAATAGCTCGAGATATATCTGAGAGGGCAAATTGACAAACCATATATACAGGGTGTTTCATCATAAACTGGACGAACATATATTTTCGTATAGAGTACATCATCATTTGCCTTATACAATATATCCCGTTTTCGAAGCATAAGCGAGATACAGGGTGTCAAACGTCATTTTTGAGCAAGTTTCTTATGAGTGTGGTCAGTTATGTATAACACTTAAAGGAACGGTTTCTGGTCAAATCTCAGTATTTTTGGGTTCTCTATTCAGAAAAGTTGACGAACTCCGAAAAATGGCGGAAGACCTGCAATGTTCCAAATTTTTTTTCGCGGTTGTCAAATTGACTTTTATTTTCTGAATGAACACAATTTTCTAAGAATTTCTGCGAAAAAATTTTTTCAAAATCGAACACAATTTTTTTTACATGTCTACAGCGATGAAAAAATTTCACTCGAAATGGATGAAATTTTGTACAATTGTACTTCTTGAATTATCAATCACGAATGTGAAAACAGAATTGTAAATTATCGAACGGTTTCGTTATTACAGTCATTCAAATGTTTCGTTCAGACCTCTGAAATATTGAAAAAAAATTTGTTCTGAATTCTAGAGTCGAAATAATTGAATTATTGGCATGTCCAAACATTCTAGATGAATTTATACAAAAAAAATCAGTGAAACTCAGTTGGGACTCGAACCGACGTAGGTATTTAGTAGGGAACAGTGCCATTTCTTTATTTGATACCTATGTCGGTTCGAGTCCCAACTGAGTTTCACTGATTTTTTTTTTGTATAAATTCATCTAGAATGTTTGGACATGCCAATAATTCAATTATTTCGACTCTAGAATTCAAAACAAATTTTTTTTCAATATTTCAGAGGTCTGAACGAAACATTTGTATGACTGTAATAACGAAACCGTTCGATATTTTACAATTCTGTTTTCACATTCGTGATTGATGATTCAAGAAGTACAATTATACAAAATTTCATCAATTTCGAGTGAAATTTTTTCATCGCTGTAGACATGTAAAAAAAATTGTGTTCGATTTTTGAAAAAATTTTTTCGCAGAAATTCTTAGAAAATTGTGTTCATTCAGAAAATAAAAGTCAATTTGACAAACGCTTAGATGATTTTGGAAGAAGGTACCTAATCAAAGAATTTAATTTTCTTAGATGAAATAGCATTTTATTTTATCTCAGAAAGTATTCTTCTTATTATTCTTCTTATTCTTCGCAGGTGAAAAACGCAGGATAACATTCTTATCTTGAATTATGTGGTGATTACCAAAATAATTTTGAATTTGAAAAAGGCATGGGCGTAGGTACCATATTTTTTTACCGAATTTATTCGGAAGGAAGTCGGTGCAGACACCACTGGTGGATATTAAAAATGATTTTGAATTGAATAAAATGTACATTGACGCGTACCCATAACCTACCAAAACGCAGAGAAATATCGTAGAAGGTGTTGAAAATATTTTCGGAAACAATTGTTTTCTTTAAATTTCAACACCCTGTATCTCAAAAACAATGCAACAAAGACCCGTTCCATAAGAACTTTATGCCATAAAATCATCTGAGGATGGTATACCCTGAGGATTAATCATATACTTAATACATGATATGATTGCCAACTTAAAAGATTGATACAATTAATTTGTTTTTAGTTTACTCCATTCTTCATTTTCAACATCCATCATCCATCCATCAACAACTTTTGCGAGGGCCATCTAAAAGAAAAGTATGTTATATGGGGTATGTTCTCTATGGTCTCCGTAATGACAATTAATCGTCAAAGCAAAGATTTTATGAAATTTCTATGTTCTTTGACAACCTCTATTTAGGCAGGTACTATAACGTGTTTTAAGTTTAACATATTTATTGAAAATTTGTGAAAACTTTTATAAACTGGTTGGAAAAATATGGAGGAACTCAAATCAGCAAGATGGGCCGATGAGGTTGAATTAGAAGGGGGAGCATTACCACCATCGACAGAAGTATTCGAAAACGATCTTAAAATTTTAACCGAATATAAATATGAAGGAGAGAAGAAAGTAAAAATCGTTCGTACCTATAAAATAGAAAAGCGTGTTTTTTCCAAATCGATAGCTGTAAGGAAGACATGGAAGAAATTTGGAGAAAGTGCCAACGACAAGCTTGGTCCCAACCCAGCAACTACTATAGTAGCTGAAGACGTTTATATGCAATATATCACTAATAAAGAAGAGGAAAATAAACAAGAAGATGACGGTTTGGATAAACTGAAAGGTGAGTTTGATAGGAACTGTTGAATATTAGTGTGAGATCCTAATACATTTGTGTTTTCGGAAACTTACTCGATCACTAACCTGGGTTGAATATTGACAGATAAACAGTTCATTTGCTGTCAAAATTCAACCTGAGTAAGTTCCTGAAAACCCCTATAGTATAGCAAAACTCAGTAACCTAGTTGAGATTAAATGAACATAATAGAAATATCCCAGAATGTTTTGAATTTAATGTAGTGTGCAAATACTCAATATTGTCTTAAGCGCCTACTTCTGATCGTCTAGAATAGTTCCAGCATGTTCTGAGACAAAGATTGTTCAAAACATATTTAAGTTTTATTGTTTTCTTTATGAATGTCAAGGCTTTGGCCCTTTATATTCGACTGATTAACTGAAGAATTGCCTCACTTTGCACTGAATGGACCAATAGAAAGGTCCTCCTGTTACAAGCATTAAACATAAAATTTTTGTGTTGAAATACCCAATTACAATCAATTTTGTAAGGCAGGGAAGAAAATATGTACCGAAAATATGCATCATAACTGGATCTTAGCGAAAATATACAAATACCATTGAAGATGTCTGAAATATGCAAATGCATATACAGTAGAGACTTGATAATTCCGAGAACGATAATCTGGATATTTATTAGTCCGGATAGCCGTCAAGATTGTATTATGTCCTTATAATCCGAATTTCCGATCGTTGCATACGTGGTTTACGATTTTAACTTGTCGTTTACATATGTTGCGACAGCCAGGGAACTCTGAAATCTCTATCCGATGTTAGAGTTGATTCTCTTTTGGTAGAAGAATGCAGGAAAGCTCTGCGTGGGCTGGGCTCTGATAACTTTTTGAAAGTAATCTGGTGTCCGGCTCACGCGGATATACCTGGTAACGTTAAGGCAGATGAACTGGCTAGGCGGGGGGCTGGATTAGCATTTGTTGGTCCGGAGCCTGCGCTGCCAATCTGTCGCACATCTGTCAGAAGTTTCTTCAGGAACTGGCTGAACAGGAATTTTCCTCGGAATGGAGCGCAGGGGTGGGCCTGAGGTGGTCGAGGATTCTCATTGAGAGACCGTCCTCGCGATCTGAGGTCAATAGGCTTCTGTTGCTGGAGAGGAAACAACTCGGTCTGGTGACTGGTGCATTGACTGGTCACCTGTTTAACAAGCATTTGAAGAGAATGGGATTGACGAGCTGCTCCCTATGCCGGTGGTGCAGGAGTACTGATGAAACGGTGGAGCATATCTTGTTCAACTGTGGAAACCTTACTGAGTTAAAGTCAACACACCTAGGAAATCCAACACCTTCTATTCTTATGGTGAGAGGGACCACTCCTGGCAGGCTCGCGACATTTCTGTCTTCGTGTCTGAGGAGCTGAGTCTCTATAGAACGATGCGGGTGAACAATGGGCCACTAGGCCTCAGTTCAGCCGGAAAGGCACCGCACAGAGAAGAAGAACTTATCGTAACTCAATTTCTATGACGACGATCGGGCGTTCTTTTGGTATATAATAGTGCACAATGGTATAAGACAAGAAAAGTCAGACAAGAATAATCAATTAGTGAAATGGAATGGAATGTTTCTACCTCCAAACCATACAACTTTGATACAGCATATGGATCATAATGATATTAAATTAACAAAACTGAAATACCGAAAAGGCCTTTTAGCACATATTTTTTCGATCCTCGAAGACGGGGATAATGTTAGCAAATGCATTTAGAGCATAGATCAATTCGATACAGTCTGGTTATTCCATAACTCATGGCAATTATTGATATTCAGCTTCTGAAAGATATACAGGGAAAGCTATTGTTCAGCATCTTTTTCCCTTACAGTAGAAAAAGTAAAGTATCTAATTATTCCAAATAATATATTTGTTTTACGGTTTCGATAATAAAGCCTATATTTATTTCAACCGTTTTTTTAAATTGCATCTTTACTGAATTGTAAGACGCGGTATTCCAGATTCCTCATTAATCCGGATCATCCCTTGCATTAATTGATCCGGAGTATCGAGTCTCTACTGTAATATGGTCTCTAGTCATAATCAATATGGAAATTATTATTATCAGAAAATAATTCTTCATTTCCTTACAGCTATGGGAGACAAGAATGTGGTTAAATGCAGGCTTTGCAGTGGAGATCATTGGACATCACTATGTCCTTGGAAAGCAACTGCTCTAGCTGGTGGAAAAGTCCCAGATGATAAGAAGGGATTAGGTAAGTTAAACTATATAGGCCAAGCAATAGAGATATTTCCTTGACAAAAATACTACCTGGAAGCCACCTGTGCCATTCCGAGCAGGACAGTCCGTAGTTTATTCTCACCATGTTTTCAACACGAAAATGCCATTTTTTTATTTGTTATTAACAAAAAACATCAAAAATACGCGTTCTTTTTAGTTTTTTCGTTGCAAAAAGGAAACTATTGATGCAGTGATAACGGCAATGGGATGAATTGTAGAGAATTACATTGTGAAGAGAATGATGGGTCAAACGATCCGATCGAATAAATAAAACTGGAGAAAAGCGGAAAAAACCGGAAAATTGCGTGTTTTTTCTTTTAACTCATAACTCTGCCATTTTGCAATATTAAGAACTGAAACTTCACACGATAGTAGCTATTGACGTACAATTCATGTGTGCCAAAATTGGATTCGGTCGGATAAATAGTTTTCACATAATTCCCATTTGAATTTTTTTTGGACATATTTTCGCGGAGAGCTGGATGCGTTTGAGGTCGTTCGATTGAAATTAAAAAAATCGATTTGGAAAGACGACGTGATCAGTAACAAAACGTGTATTCTGATTTTTCAATAAAACGCGTTTAAGTGTGTTAAAAACTAGTGAGAACATGAGGGAAAACGACCGACCGAGCGAGAGCGGTCGAGTGGAGAGGAAATAAGCGAATCGAGGGGAAACGTTTATGTGTACAAAATTTGGTGCGCTCTCCGCGCAACAATTCTTATACTCGGCGACCGTTGGCTTCCGCGGCGTTTCCCCTCGATTCGCTCATTCCCTCACCACTCGACCACTCACGCTTGGTCGGTCGTTCTCACTAGTTTTTAACACACTTAAACGCGTTTTATCGAAAAATCAGAATACACGTTTTGTTACTGATCACGTCTTCTTTCCAAACCAATTTTTTTAATTTCAATCGGACGACCTCAAACGCATCCACCTTTCCGCGAAAATATGTCTAAAAAAAATTCAAATGGGAATTATGCGAAAACTATTTACCCGACCGAATCCAATTTTGGCACACATGATTTGCACGTCATAGCTACTATCGTGTGAAGTTTCAGTTCTTAATATTGCAAAATGGCAGAGTTAAGAGTTAAAAGAAAAAACACGCAATTTTCCGGTTTTTTCCGCTTTTCTCCAGTTTTAATTATTCGATCGGATCATTTGACCCATCATTCTCTTCACAATGTAATTCTCTACAATTCATCCCATTGCAACGTTATCACTGCATCAATAGTTTCCATTTTGCAACGAAAAAACTAAAAAGAACGGGAATTTTTGTTGTTTTTTGTTAATAACAAATAAAAAAATGGCATTTTCGTGTTGAGGACATGGTGGGAATAAACTACGGACTGTCCTGCACGGAATGGCACAGGTGGCGTCCAGGTAATATTTTTGTCAAAAAACTAATCATTTGTAGCTCTGTTACTTGGCGTAATAGGCCAGTGATTCCCAAATATTTAAGAAAACACAACATTCAACAAATCTTTTGGTTGTTGAATTGTAAGAGGTATTGCATCTGAGATGATGAACTTGATTTGTTGCTATAGCAATGCTCACTTCGAAAAACCATACAACAAGATCATATAAATCAATTTCAAGTGGATAACCGGTTATCATTTTTGTTCATCTATTACATTCAAGTGGTTTTGGTTATTTTTGATTCAAAGTAATGACGTCATGAATTGGCCCTTTGACGTCATTGATTTGAACCGCAAATGACTAGACTCAAGAGCTGGGTTAAACTTCTGATTATTAGAAAAGTAGGGTTGTACGCGGCAAATTTCAAAAGTTGTTGACTGACGAAGCATACTTGAAGAAGATATGTATTTGTGAGCTTAGCCACATTACGTTTTATATTGAGAAAACTATTTCAACAATTTCAATTATCGGCTTAGTTTTATTCATTTAGGAATTTAACTCATCTATTGAAATCTCTAAATTATGTTCGGAAAATAACGCATCCAGAAGCTTCTGACTTGTTAATATTATTTCAAATAGAATTGTCCGAAGATCTTAAAGGTTGCTGATATTGTTTGAGTATAACAAAACATTCTTTCTTTACTTGGATAATGGAAAAAGCTTTGTGTTACAATTAATAGCTCTCGACTATAAAAAGAAATTGTGGATTTGTGTTTAAGCTCCCAAAAAGAGTTTTATTAATAGCAAACTTTACTGTGACGTGTGAGATGTAGCCAAATACCACAGCGATATAAATATATTGGTTAGTGTCCTCCTGTATATTTTTCGGTAATATTTTCTCTTCGAATAATTTCTGTCGGAACAAAAAACCTTTTTTTTGTCAGCGAAGCATTCTAAAAAACATATGTTCATCATTATATTAAATTCACATTTCAAACATTAATATTTTGTGATGCATGGAGTTGAATCTGAAGCATAATAATTTACATTCGCAAAACAAGTTTTGTATTTATTGCATAAAACCTAAATATAACCTATATTGACAATAGGTTACGAGCAGTTCTGACAGCTGGACGTGACCGGAGGACCAACATTAACCTGAAATGAACTGATTATTGTGATATGAGAGCGATTTATCGGGAAATTTTGTGGTTTTTCGGCACTTTGAACATTTATTCATATTAAATTAGACTAATGAATATAATTTCACCTAAATTCTAGTCAAATGCAGATCAAATATTCATAATGTCAGTTAAATATGCCATCCCTTCGTATTCTAGTGGGCTGTGACAGCAAGGAAGAAACTAAATATTCTACAAATTTTATTTTCTTCAGGTGAATTAAAATATGGAATTCAAATTACAAGTTACAACAATGAATAATATCACTGATACGCAGTTATGCAGTTAGTTTTTGTATTTTCATTTCAATACTGTATGATTGTTTAGATGAACTCAACATTTCATGTTCAAAGTGAGATAATATATTAGATTGTTATTGAATTTGAAAAGAAAACATTTCTTTAAGGCTTCTTATGAAGACTTTGAGCTATGGAAAATAAAAAACATGACAATTTTTATGAAAGAAAATTAGGAATGAGACATCGGATGAAGCAAATACTTGCAAGTAGGTACCTACGTTCATATTTATATTGAATAAATTGGATTACATCAATGAAGAATTTAACTGACACGAATTTATGCAGTAGTTTTGGTACTTTCATTTCAATACTTTATAATTGTGAAGTTGAATTTGACTTATTCATATTGAACGTGAGAACACGATTGTTATTGGTTTGGAACGTTGAAACTTAATGTATGTAAAGTTTGTAACAACATCGCCAACTATTCGGAAATATTCCGTTTCCAAGTCTCGTTAAGAAGACTTTGAGTCCTAAAATTGAAAGCATTACAGTAAGTACCTTAGACAAAGGTCTAAGGTAAGTACCTACTTCCAAGTACTTGCTTTATCCGATGTCTTCATTCCTGATTTCTCTTCATTACATTTTTCATGTTTTATACTTTAGGACTCAAAAGTCTTCATAACGAGCGTCAAAAAGGATAATTTTTTTTTCATATCCAATAACAGTCTAATATTTACTCACTTTCAACATGAATAAGTCGAGTTCATCTAACAATTATACAGTACTGAAATGAAAATCCCAAAATTACTACATAAATTGGTATCAGAGATATTCTTCATTGTTGTTATTTAAATTCCATATTTTAATTCACCTGAAGAAAACTAGAATTTGTAAGTTTTTAGTTCCTTCTTTGGTGTCACAGCCCACTATAACAGATATTGCATATTTAACAGATATTTTGATCTGCTTTTAAGAGAATTAAGGTGTAATTATATTTATTAGTATAATTTAATGAATAATAAGTTCCAAGTATCGAAAAACCACAAAATTCCTCAATTAATTGCACTCAGATTGCAATAATCAGTTCATTGTAGGTTAATGTTGGTCCTCCAATCTCGCCTGGACCATAGACAACTGTCAGAACTGCACGTAGCCTATTGACAAATAACCAGAAACCGCATTCAAGCGACAAGAGCCGAGGGCCAGTTATTCGTTCTAGGGCGAAACCAAGGGCTGAACCAATGATAACCGCAGTTACTATTGGTTATCCATTTAAAATTGATTATTGAGAAAACTAAAATAAACAATTATGTTCTGTAGGTACCACTACCACATCAACTGATACTGCCAAGACTGGCAACAAGTACATCCCACCAAGTCTCCGAGGTGAAGGAGGTAGCAGAAATCGTTCAGAAAACTTGAACATGAATAGGCGAGATGATGCAACCATTCGAATTTCTAACCTCAGTGAAGATACCACAGAACAAGAAATTGAAGATCTTGTTAAGGGCTTTGGTCCTATAAGCAAATTGTTCTTGGCCAAAGAAAAAACCACTCAGCTATGCAAAGGATTTGGATATATTCATTTCAAATTCAGGAATGATGCTATGGAAGCCATTAAGGTCCTGAATGGATATGGACACAATCATTTAATTCTTGATGTTGAGTGGTCTAAGCCTCAAACGCATAACAATAATAATTGAAAAGTGGTGTAAAGTATTCAAATAACATAATAAATACCTTTTTATTCAATTGGTTATTTTACTGCTTTATAGAACTAAATGAGAGCTAATGTTCTTTTTTCAATTCATTCAGATATGAGCCATCCATAATAAACAGGATTACGTGAAACTCCTTAGTGAAATTAAAATCTTTCAAATCAGTTACTTGAAATATTTCTCTTTAACCCTTAGCTGAAACGTCGCCTATTTTTTCGATCAAATGCAAAAATATGTCGTGTGTAGGCTTGTTGAAAAACTTTTGACAGAAGGAATCTTACCGTACTAGAAAACATTCGCAGGGGATACTCTGGCCAACACATATATATGTTGCGACAGCCAGGGAACTCTGAAATCTCTATCTGATGTTGGAGTTGATTCTCTTTTGGTAGAAGAATGCAGGAAAGCTCTGCGTGGGCTGGGCTCTGATAACTTTTTGAAAGTAATCTAGTGTCCGGCTCATGCGGATATACCTGGTAACGTCAAGGCAGATGAACTGGCTAGGCGGGGAGCCGGATTAGCATTTGTTGGTCCGGAGCCTTCGCTGCCAATCTGTCGCACATCTGTCAGAAGTTTCTTCAGGAACTGGCTGAACAGGGAATTGCGATCTGAGGTCAATAGGCTTCTGCTGCTGGAGAGGAAACAACTCGGTCTGGTGACTGGTGCATTGACTGGTCACCTGTTTAACAAGCATTGAAGAGAATGGATTGACGAGCTGCTCCCTATGCCGGTGGTGCAGGAGTACTGATGAAACGGTTGAGCATATTTTGTTCAACTGTGGAAACCTTACTGAGTTAAGGTCAACACACCTAGGAAATCCAACACCTTCTATTCCTATGGTGAGAGGGACCACTCCTGGCAGGCTCGCGACATTTCTGTCTTCGTGTCTGAGGAGCTGAGTCTCTATAGAACGATGCGGGTGAACAATGGGCCACTAGGCCTCAGTTCGGCCGGAAAGGCACCGCACAGAGAAGAAGAAGAAGAATCTTACCGTACTGATTTTATTTTACTTATGTTTTAACAAGGAAATAGGACAAAACTCATTTGAAAATCAAAAAAGTATAAATACCTTCTTAATGCTCTCTACACTTATCTGAACCTGCACGACATGCTCGGCAAATATTGTTTGAGAAGAACCCCGCAAGCAAAGGTCGTCGCTTACGTCCTTTGAAAAAAAACAAAAGTGCTGGGATGACTTTTTTTTATTTTCGTAGTTTGTAGGAAAACGCGAAGGATTTTCGTGAAAATATTTACGGCACAAATGTAGCACAAATTTTTTCATTCGTTTTTGAGAGAAAAAAACGAAATAAGTGCTGGGCTATCTTTTTTCTTAAATTTCGATTTTTCAGGAAATGAGAGGGACTTCCGAGAAAATTCGAACGGCACAACTCAGTACATGTGTAGCACAATTTTTATCAATCATTTAAATCCCATTTTTCGAAAAGTGCTGGGCTGGCTCATTTTTTCGGTTTTGGAAATATTTCGAAAACCACTTGGAATTAAGAAAAAAAATTATCGGCACAAAGCAGCACAAATATGGGAATTTTTCTTTCAATGTTTTTTTCTGTAAAGGATGGAAAAAGGTACTTCACACAGCCACCAAAAGGAAGTCAGTCTCTTGTTCTTTTTGACTGCTTCTTAAGACCTTTATGAGGATTTGTTTCTGTCTGTAAAAATTGAAATTTTCGGGATAACTGTATTTTGAGTTATGTTCATTGATAAACAAAATCGGTCAAGTAGTTTTCGCTTTAAAATGACTAGATAATCTACAAACTTCAAGTTTGTAATGGATTGAGCTAAAGATATAACATTTCCAGAGTATGAAATGCCTACTGAAATTTCTTTTGCCTTTATCAAGAACTGCATAATATTTTCTTGATTATTCACCTTCAGTTTTGAATCATTCTGTATATTGGAAGGAAGAAACTGAATAATTTCATAAACATATTCATCATTCTTTCAGAATATGATAAGTTTTACCAAAGCAGCGAAAATTCATTTTTTGGTAAGAGGTCAGTTGAATCAAATTTTTTCATTACTGATTTAGCTGGACACAATTGAAAAAAATGGTAGTTCCGAAGGAAACAGACTTTTCTGATATAAATATTTAATGGATAAATTTTCAAGGTAAACAAAATACATACAAAATTATTTCACAAAATAATTGGAAATACTATACATTAGTTATAATAAGAATTAAAAATTGATTAGTTAAATCAACAGAAGATTCAAGTAAGAGTCTGTATCATTCATGACAACTAAACAATAGAAATTCTTTTCACAACATTATACATCACACTTAACGTAGAATCTTAAGAGTCAGTCGGTTTCAGGGTTTTCACAGCCATCTCACTGCCTTGAGAATTGGAGTCATCCGAGAATGTCATATGAGATGAAGAGAAATCTGTAGGTCCTTGAGAATCACCACCCGTTGAAAAACCTAATATCGTATACAATTAATATACTCTTACTTATAAACTCATAGTACTATTTTATTATGATTAAATAACAACAGTATAAATAATTGAAAGATAATACACTGGTGAGATAATTATTTTTAGCTGACCAAGCATTATTTCTAACCATACTAACATTGACTTAAAACAATAGATACTCACATGTATTCGAATCTTCTGCTAAACTGAAGTTTGAATTGGAATTAGAGTTATCAACTGCATGTTTACGTGATATATTCTCTTTGTTGATCTCCTTCTGTTTGTGAATCTTTTTGGATTCGCTATTAGCTGCAGGAACCCACTTGTATATTTTCATCGTTGTATCTCCAATAGTGACCCATTTCTTCTCCCTTTAAATGAATAAAATGGTAACTTATTTTTAAACAAAAAGAAGTGGTTCATGGAAGAAGACTAAATATATTTACCAATGTCGTACGCGATCAATTACATTCATAACTTTTTTGATATCATCTTTAGCTCTGCTACGAGTTTCTGCTCGTATAGATCTAGACATGTTTTCCAATTTCTTGAAACTGTACTATTCTCCGAATATTCTATAAAAATTCACATAAATATTATTAAATTTAGGTCATTTTATAGATCTTATTTCTTAATTTTTTTCTAATTTAGTGCTAAGCTAATAAATTAACAAAAACAATAATTAAGAATCTACCGGATAAGTATGATGAACCACAGAACAAAAATTATATAAACAATGTCACAGATGATAAATTTCATCTTCTTCTTCCCTCACTGTGCTGAGGAACAGACATCTTAATTCGCAGCGTAGACGTGCGTCGTGCGATCTCAAAAATTCGTCATGGAATTCGGAATTTTGATCATCAATATGAATAATAATTATATAAAAAATGTGTGTTGAAGCATACTTAACGACGATTTTTTGTAACGCACGTTGCATAAAGCATTTAATTCGTGTGGAGTGCTTCGCTCATATCTGTTTAAACTTTCAATACGGTTATTCCTTGCATAAGAATTCTGATAAAGTCCTCGTCGTAAAGACGGAACGTAAGTCAGTTTAAAAAATTAAGTAGAAAATGTAAATAAGTGTTTATTTTATAATAACAAAACAACTTTGCGTGGTAATTTTAATGATTATCATCATTGTTTAAGGATTAAACGATGTTATCATTGTTGAAACATGTTGTTATCTTGGGCAAAACATAAAAATACAGTTTGTGACCACATCAATTAAAAAAACCGATCTTAAACAATGGTGATATGTAAACCAGCATATCAGAATTTGAATATTCGCCGATTAACTTGAATATATTTTATGTTGTAATCTTGGGCAAAAAATAAAAATACATCAGTTTGTGACTACATCATTTAAAAAAACCAATCTTAAAGAATGGTGATATGTAAACCAGCATATCAGAATTTGAATATTCACCGATTTGCTTGAATATATTTCAGTTGCATATTCATTGACCTTACACAAGGACTAAAATTGACCAAGTGAAAAGGAAAACTGCAATTATTTTCTTTAAGTCAATGAACGGAACCATGGTTTTTCGTCAGATATGCCAAGCTATGTTCTGTTTATCGATTAAAATTAATTCCACTAAAATATCAGGTCCCCCTCCTTGCCCTTCTGTTTTGAAAATCTCCCGTTTCCTTTTAAAATCTTGAATTTGAAAGATCAGAGTTTTGCAGTTCTTTCTTATGGAAGTTATCGTGTTCATTCCCAGCCTACAGCACACAGTTAACTTCCAAAAAGGAATGATTTCAAAACTCTCAGTGTAGATTTAAGATTTGAAGAGGAAAGTTAAATTCATTTCAATGAATAGAATGAAACCAAAATTTGATTTATCGTTTTCCTAATGTGAACAACCCTGCAAAAGTTTAAGGACCTTTCTTATCCTTAAACCATTGTTTAAGGATAATGACACAGAACATAAATATATAATAATTAAATGATTTATTATTTTTAAGTTTATTTATCTATGAATGGTTTCTTCTAGAATTGTAGTGATATTATTCTGTGATTATAGTCAAGGCGGTATAGCGGTATATATTTGCGCAACGTTGCCGGATTTGATTTATTATAGACAGATTAGCGAAAACGTAAAGTATTCCTTTCGAAATTTTACATCTCAAAGGGACCTAAAAAATAAATCTTCAAGTTTATTTATAGCCCCATTTAACGAATTATTTACATAATTTTGTATTGTCGGTTTTAGGAGAAATATAAGGCCTGGTATTCCGCTTTTAGAGAAGGTCTGGCAACGGTGTTAATACGTTAAGTCAGTATATTATTATAGGTTATACTGCGAAATTTCGAATTTGTCCATAGTAAATGTTGTTGTACCTCCTGAGTTTTGATAAATTGGAGAGTTAAATAGATCAAAAAGTTATTCTAGATTTCATTGAACAGTATATAAGTTGATGAAATCTATTCAAACATTTCAATAACAATACACGTCACAGTACGCGGTACACATATCAGTTTCGGAATGATGGACGAGAGCGAAGCTGCCTTATTGCGTATAAGTTTTGCTTCAGTTAAACGAATTGATCCATATGTTAAGGAGATATTAGCCACTTCATCCCACGTTGCTTTATACAAATTCAATACAATAACTAACGAATGGGAAAAGACTGGAGTTGAAGGTGCTCTTTTTATTTATAGTCGGAATGGCGAACCTTTCCACAGTATTTTGTTTATGAATCGACTGGATCCTAATAATGTTATAGAACCTATAGTTAAGGGATTTGAGTATCAGCTTCAAACGCCTTTTCTGTTGTATAAAAATTGCCACAGTAAAATATACGGAATTTGGTTCTTCAATAGAGAAGATTGTACTAGTGTAACCTCCCTTATAGATTTAGTGATGGAAAGTATGAAGGAGAATTCTCCAGAACATGTTAACAAAAAAGAAAATGGTGTAGACATCTTCAGCTTGTTAACTAAAGCACAACAAGAATTTAATAGAACACCCACAAGACAAGAAAATACCATCCCACCATTTGCATCTACTCCAAGATTAACAGATGTTACTTCGAAGAGTGTACAAGACTTTTTTGCTAAAGCAAGTACCAAGACTACTCAGAAACCAGTTGATACAGGACATGTTTTACAGAGACTAATGTCTAATCCAGCACATTCAGTTGAACATATTGAAAAGCAACAACAGAGGTCTGTGACACCTCAAGAGATTAGTCAAAAACCATTTATTTGTATTGAAAACAGGGGGGTTCCTATTCCAATTCCTGGTAGAAGTGATAGTCATGGAATTCCTGAAGGTAGTTTAGGTTCTAGTTTAGGAATTTTACAAAGTCATTCACCTCTAACATCCCAGTTGAAAAATCAATCAATATGTGATGATAACTCTGATATACTAGGAAGTTCTCCATTTGTGTCATTTATGGAAAACCCAAAACCACTTTTAATGACACCAATGATGTTTACAACGCCCCAATCTTATAAAGAAAAAGCAGAGACCTTATCTACTGTCAGTGTGCCCCCTTCTGTCAATTCTCATGATCCAGTAGATGGAATAGACTTGCTCACAGAGAAGCAACTTTCACAAGCACTTATTCATCTGCTAAGAAATAATTCAGACTTCACTCGACAAATCCACGAGGCATATGTTAACTCGATAATGGAGAAGGTGAAACCAACTTAACGATAGAAACTGTAGAACAGTTTCTTAGTTTTTTTTTTAAATTATTGATAAAGAAAAATTTTGTTTAATGTTCTAAAAAAGTAAGAGACTTTTGTCTCTGATCTGGTTAACTAGTCATTCATATTGACTTTGATTTTACTCAAAATTCTATACATACAGGAAAGTTGTAAGAGAGATTAAAATTGTAAATCATATTTCGTTTGAAGTTTCATTTCATTGAGAACATTGTTGTACTTGATCTCATTACAATCTTTCATACTTGAATAATGTTCTGATGTATTTCATCGAAATGTTTCATTAGAACTTTGCAAAAATTCATTTTCGTTGGAAGACTTGATCAAATGATCCATGTATAAATTAAGGTATTTGACTTTAATTGAGTTTCCCAACTTTTCTTTTCATCAATTTATCAGAACTTTTTATCATATCATCTGACATAATTACTGCATTTGATATTTATAGTAGTTATTATCATGGTGTATTGTTCTTTTGACTGTTTATGCAGATTATTGGTTATATTAAATATGAATTCTAATATTTGTTTCATTGCCCTAACATTCCTGTAGTTAATTGAAAAGACATATCGAATTGAAAAAATTAATCTCGTTGAAAGTGCAAAAGCCCATTATCATAAATAGTAGAATATTGAACCTATAGTCGGTTGAGTCGTCGGTTGGCCATGGAAATTTGGCATATTCCACAGTGTATATTAGAATTTGAGGTTATGTTCTTTATTTTCTTGTCACATTGATCCACAATGTTGTCAATATTGCTTAGAGTTCTCTGATAACTCGAAAGCTCGTCGGACGAGGCCGGGTACATTCGGCAACGTTGACTTTATTTTACGTTATGACAGCAAATACTGCCAACTTCATAAATAAAGAAACGCCTACTGTGCTCTCAACTTTTCGTGAACGGACTATATAAGCAATTAATAATTACTGGCTGGCTTTTCATCGAGATGAATTTACTGAGAGGAATGATCTCATTCAGAGAATTTTAGTTGGAAATCCTAGTGCCAAGTAACTATTTTAAGTTGAATTTGTATTTGTGACCATAGTTACGTGTAGTTGACAGTTAATAATACACATATAGTCCGTTCACGAAAGTTTGAGAGCATTGTAGGCTTTTGTTTATTTATCTGAAGTTGGCAGTATTTGCTGTCATAACGTAAAATAAAGTCAACGTTGTCGAATGTACCCGGCCTCGTCCGACAAGCTTGCGAGTTATCAGAGAACTCTATGCAATATTGACAACATTGCGTATCAATCTGACACCATGGCCAACCGACAGCTCAAACTTTCGTGAATTGACTATATAGTCCGTTCACGAAAGTTTGACCGTCGGTTGGCCATGACAATTTGGCATATTCCACTGTGTATATTAAAATTTAAGGTTATGTTGTTTATTTTCATGTCAGATTGATACGCAATGTTGTTATAGAGTTCTCTGATAACTCGAATACATTTGACAACGTTGACTTTGTACACCGCTATGACAGCAAATACTGCCAATCTCAGATAAATAAACAAACGCCTACCTTGAGCTCAATAAGAAACTGACGAGTGCGCATGAGCACATGTCAATTGTAACGTTTACGTTTACGTCATTGGCAGCACTTCAACTCTCTAATAGTCCGACTTTTCTATTTGACGCTGCATCACTTCCAAACTGATGCAAAATCAGTAACGCAGCGTTCCTATGGTCGATTCGGTCGAAGTGAAGTGATTTCTTCAGTTAATCAGTCAAATAGAAAAGTCTAAGTATAAATTTCATTGATCATAAATACACTGATCAACAATTGCTAGGGATCACTTATGAACTTCTCTTCATTTGTATTTTTTGCAAGTTACCCCGTGAATATCTGTACATTATTATATTCTCTAAGGGAAAAGTAAGATGTTTGAGTTGATTATATCAAAGTCTTCCTCACTTCATCGGCTCTTGTTCACGAAATCGATTATTATCTGTAGGCTGTTACAGGTGAAGTGAAAAGCAATGTGGTATTTGTTATTAAATCTGTTTTTTTTCTCTCGTTCAAACATATAAGGTGACAATAATTGAAGAAATGAGAACAATATCAGCTTATCAGTCATGCCGAGAAGACGTTTGGCTCCTTTGCAACTGGACCAAATCATACGGTGGATACAGGAAGTTTATGGGGGAGGTCGTCAGAGCAGTACAACAGCTGCCCAAGATCGTCTTTTGATCCTCAATGCTAGGAAAAAATCCCACTTACCCGGCGTCGCGGCTTAAAGGATCACTGAGAGTTGCAACAGGAGTTCTAATTTCGAACCAGACTGTAAGACGACGACTACATGTTCGTGGTTTGAGAGCTCGTAGGAGGGTACAACATCCCCGTTTGAATAGGGAACACCGGGTTCATCGACGGCAATGGGCTGAGGAGCACCGCAATTGGACACTTGAAGATTGGAGCCGATGTTTATTTACGGATGAGTCTAGATTTCGTTTGGTCAACTCCGATGGACGTATTCTTGCTTGGAGGGAAAGAGGTCGAAGGTATGCAGAACAGTTTATATGGTACCCACAACTGCTTTTGGCGGAGGTTCTATATGTGTATGGGCAGAACACCACCATGACCAGCCAGAGATATCACGATATGATTATTGAACCCATAATTGTTCCGTTTGCGGCTGCCGTGGGCGAGAATTTCATTCTAATTAACGATAATGCCCGTCCACACCGTAGTCGTCTGGTTAATGAAGCGCTAGAAACTCATGCTATTGATAGGATGGACTGGCCAGCTCGATCTCTAGACATGAATTGCATCGAACATGTCTGGTCTGAGATGTCTAGACAATTGTCAACCTTAGAACAACAGATCAATAACCTGGAGGACCTTTCTAACGCTTTACGGGATATTTGGACGAATTTGCCCCAAGATTTTATAAATCGTTTGATCGAAAATATATCTCGTAGGGTAGAATGCAAATAGAACGCGCATCATCTGATTTTGCATCAGTTTGGGAGTGATGCAGCGTCAAATACAAAAGGCCTATTGTTGCTTCCTTAACTTTACGTTAATGTGGTGTGTGTCATTTGACATAATAGAAGTTGTGAAATTTTTTTCGTAGTATTACTACGAAAAAAATTTCACAACTTCTTACGGCAGCTGCGTGTGAAAAGTATAGTTTTCCTGTCTTTACACGCATATTTAAAAAATAGAACACTCAATGAATCTTCTGAAATACAAAGGAATGAAGGACAAAATGATGAATAAAAAAATAACTTAAATCACTATATTTCACAAGAGCTCAGAACTTAATTACAAATATACATAAAATTCAACACCATAATATT
Organism: Propylea japonica; assembly: GCA_013421045.1. Lineage (NCBI taxonomy): Eukaryota > Metazoa > Arthropoda > Insecta > Coleoptera > Coccinellidae > Propylea > Propylea japonica. The sequence goes on along the minus strand of CM024243.1, from coordinate 11,471,974 downwards.
TACAAGGGAAGTGGAAATTATCGAATGTTTTGAATATAATTATGTTTAGAAACTATTATGACAATTTAATATTTCTAAAAAAATATCTACGTTGAATCAATTATCGTATCTGGATAAAATTGACAACTTGATATTTGAAAATTATTTAGGTTATTATGAACATACTCTTCAATAATTATGAACATAGTTTTCATCTCAATCAATATTTAGTTTCATTACCTTACCATAATGAAATCAGTTGGATAATATGCTAAAACCTTAATAATCCACAAACTTGTTTTCGTTAGCCCTCTCTTCAGCCCTCGCTTTCATTCTTGTAATGAAAGCAGCGCCTTTGTTTTTTCTAAAGTTTTCATAGGGGTCGTTCAAGTTACAACCTACACCTTTAAACTGGTCTTGTTTGTCCCGAACGTCACCTCCAGAGATGGGTGTATCAATACCTTGCTCATTAGCTCCAAGTCCGCTGCCACCCCAGCCCATCTTTTTTAACATTTGATGACCTTTGTTGCTTTGGTCCAGTTCTTGTATTTCATTCCTCATGTAACTCGAACCTCTGTAAGTAATGGTAGTAACTGAGAAAAATTACTTTCAAAAATATTATAGTGGACTACACTGACAGTAACGGAAAACGGGATAATATAAAAGATACATATTCGTATTATATAGGGTTTTCCAATAAGGGGTGTTATTTTGAATAGCACGTTTCTTCGTAGATGTCACGTTTGAAGCTCTTTTTCTTGGAAAAAGATACTCTTGTATAAAAACGCCCAGATGCACCATTTCTGAAAAAAATAGATTTGAATTTTCTCTCTTTTCACTAAGTACTCAATATAAAAATAATTTTTTTCTCAGAAATGCTGCATCTGGGCGTTATCATACAAGAGCATCTTTTTTCAAGAAAAAACATCCGAGTTAATGAATATGATGTAAATTGGGAAATAATGAGAGTAAAAAAGTTTCAACTAAAAATACCCTTTGTCCCCCCCCCCAAATGATACGATTGTGCTTGACATGACAGAAATGCACTCAATCTAATCGATGCGTATTTTTGATATTAGCAAATGTGTAAACTTTCAGCACTTTATGTGATTCCGTTTTGCGAATATGTGACAAAAAGTGTGGACAGGACGTCATCTTCAAAAGGCACCAGCTCCTTAACGAAGCAATTTTGCATTATGCAAGGTGCGGCACGGAGGGCGGACGTTTTTCAGATGGGCATAACTTTCCCCCACTGAGGACGAGAGAAGTGGGGAAGGTGCCGTTAGACTCGTGTGTTCCTAGCATTTATTACCAGTTGTCGTCACGGAGCCTTGGACGGTGGAGCATCGTGTTTTCGCCTATGATAGTTTCGTCCGAAATAATGAGTCAGTCACGGTCGTGCAGGGTGAGTTTCGTCGCCATTTCCACATTCATCGGAATAGAGCTATTCCCTCTCGAAACACCATCCTTCGTTGGGTTAATCACTTCGCAGACGTGGTGAACTGATCAACAGAAGACCAAGAGGACCTGTGCGAACAGTTCGAACGCCTGAAAATGTTGAACGCGTTCGACAAGCCATTCTTCGCAGTCCGTCGCGATCTGCTCGGAAACATGCTGCTGCACTTCGCCTCAGTGATCGTTCGGTGAGGCGAATTTTGCATATGGATCTTCGCTTTCACCCCTACAAATTGGCCATTGTGCAACAGTTACACCCCGGAGATTATGCACAACGAATGAACTTCGCACGTGAGATGGAAGCACTGATCGATCAAAATGAGAACCTCATTTTGTTCATGAGTGACGAAGCCCACTTTCACCTCAACGGCATGGTTAACCGGCAGAATTGCCGTTATTGGGCTAATGAAAATCCGCAACACTTACACGAAAGACCGCTGCACAGCCCAAAAGTTACGGTTTGGTGCGCTGTATCGCAAACTCGCATCATTGGCCCTTACTTCTTCGAAGACGTTAATGGTCGTGCTGTTACCGTGAACTCAGGGCGGTACGTCGAAATGATCAACAACTTCTTTATCCCCGAATACGACGGCAACGTGTTCCAATCTGACGTGTGTGGTTCCAACAGGATGGGGCGACCGCCCACACAGCCAGAGCATCAATGGACGTTATTCGCCCTCTCTTCCTTGGTCGCCTTATTTCCAGGTTTGGCGATGTTCATTGGCCTCCCAGGTTCCCAGATTTATCCATATGCGATTTTTTCTTATGGGGACACCTCAAGGCTAGAGTATACGAGACCAAGCCCCGAACTCTGGACGAATTGAAAAGGGCTATTCGCGTGGAAGTTGCCCAAGTTGAGAGAGCGATGTTGGAGAGAGTCTACGCGAACTTCCAAGAGCGCCTCCAGCACTGCATCACCGATTTCGGCCACCACATGCCTGATGTGATTTTCCACACTTGACTGTCTCAAATGCTATTTCCTTGAGAATCTGATTCCGTCAATAAATGTGTTTTTGAGTAAAAATTAACGCTTTTATTATTTTTTTAAAACCATCCATCCTCCGTGCCGCACCCTGTATGATTTAGGTCGAATCTGTCTGAAATATGATCTATAATGTACACTGAAGTTGTCGGTCTAATTACGGGACACCCTGTATAAAATTCTATCCTAGCCATACAAAAAAAAAACAATTACACAAATCCATGAACATGCGGTGGAGTCGGAGACCTTCTGGCTGGCGATCTCCTGGCCGGTGACCTTGAAGGCGACCTCGACACGCTCCTCCTACGACTACTTCTTCCAGATCGCCGTCTCCTTTTCGGACTCCTAGACCTTGATCTAGACCTCGACCTTGACCTCGATTTTTTCACATCTCTACTACGATGCGGCAGATAGTTTGTCGGCTGAGGGGATGGGGACTTGCTGGTGTATCTCCTCTTTGGCGGCGAGGGCTCCTTCATGACAGGTATTGTTACTGGACTCGGTGACCTTGACTTCTCCCTCAGACCGCTAGCTATCTGTTCTTCCTTCTCCTTCTTCGCGTTGTTTTTCGCCTTGTAGTACTCATACAAACCTAGTTTCTCCCACCCTTCGCTGTTATACAGGTCAAAATAAAATTTCGTCAACAGTTTTAAGTGATATTTGCATTGTTGAATGAGTTAAAACAGTAGTTTTCAAGATTTGAACGCTTTTGATATTGATCTTTGATTTCTGATTGATACTACTGTATTATTTCAAAATGACAACAGTTTTCTGAACAATTGTGTGTTTTATATTTCATACTGATACGCCAAGCAACAGAGCTACAAATGATTAGTTTTTTGACAAAAATACTACCTGGAAGCCACCTGTGCTATTCCGTGCAGGACAGTCCGTAGTTTATTCCCATCATGTCCTCAACACGAAAATGCCATTTTTTTTATTTGTTATTAACAAAAAACAACAAAAATTCCCGTTCTTTTTAGTTTTTTCGTTGCAAAATGGAAACTATTGATGCAGTGATAACGTTGCAATGGGATGAATTGTAGAGAATTACTTGTGAAGAGAATGATGGGTCAAACGATCCGATCGAATAATTAAAACTGGAGAAAAGCGGAAAAAACGGAAAATTACGTGTTTTTTCTTTCAACTCATAACTCTGCCATTTTGCAATATTAAAAACTGAAACTTCACACGACAGTAGCTATTGACGTGCAAATCATGTGTGCCAAAATTGGATTCGGTCGGGTAAATAGTTTTAGCATAATTCCCATTTGAATTTTTTTTGGACATATTTTCGCGCGAAAGCTGGATGCGTTTGAGGTCGTTCGATTGAAATTAAAAAAATTGATTTGGAAAGAAGACGTGATCAGTAACAAAACGTCTATTCTGATTTTTCAATAAAACGCGTTTAAGTGTGTTAAAAACTAGTGAGAACATGAGGGAAAACGGCCCGACCGAACGGGAGCGGTCGAGTGGAGAGGAAATAAGCGAATCGAGGGGAAACGTATGTGTGTACAAAATTTGGTGCGCTCTCCGCGCAACATTCTTATACTCGGCGACCGTTGACTTCCGGGGCGTTTCCCCTCGATTCGCTCATTCCCTCACCACTCTCGCTGGTCGGTCGTTTTCCCTCATGTTCTCACTAGTTTTTAACACACTTAAACGCGTTTTATTGAAAAATCAGAATAGACGTTTTGTTACTGATCACGTCTTCTTTCCATATCAATTTTTTAATTTCAATCGGCCGACCTCAAACGCATCCAGCTTTCCGCGAAAATATGTCCAAAAAAAATTCAAATGGGAATTATGCGAAAACTATTTATCCGACCGAATCCAATTTTCGCACACATGATTTGCACGTCAATAGCTACTATCGTGTGAAGTTTCAGTTCTTAATATTGAAAAATGGCAGAGTAATGAGTGTTAAAAGAAAAAACACGCAATTTTCCGGTTTTTCCGCTTTTCTCCAGTTTTAATTATTCGATCGGATCGTTTGACCCATCATTCTCTTCACAATGTAATTCTCTACAATTCATCCCATTGCAACGTTATCACTGCATCAATAGTTTCCATTTTCCAACGAAATAACTAAAAAGAACGGTAATTTTTGTTGTTTTTTGTTAATAACAAATAAAAAATGGCATTTTTGTGTTGAGGACATGGTGGGAATAAATTACGGACTGTCCTGCACGGAATGGCACAGGTGGCTTTCAGGTAGTATTTTTGTCAAGGAAATATCTCTATTGCTTGGCCTATGACTGTATGTTAAATGTAGAAATACAATAATCTTGCCCCAATAGCAAGGCAAAACCATAACCATTATCACAAGTCCACTACATGCACTGAACACTGTAGTGATTCTTTTGATTATTAAAAATATTTTATTCAAAATGGCTTTATAAAAATAGAATCTAGGTCTCAAATCAATAGCACCGACGCTTTTCCTTTTTTTATGCATTTACCAGGCTGATATTTGAGTGGTCTCTATTGAAGGTGGTAAGAACGAAAACAATTCAAACATAATCAGCACAAAAACAAAATGAACTTTCCTTTTCAACTAGTGAATTCACATACTGAAATGTTGTTTTTTCTATATTAAATAAAAGTAATGGGTCGATTACATTGAGATACTTTACAAGCTGCCACTGAGCGAATTTAGAAGCGAGTGAATTAGCTTGTGATGATTACACACAAAACTGTCTACTCGCTGAGTAGCCAACAATAGGCGTTTTCGGATACTTACTCGGGTTAACTCGATCCCTAACCTTGGCGTTCGTTTAACTAACCCGAACATCCAACCCGTGTTCGGAAAGTACGGGGCTATTAACTCGATCACTGACCCAGGTTGATTTATCGTAACCCTACACGAGAGTAGGGTTCTAGAGTCACCGCATGCGCACTGCAGTTCAATTTTGTATTTGAAAAAAGCGGGAATAAGTCTTTTACCCCTTTCTTAGTAATTTCATATATTAATTAATGAGAGAGGAGAATTTCGCTCATTGTAAAATGAGTGGTTCCTTGAGCCGAGAAAATAATGTGCAACAACTTCTTCATAACTTTGTATGCAGATTTTTCTGCGTAAAAGCCTTTTTTACTTCTTTAATATAAGTACTCGAAGATAACATTGAACATGTGAGGGCACACCAGAAATTAGAAGAAAGATTTACAGAAGCCAATAAATCCAAGCAAAGCTAGAGAAAATAAGTAAATAAATTGGAAATGGAAAAATAAATTCTCCACTTCTCTAACATAGGTAGTAAAAAAATGTTAAACATGGAAGGGCACACGAGAAATTATAAGAAATAATCAACAGAAGCCAATAAATGCAAGCACAATCCGAGAATAGACTGGGATCGAAAAAATAAATTCATAAATTTGTTAGGTTATGTTATTGATACGACTGTCAATTCAAATCCTAAACCTGATGTGTTCGTATACATAGAACCCGGGTCCGTGACCCGAGTAGATCCGTCACGTGACCCGATGGATCGAGTCAGTAACTCTGAGTAAGTTTCCGAAAAGGCCTAATCTAGCGATCCACGTGAGGTTTATGTTTGTATCGTAATCAAGGATCTGAGTAGATGAGAACTCACAGATTGTTTAGTAGCAACTGTGATTACACACGGCTTGTTTACATGCCAACAACCAAACCAACCAAACCAGCGATTAGCACTGATGGGCAGCACAATAGACCTTAAGGTTGCAGTGAACTGTAACCCTCTTAACCATCTACAATGGTTTCCAGGACATTCAAATTTCCCTATATTGCTCATGAGTCATGAGGAACGTCATCGGATTTGCTGATACCATATATTCCGTTCACGAAAGTTCGAGCTGTCGGTTGGCCATGGAAATTTGGCATATTCCACTGTGTATATTTAAATTTTAGGTTATGTTGTTATTTTCTTGCCAGATTGATACGCAATGTTGTCAGTATTGCATAAAGTTCTCTAAAACTCGCAAGCTCGTCGGACGAAACCGGTACATTCGGCAACGTTGACTTTATTTTACGTTATGACAGCCAATACTGCCAACTTCAGATAAACAACGCCTACTATGCGTACTTTCGTGAACGGATTATAGATCTAAAATCAGAGTTCTTTATCCTGATGCTGTTTTTTAAATTATGATAATGTATATAACACTATGAAAATCCTAAAATGCACAGGAAATTTAAATTTTTGTACAGGGTGGGGCAGAAAAACCTATCCGATTTCAAAACGTTATAAAATTAAAACCACTCAGCTTGTCAAAATTTTTTTTATTATCATATCGCAAATTTTATGCCATTTTTAAATTTAAGTTTTGAAAAGCACATCACTCAAATGTCGTCCTTGGGAGCGGATACACTTATTTAGGCGCTCGCGGTAGCTTTCCATGACTTTCACCGTCATTTCCACAGGAATTTCTTCAATTGCCCGAGCAATTTCCCTTCGTAAAGCAAGAAGGGTCCTTGGTTGATGGAGTGAGATCCGGTGAGCGCGGCGGCCAGCCAACATCACCTCTCAGAGAAATGAGGCGACCGGGAAACAGTTCCCTGAGAATGTCCATTGATCGTCGCGATGTGTGGGCGGTTGCCACCATCCTGTTGAAACCACACATTTTCCACGCCATTTTCTTCCATTTTGGGTCTAAGAAAATTTTCCAGCATGAAACAATAGCGCTCGCTGTTGACCGTTACGGTTTGCCCATTTTCTTCAAAAAAGTAGGGCCCCCAGACGCCTAGGCGGGAAAGAGCACACCACACAGTCACTTTTGGGCTATGGAGGGGTTCCTGATGGATTTCCGAGGATTTCGTCACTCTAATATCGAAAATTCTGCCTGTTTACGGCGCCACAAAGGTGAAAATGGGCTTCGTCCGTGAAGAGCACAACATCGTCGTTTGGCAGTTCTCGGAGATCGCGACACAGGTTCGTACGGGTTTCAAAATCCCTTTCACTTAATTTCTGTGCAACAACCATTTTGTAGGGATGCATTTTGAGGTCCCGGTGCAAAATTCGCCGAATACTGCGGTTGGAAATCGCCAAAGCGAGCGAATGTTTTCGACCGAACGACGCGGGGAACTTTCAATCGCGGCTCTCACATTGGCCACGTTTTCAGGTCCTGTTGCTGTCCTGGGACGTCCAGGCGACTTCTTTTTCAATGCTGAACTCGTCTGTCTAAAATTTGACACCCACACTTTAATCGTAGCGTGATGTGGAACAGGATCATGACGCCCGAGTCCGAAATGAATTCGAAAAGCACGTTGTGTAGCAATTATCGAACCGCCGCATTCGATAAACCGCTCAATAACAAAAGCACGATGTTCACCAGACCAAGGCATATTGACTACTGACAAATGGCATAAAACCAGCTTTCTAACGGTTTTTACCCCACTACTCTACCTGCTCTCTCTTCTGAGAAAAAGGGATTTGAAACCGGATAGGTTTTTCTGCCCCACCCTGTAATAAAAAACATAATTCCCGAGGAGTTTTGAATAGTCAGTTAAGAACTGAGAAATGATACATATCATCAAGTCTTGCCCATCTTCATAACTTCATTTATCACTGAAATTGAACTGTTCATTATTCATTTATATCTTCATCGATATCTCACCAACAAAACTGACAAAAATTTCGAGAAATATTATGGTTCATGTTTCAACACTTCCCTTCTCACTTTCAAATTTTTTTTAGAAAAATCATGCTGCTTCTGCGGAGTTACTGATAAAAATATATTGATGCATTAAGGGCCCCACTCACTTCGTTCTTCTGCGCCGTTTTTACCCGACGGTTAAAAACGTCATGAAAATCAGGCCTCGTCTGAAATTTGTAACGTCGGGTAAGTGCGCCGTTTTTAGCCCATACACTTCGTTTTTGCGGCAGTTTTACCGACCGTTTTTAAACCGTCGGGTAAAAAAACGGCGTAGAAGAACGAAGTGAGTGGGGCCCATTAGACAACAACTAAATTACTTGAGTCATGGCACATATCATTTCTTGGTGTCTGAAAAAAATCAGAACATATTTTGGAAATATCAGGATCTCCAGTGTTGTTTCTATAGGACTATATGCTGAGAAGAATCATCATAGTGGAATGAACACATCACTAAATTTCCGAATAAATATCTCATTCTGATCTTAATGTGAGAAAATTGCCTAAAATAAAAAAATTCACATCCAAAACTTTTTTTTCGTAACTTACCTATCCCTAGGTCTCTCATGAGTGGGGGCAGCATAGAAAGCTTCCAAGGCTGCAATGAGTCTCTCATTTGGAGGTGCAGGAGGCGGTAACCTAATATCTTTTGGATCTAACGGTTTATACGAAGTGTCTTCCAACTAAAAGTGGATTGTTTCAAAGTATTAAACATGTCAAGCGACCCCATAACATGGGCATAGGGATATGAGTAATTTTTAGAACTAACTTTTGATTACTGCGTTTTACTATTAGGTGTACAAATAAGTTTCCGCGGTTTTTTATAAAAAATTAGGAATTTATTGTAAAGGAAAAGTACATTACGTTTTATTCAAAGTATTTTCCATCATTTGCCACTACTTTTCCCCATCTTTCTGGCAACATTCGGATACCCCGTCGAAAAAACTCTTCATCTTTTGACGCTATCCACAAATCTACCCAATTTTTGGTGTCTTCATATGATGTGAAGCGCTGCTCAGACAGACCATGTGCCATCGACCGGAACAGGTGATAATCAGAAGGGGCTAAGTCTGGTGAATACGGCGGGTGGGGTAAAACTTTCCAGTTGAGTGTTTCCAAGTATGTTTTTACCGGCGCCGCAACATGTGGACGAGCATTATCGTGTAAAAGAATGATTTTGTCGTGTCTGGAGTAGTAATGGGCGCGTTTTTCCTTAAGTGCCCGACTCAATCTCATCAATTGTGTTCGGTAGAGAGCTCCAGTAATGGTTTCGCTTGGTTTCAGCAATTCATAATACACGACACCAAGCTGATCCCACCAAATACACAGCATGAGTTTTTTCCATGAATATTCGGTTTAACTGTCGATGTTGATGGTTCGCCGGGCTTAACCCATGACTTTCTCTTCTTTGGATTATCGTAGTGAATCCATTTTTCGTCACCAGTGACTATACGATGCAAAAAAACTCTTTTTTTATTCCTGGCAAGCAGCATTTCACTCATGCATAATCGGCGTTCAACGTCTCTCGGCTTTAGTTCATATGGAACCCAATTTCCTTGTTTTTGAATCATTCCTAACGATTTTAAACGATGTGAAATTGCTTGTTGAGTCACTTGTAGAGTAAGTGCAAGTTCTTTTTGCGTTTGGGACGAATCTTCCTCCAATAGTGCTTCTAATTCCATGTCTTCGTAAACTTTCGGCCTTCCACTGCGTTCTTTGTCTTTAACGTCAAACTCACCGTTCTTAAACTTTTGAAACCATTCCTGACAACTTCTCTCACTTAAAGCAGCTTCACCATATGCTTCTAGAAGCAATCGATGCGCCTCAGCTGCAGATTTTTTCACATTAAAGAAGTAGGTAAATCAAAAGTTCCCGCAAATGATGCTTATTCGGAATAAAACATGACATTTTTGCACGAAAAAAATTACGTGATGCTGATACGGAATCACTAGTAATTTAAGGTTATGGTGTTGCCAGATGACTAAACTTGGGATATTACGTTTTACATCTGACAATTTCTCCATAACCTTCTGGTGGGGCCATCTTTTGACAAACCGCGGAAACTTATTTGTACACCTAATACAATAATAGTGGTAGTAAAAGGAAGTAATCACAAGTATTGGATTTAATGGTGATTAATACATAATTGTAGAGGCTGTAGAATTTCAACAGAATGTTCTTCATAAGAAATTGATACCAAGGACATTTTTAGTCTATAATATTTTGGGGCTGAAATTCTTCAATATCGTTTATTTTAAGTTTGGGTTTTCACTTCGATTCGTTAAAAATATTTCATCCATTAGGAAACCAATAGTAGCAATTATAATAAGTGGTAGTACAACATAAGGTTTGATCAATAACTCATAAAGCAACTACTAGAGTTTCAGACATAAAGAGAAAACTAGAAAAAAATTATTTATTAAAAATAATTTCAAATTACACTGCGCAAAAAAATTAACGCACATTATGGAAATCTCAAATTTATTCTACAACTGAAGGTGTTCTCAATGATAATTATTTTTATCAGAATTATGCATGCATATGTTATCCACTTTCAACGTTTTTCTTCAATACAGATGTTTTTTCCCAGCAGGAATGAAAAAAGATGAGATTATCAGATTTTGAATGTATTGGCTCCATTCTGAAATCAGTTTTTCTCGATCAATTCTAGTGATCAATAGTTTTTTTTCGTTTGATTTTCTACACTCGATCGCTATGCAACGCGAAACACGCAATTCGACCCAAGAGGAATGTGCCCAAGCGGTAGTTTTGCGAGAAGAAGTGGTGGACATACACAAGAATTGCAGAAAGGTTTGGAGTTTCCCATACAAGTGTGTCCAGAATGTTGCAGCGATTCAGGGAGACAGGTATAAATGTCCGGTAACAACTGCCATTCAAGAACGTTACTTGAGAGTTTCTTCGTTGAGACACCGGTTTGCAACCGCTCGCCTCCTTCAAAATCAGCTTGAGAAAACTCATGGGGTGCAAATTAGCACTCAGACAATAAGAAATCGCCTCAGAGAATATGATTTAGGGCTCGTGTCGCGGCAAGAGGCCCAGCTTTTAGGCGTTTGGATTTTGCGAGAGCATATCCATTGTGAAGAGGCTGATTGGGAAAGAGTTCTTTTCACCGATGAGTCTAGATTCTGCCTCTACCATTGTCATCGACGTTCCCTGTATACTGACGTCCACATGAAAGATATGCTCAGTGCAATTTCCTGAATACTACTGGTTTCGGGAGAGGATCGATAATGGTATGGAGTGGAATATCTTTGACTGCTCTCACAGACCTAATGGTCGTTGATAATGGAGCTATGAATGCTGAAGGTATACATATAAGGAACATTCTTGAAGCGCATGTAGTGCCATTTGACCCATACATTGGTGAAAATTCATTTTTATGGACGATAATGCCAGACCCCATCGTGCGCGCATCGTTCAGGAGTACCTTGAAAAGGTTGAAGTCTCTCGAATGGAATGGCCAGCCAGAAGTCCAGATCTCAATCCGATTGAGCAGGTTTGGGACAACTTCGATAGAAGGCTGAGAAGTTCAGAAAATCATCCAGCTACTCTTAATGACTTAGGAATCCAACTCAGAGAAATCTGGGAAGTATTAGATCAGAACATTTTAAGATTACTCATTTTGAGTATGAACCGTCGTTGCCGAGCTGTAATTAACGCAAGGGGTGGAAAAACCAAGTATTAAATCACTTATCAGCATTACAGTATTTTGAAAATTGTTTATTTCTCTTCTTTTACATAAGATTCGGTGAAATCCTGAAATTTTCTTCCATTTAATGTGTCTTGTTTCGTTCAAAGTCTTCCCGAGAAAACATCAAAAATGAGTTATAAAGTCAATGTAGAGTTAACTAATTTTCAGAATGTGCGTTAATTTTTTTGCGCAGTGTTTTTCTTAAAAATAAATTTTCTTGGTGATGTGAAGTTGTTACCCCTTTTTAAACTAAACTAACCAAATTAGTGATGTAAAACTGTAGGACAGATAAGAAATCATTGTTTCTTTTCAGACAACAAGAGCAGGATAAACAACCAGTCATAAAACAAAGAAATAAATCTTATGAAAACGGAAAGTACAGATGAGCGAGTAAACTCCTCATGACCTAAATATAAAGAACAAGAGATAATATTCAATTGGTTTTTAATGCAGGGCGAGTCAAAAAGAGTAGGGACACATTGATGTTCTTGACAAGACTCAAAAGAAATTTTGAGCTCGCTCCTTGAAATATCTCGACCATTTATCTGTTCTTGATAAACAAGTAGATTAAATAACTATTTTTGAATGTGATCTGGTAACAAGATAAAATTGGTTTCTAATACAAAAGTTGCAACGCATTAAATGATGTTTTCTATTAGCTTATCTTCTGTTGTACTTTCGCGTATTAACAAGAATATGGGTCTGTATGTACATTTTTTGCTTCATGTATTGAATCACCCTGTAAATTTAATAGTTCTGATGCCTGCCATGGAAATACTGTAAAAATAATCAGTTTCAACCTTATAATCAAACGAAGTTATTCATCAAACCTTTATAATTAATTCAGGAAATTCGCCTCTGAGAATTATATGTTGTTTCTGATAATTCTTCTACAGTGATAATTTGTTTTCTATATTGAAATTTGTTATAAAAATGGGCGTTAAGAAGAAAATATGTGTAATATTAATATTATTTACCACAACTATTGAATAATACATCCATTATACCCATAATAATACCCATTAATCACCTGGTGATAAATGAGTTATTATTCAGTGCTGTCAGATGCTCACAGATTCAGCTTTAATATTATATTCTCTGAATTGATATTTCATCAGTATTTAAAAGTACCCAAACTAACAAATATGGGTATATCTTGTCAATCGAGGGCCAAATTTACTTTTTTACATCAATTAAATATGATGGCTGTTATTCACTCAGTGAGTCGGGCCACTTGCTACGACTCGTAGCCTAAATTTCACCTATGGCCGGTTTCTGAGGTTTTACTTTAACCGTCCAATAGTAAACGGTTCGATAAATATAACCAATCGATAACCTCTCGATAAAGGTAGCTGAGTTTCTGACGTCTTTTTCGGTTGTCAGTTAACTATCTATTCGATAACAGCTGATTAACGGTAGTCTCGCAAGTTCCTTCCTAGATCAACAGATGTCGCGACATACAAATTGACGTTTTGATTATGAGTTTTGCAAATTTTAATTGAAACTTCACGCCTGAAACTCAAAATAATGAGATTTTCCATACGAAATATCAAATCGATTTCATTTTCATGTATATTTATTCTTATGTATATTTAGATCATACCAATGATGATTTGAAAAGTTCCTGTCGCATAGAACCGTAAAGATATAAGCACTGTTTGAAAGACGGTTAAAGTGCAATTCCTTTCAGATATTGGAGCTAATACCGAATTCAATTCATTCATAAGTTTAAAACTGTTTGCTTGTTGAATCTGAACCTCATTTTGAATTAATTATCTGTATACATTTCGAGAGGTGATCTAAAAACCCTTGTAAATCTGGATACAGAATATTGCCAATGAATTTCATTGCCACTTCATCTGATGAAGAGCTGGAGGATAATCTTCTTGTATTATATTCTATTATTACACAACTCGTTTAATATAATATGTTGAGAATGTTGATAAAAATCAAATCCGGCACTCCGTAAAATCAAAATGAAAAAAGTGAGGTTGGAGTTGACAAATCAAACGCCAATGCCCATGCGCCATTCACTATATCTACAGATAACCGGCCATTTTCGGTCGGTTAAAATAACTGACTTTATCGACTGGTTATCTTTCTAAGCGGTACTCAGAAACCGAAATCTACGCTTATCCATCCGTAAAATTTGACAGATAGATAAACTGCGGTTTAAAACGACCTCAGAAACCGGCCACTAGTGAATAATAGCATCATACTATACTATTTTTTCAATATTGTACAAGCCTTGAAAGCTTTGTGTTGTTAAAGCTAGTGAAGACTTTACTTATAGCACGCAATCGACAAAACGACCTCGATGCGAGTAGGCTTAGCCACATTGCCACATTGAAGATCTCTTCAATGATGTGCTGAATTTAGTTTTTCCTCACACCCATTTTCATCACAAATCTTTTTTTATAGGTTGGAATAACAACAATGAGCCTGACTGTAATACTTATCATTTAAGTCTCAATTATAAGCCTTTTCAAGGAGCCCAACAAACTACCTGACACCCCAAATAATACAGAAATCTACCGTCTCATAAAATACCTTGATCAGGGGCACAATAAGTCCGGCTGGCAAATCGTAGTAGGCGAATGTTGGTACGAGTTCCTCCATAGGCTCAGGCTTCGGTGGGAACCCTGGGGGCGGTTTGGAGAAGTCCGGAAACACTCCGGGGGGCGGGAAAAAACCGGGAGGCGGTTGGGAGAACTGATGATCGACTCCAGATGGAGGTTGAATCAAGTTGGGAGGCGGAAAGGCGGGGCTCATCGACGTCATGAAGTTGTCTGGAGGTGCAGGAGGCGGAAGCGCACTGCTTGGGGGGTTGACTTGAGAATTAGAGTATTCTGCGGTGGCATCCTGCGGGTGGGCCTGTGGTCCGACCTGGTTCTGGATGGTTTGCTGTACATTTTCGTGCGGTAAGATGTTGTTCGATGACTGTTGTTGCTGCTGTGAAGAACAGAGATATTCACTAATACTATTACACATACAGGGTTTTAAGTTTAAGTTGGCCTATTAAACGTTTTAGGAGAACTAGTGAATATTTCGTTCTGAAATTTTAGGTGGAGCCTTGAGGGTGAAGGAACTCTTCTTCAAAAATATTTTCAAGTCGACAGTGTTGCCACGTCTATCTCAAACACATATCTACATTCTTATTTCAAATAGAACTACCTATATTTTTATTTATGTATCGATTCAATACCAAATTCGCAGTAAAATCTACTAAAAATATTTTCTCTGCTATGCACTGTTGCCAAGTTATAAACAAATTCCTGAAATTTTTGACATCTGCATTGCCTATGCGGAAATGCAATATCTCTATTATTTTCTATGCGAACGGAACCAAACTCAGCATTCTCATAGTAGAGAGTCCATGCATTCATGTGGTACATTTAGTATTTTGATACATCGTAAGGTTTTTCGACGATATTGCTCCGAAAATGTGGAATTCAAAATTGAAATATTTCGAGATTTTCAAATGGCAACACCATATTTATTTTAGAGCATTCGATTCGAAATAAAAAATAAATGACAGTCTCTTTTCACACTAATTATTTATTCCGGACAGTTTTCGAACGAGATGAAAAATACTGAAAATTTTCAGTATTTATATTCATTATCCATGGTCTAATTTAAGATGAAATGGCTCTATGATTATGAGGTAAATTATTGAAGTAGATTCTATGGTTGAAATCATCAAAAATGTTCGATGATCAAAGATGTCATAGAAAAAAGTTTACCCACGATTCAGGTTGTTTCACGGGGAATGCCAAAAAACTATTGAGAGGAACTGTAGGACCTCTAACAATCGTTATCCATATTTATCTAGAATGACTGAAAATAAATTCCGAAAACTTTTTTAGATTTCTGCAATCCTGGCCCAATATTCATGACCCCAACCATAGAATTCATTCTGATAATTCACTTTATATTCTTATTCACACAGCATTATGTCCATAGATCATGACTATAAATCCGAAAATTTTCAGTATTTTTCATCTCGTTCGAAAACTATCCAGAATAAATAATTAGTGTAAAAGGAGACTGCCATTTATTTTTTATTTCTAATCGAATGATGTGAAATAAATATGGGGTTCCCATTTGAAAATCTAGAAATATTTCAACTTTGAGTTCCACATTTTTGGAACAATATTTTGGGAAAACCTTACGATGTATCAAAATACTGAATGTACCACATGGATGCATGGATTCTCTACTATGAAACTGCTGAGTTTGTTTCAGTTCGCATAGAAAATAACCGAGATATTGCATTTCCAAACTGGTAATGCAAATGTCAAAAATTCCAGGAATTTGTGCATAACTTGGCAACAGTGCATAGCAGAGAAATTTGTTTCAGTAGATTATACTGCAAATTTGATATTGAATCGATACATATATAAAAATATAGGTAGTTCCATTTGAAATAAGAAAGTAGATATGCGTTTGAGTTAGACGTGGCAACACTGTCGACTTGAAAATATTTTAGGCGGAGAGTTCCTTCATCCTCAAGGCTCCACCTAAAATTTCAGGAAGAAATATTCACTAGTTCTCCTAAAACGTCTAACAGGCCAACTTAAAAGGAAAATCCTGTATACACTCAATGAAAGCGAATACACGTCAAGTAACACATGAAGATCATTAAAGTATTCTTTCAAATTGTATGGCTCATGTTCCAACCGGAATTTGTTTGTATGCTTGTTTCTAAGGCAAGGCGCAAAATGACTCGTAGCTTCGTGAGGTGACGCAGCGTGAGTCACGGCGGAATTTTGAGGAGGTTAGCTGCGAACGCGGGAACCGCGCAAATACGACCGCATAACTTGCTGGTGATTGCTATAACGCAGTTGGTTACAGGCTCAAAATGGAAATATCTACTGCTCTTTTGTTTGACTCAAATTCTGGATCTGATTCGGAAGATGAGTTCGTGTCCGAAATGATATTTTTTACCTTTCAACTGACCAAAACAAAGGCAGTGAGAAGTTTATAATTAAAAAGAAGAAAAGTCACGGAGAATTTGCCTTGATCAAAGAATCTAACAACGGCAGATTCGAAAAATATTTTCGGCTAAACTGCGACAAGTTCAGTTTTCAGTTTTGTCCTCATATATTCTCCATGGCTTGTATCGTACAAAACTTGCCGAATTCGCACGGCTTCAATTAATTGTTCTTCCATTTTTACTACGAGTTACGACTCACCGTGAATACATACAAGAAACTGCGGGATCAACACTGCGTTGCGCAGGGTCAAGCAAAACCTGGGTCACGTCACACTGCGATTGTATATGCGCGGTCGTATTTATTTATTAGATTTACAAAATCTCGCCGTGACTCACGCGGCGTCACCTCACGAAGCTGCGAATCATTTTGCGCCTTGCCTTAAAGTTCTTGTTTTGATGTACAAGGGAAGAGAACCGTACTTTCTCATGGACATTAACTCAGTCTTAGTGCGCGTCCACAACGGAGCACCGACCCATGCACCAAGCCCTGGACTGTCCACATTGAAGCCCCGACCCTCACGCCTATTTCTAGGTTATGTATCTTTGTTTTTATTGTTCAAATCAACATTCAAATCTTCAAAAACCTAAAAATGCATTTGGAAAGACTGTTTCAGTTAATTCAAACAACAAACTTTATATTCTGCGACATAATTCATAAACGCAAAGCAATAGTAATAGAAGAAGAATGGTTGGATATACTTGATTTAATCATTTATCATAAAGTAAACAAACTGAATGCCTAATTCTTTCGTTGAACACATCGTGTTCTCAACATCAATCAATATTACTTCAAATGTGATAAAACACTAATTTGATATGTGTTCTTTATCGAGTTGTAAGAGGCCGGTGTTTCGACTCCTTCATTGATTCGAACATGAAAGGAAACATTATATAGATTTCATTGTTATTTCTTTACCACTTACTTTCTAATGAAAAAACCAAAACTATTCGAGTAATCATCAGTTAGTAGGTTGATTCTGATTAGAGCTATAAAAATTAGTTATGTCCAATATAATTATTAAATTGAACAATCGTTCGATAGATAATGTTCCAATACCATTCGTGTACTTTATACAACCATATCATTGATTTTTAGTCCTAGGAAAATAGTTCATTTATTTGAAGATTTTGGAAATCTTTCCTTATTATGATTGGAAATTTAAATTTTTCGCACAGTGATTGTCCTTCAACGAACGAATACATCGTTTGACAAATATAAACACACGTAAATCTTGAGGTTAGGTCATATTTGGTGCGTGGTGCGGTGCTTAAATAAATACAAAATGAATTTCGCTCGTTGGTGCGCTGGTCGGTGCTAGGTGAGGTGCGTAGGTCAGTGCTAGGTGAGGTGCGTAGGTCAGTGCTCCGTTGTGGACACTCGTATAAGGAAACATGCTTTATTTATTTTCAGGGGCGAGGCTTGGTGAGGTGCTATGGTCGGTGCTATGATAGGTGCGCCGTTGTGGACGCCTACTTAGTTAACAGAGTTTATGGTTTTACCTGCAAAGAAATAGGAGTAGCTTGTAAACTTTGCTGCTGTTGCTGTTCCAATGTTTGCTTTTGCTGCTGGAGATCCATAATCTGCTGCATAGCATGACAAACATAGGCCTGATGTTGACTCTGGTAATTATCGAATGTTGTTTTGGTTTGTTGAGCCAGAGCACCTGTAATGAGATTTATCGGTGATTATATAAAAATGAAACTTTGTTTTCACACGTCATAGACAATTAATTAAAAGAATAAATAACAGATAAATATTCAAGAGAATAGTTCCAGGACAGGTTCATACAAATTCAGTCTCATCTAGAGTAAAATTTAAAAATTCGTCAACTGTATAGAAGACATTACTAGACAGCATCTTTTTCATTCTCTTTTTTAAAATGTTCATTGGCAGATTTTCCAACCCACCAGGAAGTGGAGGCATATCAGTATGCGGTCAATGGGTGACGCATTTGGCTTATTCTCACTTGTTATGAATTATAGCATTGCGGAAATCCTGCAGTAAAAAGCATAAATAGGGTGATGTGACCTGAAACAGCCTGTAGTTTTTATTGAAAACTCTCGATAAGGTGAAGTGGGGTAATGTGATAATGGGGCAATTGTGATAACGGACTATATATTCAGATCAAATTCATAATACTGCTGCCATCTATCTAACACGTCTTCAAAATTGCAAGCGAACCACCAAAACACTAGAACGAACGAAATTACTTGTCAGTATGGTTGTAAGGCACGTGAATATTATTTCTCATAACGTAACCTTAAATTTCAGGTAGGTACGTCTCTACTTTATTTGGTGTAAATTTTTTAATTGATGAGTTAAGTCTGTTTTATTATTTCCAGACTTATTATGAACAGTTTTATAATGTGTTTTTAAATACTTTTAACTCATAAATTGCGCTGGTGATTTCTTTTTGTATATATCACATTTGCCCCGCACGAAATGCTTTTTTGGGGTAAATGTGACATATACATAATAGGCAATTGTGATAATATGAATAGGCGTGGTTCTTTTATATTTGAAGTGTCTTTTGACGGACATAATTTATCTTAATGATGGAAAATAAAGTTTAATTAAAATATAACGTTTATTAGTATATAGTTGTTTCTGCCTAATTTGTTTTTACTTCCTTTTTGTTCAGAAGCTGAAGTTAATTTCACATTTTTTGGCGTCGACTGAAATAAGGTCATCAATTTTTCATTAAGTGAAATATTTTATTTTTGTAAAAAACAAAGTATTCAATAATGTAAGATTTTTATACATTTACCCCAATCCTTTCCAAATAACTCAGTCATAGGAATCTGAAAGCTTTTATCACATTTACCCCAAATTCTGGGGCAATTGTGATTGACCGGCATCATTTTTTTTTAAATTACCCAACATTTCTCAGAAAAGTTTCAAAGAGTAACCAGAATACAATCAATAGAGAACTATATTGTGATCATGCTTGCATTTTTTGGAATGTTCAGCTTTATTCAAACTGTTACTTATAACACTTTGTTTACGAACTAATCAAATACTATATCACATTTACCCCACTTCACCTTATATTTTTCATATGTTTCCAAAATTTGCTCTTTATGGCCTTCAAACGAAAAAAAGGGAAAAAATCGGTTCACGCATAAAGAAACAAAAGAGTTTTTCACAAGTGATAGATTGCGCCATCTAGTGGAGAAATACGAATTTAAAAATGTTTGATCATTTCGTTCGGACCGATATTGTGATTAGCGAATCACCCTTTATGACCATAATAGTGCTTGCTATATTGAGACTAGACTGTGTATTCCATCGAGATATAATAAAGAAGAGACGCTATGACATACAATTGAGTAAGGAAAAATAGTACCACTGGGCGGGGCTAAGTCGGGGACCAATATGGCGGAAAGTTCAGGGTTGAATTAAGTTGCCAGTTTTTTCTGTTTACAAATTTCACCCAAAAAAATACGACGTGTTGGGTCTTTGGGAAACCTGTTCAAATAAGGTCAATTGAATATCAAATAAACAATTTTTCTTCAGGCGATAATATACACATATAAAAAGATATCAGATTACAAAGACAGATTAGCCAACATTTCGAATGCGGATCTGTTCAGGACTCATATCCCTTCCTGTGATATGTTTTTCCTCTAATTTTCTTCTTATCTGTCTCTTCTCTGCTCGAAGAAAGCCTTACAGTGCACGATACCATTCTATGGTATATTATTAAGCAGAAAAAATTACTATTTAACTAGAAACAGGTGCGAGAATCACAATTCTTCCAGAAAATTCAACGATTGTCAAAGGGTATAGCCAGGTTTCAATGGTAAATCTGCCCCCGCGGCCTTTTCGATTCATATTGAGGGGATCGATTAGGCATTGAATGAAAATAATTCAGCCAACTTTTCAGCTTTTTATCTCTAGCCATTTTGGAGATTTCTGTGAAAAACACTTTTTTCGATTTTATTTTTTTCTCTTGTGATATTCAAAATTTTCGAATGGTGATTTTTTCTGTCGATTCTTTGCTATTGAAGGAATAGACGTATAATTTTTTTTTATGAATTTCAGCTGCAAAATCTATTTTTAGGAAAAAAAATAAAGAGTTTGTCATTTGTTTTTCGGTGTTCTTAAAAAGTGTCCACCGCCATTTTTTGACATAAAATGTCTTCTTTGGCCCTTTATACCCTGGAATTTTTTCACATTTTTAAAATTGGTGGAACATTTTGAAATAGTTATTTATGTACCAAGTGCGTTATATGGATCCTAACGCCCGGAGGGAAACATTCGGCTCGAGGGCCTTTGGCCCGAGGGATGAATGTTGCCCGATGGGCGTTAGGATCTAATAACGC
The DNA here is from genome assembly GCA_013421045.1 of Propylea japonica. NCBI lineage: Eukaryota > Metazoa > Arthropoda > Insecta > Coleoptera > Coccinellidae > Propylea > Propylea japonica. The sequence continues at coordinate 11,450,893 of CM024243.1, read as the reverse complement.
TCGTGGTGCATACAAGATTTTATTTTTCACGAATATATCATTTAATTACAATAAAATTCGATTGCTCCTATGATTTTTTTCCATTTAACTTTCAGTAGTAACCATGGCATTGTTAATATTTTGAAGTTCGTTATTGCTGTCATCATTTTATTAATGAATGTCATTACTGTTTTCGTTGTGAGGGCGTTATGATCCATAATGCCCGCTAAAATGCCCACGGGCGTAATGAGTGTATTTATAGCAACCGTTTCTAAGTTAAAATAAACATATAAGGTTTGTTCCAACAGCTGACTTTTGTACGGTAATTTGACGGTCACGAAACTGTTAGTAATCGATCTTATGCGCACGTCTAAACTTTGACCGTACAAGAACCGTCCAAACAGTACTTGCTCCAGACCAGGGATCGAAATGACGATCACAAAACCGTTCCACTCACGGTCCCGAAGCAGGATGGAACAAAAACGAAACCGTTCTCAAACGATACATTTTCAGTTGGAACACATTTTTATCTATTGCGCAGAATCCTGACGATCATTGTACGGTCAATTCTTGAGTTGGAACAAACCTATAATGTACAAGTGAAAATAAAAAAATTAAAACTGTTTGAATTTTAGGATTCAACAGATATCCATCAAATTTTGGAACCGTTGTATTCATATTGGCTTCCTGAACAATATTAGTGAAAAAAACAATTGGCGATCTGTTTTAGTTTGGGAGATATGGGCCCCCAAAATCCGAAAAATATTTCACCTGAAAGTCACTTTTCTCACAACAGAAACACTGAAATACCGCTTTATTAAGTTTAAAGCCTCTCTGAACATTTTAACATGAAGATTTGATTCATTTTATTTCAGATATATAAATAATTGTTGCAAAGACATCGAAAAAATTCTAGGGAAAGCCCGCCGTTCCTTATGGTAAGTTTGGCACTACCGCGTTTTTCAGCAAGTGCCATTAGGAAATGATAGCGGGATTTACCGGTATGCATCGTGTCATATTCGCGCGAAATAATTCGCGGTAGTGCCAAACTTACCATAAGAAACGGCGGGCTTTCCCTAGAATTTTTTCGATGTTTTTGCAATAATTATTGGATATATCTTAAATAAAATGAATCAAATCTTCATGTTAAAATGTTCAGAGAGGCTTTGAACTTAATAAAGCGGTAATCCGTGTTTCTGTAGTGAGAAAAGTGACTTTCAGGCGAAATATTTTTCGGATTTTGGGGGCTCATATCTCCCAAACTAAAACAGATCGCCAATTGTTTTTTTCACTAATTTGTTCAGGAAGCCAATATGAATACAACGGTACCAAAATTTGATGGATATCTGTTGAATCCTAAAATTCAAACAGTTTTAATTTTTTTTCAAAATGTTCCACCAATTTTAAAAATGTGAAAAAATTCCAGGGTATAAAGGGCCAAAGAAGACATTTCATGTCAAAAAATGGCGGTGGACACTTTTTAAGAACACCGAAAAACAAATGACAAAAACTTTATTTTTTTTCCTAAAAATAGATTTTGCAGCTGAAATTCATAAAAAAAATTATACGTCTATTCCTTCAATAGCAAAGAATCGACAGAAAAAATCACCATTCGAAAATTTTGGATATCACAAGAGAAAAAAATAAAATCGAAAAAAGTGTTTTTCACAGAAATCTCAAAAATGGCTAGAGATAAAAGCTGAAAAGTTGGCTGAATAATTTTCATTCAATGCCTAATCGATCCCCTCAATATGAATCGAAAAGGCCGCGGGGGCAGATTTACCATTGAAACCCGGCTATACCCTTTGACGTTAGTTGGTAGTAATATGTCGCATCTGATACCACGTTCATTTCAATGATGACAACTTTATACTATCCAATCTCTATGGTGTATTCTATTGGTAATACTTATTGCAACAACATGTTCAAATTAAAGAAAATGACTCACTGATTTCATCTGAATATTTCGCCATTTTATTCGACTGATAATCTTGGTAAGTGAGAACAGGACTCTTCATTTGCTCTATCAAATCATTGTTTAAAAAGTTCAATTTTGTTTCCCACAACTTGAGTAATTTGTCCAATTTAACTTTCTGTTCTTCGGTTGCTCCAACATTTGCATTGCAAAACATGGGAACAACTGTATCTTCTAGGGCTGCCCTCAGATCTGCAGAACTTTTCCTAGCACTGAAATTGCAAATCACAATGAAACAGTTTGGCAAGTATGGATGTCGAATTTATTACCAGTGGTGCATTAAATCATTCACCAAATAAATAACATGGAGTTTCTGCTGAAATGTTGATCCTTGTATCACCCTGTAAATAAAACATATGTTCGACATTTTTCCTAACTTACGATGATTAATTTTTGTTTTATCACATATCCGCAATATAAAGGATTTTCTATTGAGAGGTGTTATTTTGAATATCCCGCTATTTCGGTAGATGTCACGTTTGAAGCTGTCATTTTTGACATTTCACAAGTAGAAACTACGCCATTAATAAAATGGAACGATACACGCTTCAAGAACGCATTGAAATTATTGAAACTCACTATAAAAATGGTGAAAATTTGGCAGAGACGTTTCGTAAAACTCGAACATTTTTGGGTCGTCGTGAAGCATCTTTTCGGACCGCAATAAAGAAATTGGTGGAAAAATTCGAGCTGTTGGGACAAGTTAGTAATGTGAAGAATGAAATCCGTGCACGTCGCTCAAGAACAGCTGAGAATATTGCTGCTGTAGCCGGAAGAGTTGAAGAATATCCAGGTTTGCCCATTCCTCCTCGTTCTTTGGAATTAGAGATGATTAATGATTTTTTATGGCCGAAATTAGATAGTATGGATCTGGACAACGTTTACTTTCAACAAGACGGCGCTACGTGCCACACAGCGACGAAACTATTGATCTTTTACGGGAAAAGTTTCCGGACCGTGTAATCTCTCTCACCGAGATCTTGTGATTTAACACCTTGCGACGTCTTCCTTTGGGGCCACGTGAAAGAGAAGGTCTACGCCAATAGCTCAGCGTCGAATCAAGACCTCAAAGATGGAATTCGTGAGGCTATCTAGGACATAGGGCAACCGCTTTGCGATGTTCCACTATTTACGGCATAGCTTCTTCTTTATAATGAAACTAGCGACCCCCCCGGCTTCGCACGGGTGCCTCGTACGCTCTATTTATAGGCACGCTCTTGCCGCACCGGGCGGCCGGCCGGTACCGCCGACAACGCTACGTCCCGCAATTTATAAATCTGCAATATCTTCGAAAATATTCACAATCATACGATGTAAAGGGCCATATAGATCTATATTAAATGAACATTGTATTCAAGGTATTTTATTGGTTAAGGATTAATCCTGTATTGGTTAAAATCGCTTCGAAAATTAGCCATATTTGTCGTAAAAAGTAAATGACAAAAAAAGTTATTGTGGTTATCCATAAGAGATAGACATATACCATCACGGACTTTTCTGTAGACCTTTTCAATGTGTACAATACTTAGTACATTATTTTGATAAAACTCGTAGGGTTCAGCCTGCGTTTGTAATGTAAGCGAAAAAATGAATTATTTACGACATCACATAGAAACCTCAAAAATAACAGTACTTCTCCACTATTTAATGGATGTTATTATACATATAAACCTTCCTCTTGAATCACTCTATCTAATAAAAAAACGCATCAAAATCCGTTGCCTAGTTTCAAAGATTTAAGCATACAAAGGGACAGAAAAAGCGACTTTGTTTTATACTTTGTAGTGATAAACAATCGATCATTTAATTTTTCTTTGAATATCAAAATAACACCTCTTATTGGAAAACCCTTTAAGCGGCCTACAGACGATCAACTTAGTTGAAGACTATGTTGTCAACTAGGTTGTAAACCAAATGAAAGTGAAAATAGCGGTTGTCAACCAAGTTGAAAACATCATTTCAGCGGTGGTTTCCGTCGAGTGAACTAGTCGGCTGATTCGGAGAAATTATCGAAACATGGAGAGAAATCTTTCGTTATATGTTATTATAAACGATATATGCGACGATGTGGTGCAGCACACTCCTTGAATGAAAGAATTTGGACGAAGGATCGGTATAATTTTTCCCATTGCGGCTTAATGAAAGAACTTTTCGAATTTTGAGCTCAAATTGGTCTCAAACGATAGGGTTCTTTTTCCTGATAACGAATCCGTGGTCAAATCCAATTCGGTCCGTTGGGCAGTCCGGCCATAAACACGATAACTTTCGAAGGAATTGTCCTTGAGACTTGAAATTTTCAGGGAGAGTTCGGTTTCCAAATGCCACAATTAGGTTCGTTAATCAGCCAAATCGTACAAGGCGTCCCATAAAATATGACCATTCCAAATTTTTGTTCCTTAATATCTCAGAAAACCAATTGGAATAGAATTTCTAGGCCACATGCAAAATGCTCATAGTAAGCCTCATGCGAACTTTTGTGGCCATAGTGTAAACAGATTCATAAAGAATTTGATTGGAATTCGATTGGATTTATAATTCATAACAAGATATCCAAGAATCGCATCATCTGAAGCATTCAATTCAATTTTCTTTTAATTATTGATTTTTACATATTTCATTTCTAATTATTTACTCAGCATGAATCTTAAGTACTATACAACATTTTGGGGTAATAGCATTATTGCTCCACCAATGAATGTTCGCTCAAAGCATCTGCTCAGGGTTTTCTTTTTAAATCTTGGATTTTACTCTCGATAATTACTATACCTTTCCTCGAATATTTATTACGAATATTGAATACGCTATGCGATGTTCACTCTACAAGGTAGAATTCCAACTGGTGTTTTCAACCTAGTTGATGACTACCATACAGACGCTCCAACTTAGTCGTCAATATTGGGCTCCGCCCACCAAATATCAAACCGATTTGATCTAGCATCAACCTGGAATATAAACCACCAACCAGCCTACAGACGTTCAACTTGGTCGTCAACATGATCGTCTGTAGGCCGCTTTAGAGTACAAATTTACCTCCAGATAGTTTAAATTAATTATCATCTAATTCAAAATTTCACTTACTTATTCAATAAACAATGTAAAATGCAGAACGCTTTCTCCCTATTGGTTGCATGTTGTAATATCCAACTTTTACCATTGCTAATACTATCCTTAGTGCAGCTATCAATAATCGGTTGCAGAAAATTGTAAATATCCTCCAAGAATATATCACAATTTTCTGCTTCCACCTGTAGGCTGTCAGCTTCAGCTTTAGAAACTGTTAATTCAACTTGAGCTTGCTGCTGTTGCAGTAAAACAGCATGTTGAGCTGATAAATTTTGTTCGCTCTGTTTGATCTGTTCCCTCAAAGATTCTTGCTGTTGTTTCAAGGTTTCTATTTCTGATCCATTGAGTACTGAGGCATTCCAGTTCGAGCTGTTTGTAGTTCCAGATGCTTGCTGCTGTTTGTATACTGTAAAGTGAAATGTGTTGAAATCCCTCATGGAATGATTTAATTTTCATTTGAAAGCTTAAACTTTATCAAGTACGGGGTCTTTATAAATGACTAGGGACCCGCCCCGGCTGCATATTCATATCCCACGTACCGTAGCGCAATCGGAAGTGATCCGAAGCCGACGTATATTTCACGCGCGATACCGCAAGGTAGCTTGCGATGTCGAACGTTGTTTACGAATTGTGAAAGATCGCTTCGGACAATTGGTGAAAATTTATTTGTACAAAAAAATATTTCTTGTCACAAACCTGTTATTGAGGAGATAAATAAAATGTTTTGGTTATAGACATGTATTTGGAATACTTTGAAACATACATACATATTTTATACATAAATGAAAAAGTGTTCGAAACCATATAAATAGAAATCAAATAATGCAATTGATATTGAAAACAAACCTAGTTAATACCATGAAATAGCAAATCACTACCAAATTGTTACTATGAATTATTCTGAGATAAAAAGTAATATTCAATTCAGAAAAAATAGCCATCTTCGTCGCAATATGAATAATTATATTTAGTACGTATTTTTAACCCCTGAGGGATTGAAAGTAGTTTTAGCGTCCTAGCATTTTTTCTCAAATGTTTTAGCAACGCTTTCAATGCAAATCATTTTCTTAAAACATAGATAAATGAAATAAGGTATCATCAAAATCAATATTATCTTCAATTTATAGGCTCACAGAACCATCTACAACTGAACTGTGATAATGGTATAGAATATAGATGAAGAAAATAGATATAAATATAGATATGAAAGATTTTTTCCATTCATTTATGTTAAAAAAAAATTCGCTGATGGATGAAATAACGATACGATAACCAGCAGAGTTGATATTCGAAGCTAAAGTAACAGCTACGAATACGATATTACTATTTTTTTAGTTTTTTCAGACCTGAACTGCATATAATTATTTATAAACCACGAGACAAAAGTTCTCTCAAAAGAACAGTGAAACCTTTTGCCTCGGGATTAAAAGTGTCACTTTAGTCCCTAACCTTGTAATCATTTATTATAACTTTCTCAATTGTGAACCATGAATAATTAATGAAATAGTTCAACTTTTTTGTGCTTGAACTAAATCTAAATTTGGAGCTTATAACGCATAATTTTGAAATTATATGAGAAAATAATTCGAAAACACTTACTTCAATCTCACTCTCTGTGGTTAGTTTCATTCTAATCGATTCATAGTTGATTTTCAGATAATCTGAGGTTACTTTTTCTACAAAATCCATTAGAGCCGGTTGACAAATTAATGCGATATTCAGAAGTTAAAACAAAGATTTTCTACAAATCTTTGTTATAAACAACGTTCAAGATCGCACATGTCTTTGCGATATCGTGCGTGGAGTAGGTATACCTTACCTCGGGTGAATTCGGATTGCGCTACGATACGTGAGATATGAATATGCGCCCCGGCTTAGCACGGTAATATCTTCGAAAATATTCACTTAAATCATACGTCCGAATAGTCTGAATTTTGGTACCTTCCTACCCTGTAAGTTAAGTAGTGTGATGGAATGTCGCTAAGTTTCGATCCAAGTAAAACTGTTAAATAAAGACAGTTGCATCAAAATTCCCTAAATTATGGCGTCTACCGACCCTCTAAGTTAGAAAAGTGATCAAATACTAACTTGAAGTCTTAGTAACACTCAGTTCAAAAAAACATCAAAATCATTTCAATAGCTATGGCGTCATGCGCTTCTTGACACGATCACGCTAGATTTCCGCGGGAATGAGGTATTTTCCCGCCGTTAAAAGTAGCCTGTGTCCCTGCCTAGGATCCTATCTTTATATAAGCCAAGTCTTATAAAAATCCGTTCAGACGTTAAGGCTTGAATGAGGTAAACTTTCAAAACAAACGATTAAAAATCACTAACTTAATTAGTTTTCTGCCTACTGCCTACGCCTTAAGCACGATAGCACGAATATTAATAGCCCATATCCTATTCTAGGTTACTATCTATCACCTAACTAAATTTCATCAAAATCCGTTCAGCCGTTTAGGCATGATAGAGCAAAACTCCCAGCAAAAACCATAAAAAATCACTAACTCAATTCAGTTTTCTGACTACTTTCTACCCCTAAGTACGATGACGTGATCATTTTTATTTTATAAATGTTTTTAGGTAACCATCTATTACCTTACTAAATTTCATGAAAATCTGTTCAGCCGTTTAGACGTGAAAGAGCAAAAGTTCCAACAAAAAGGACTAAAAATCACTAACTCAATTTAGTTATCTGCCTACTGCCTATGACCATTTCTAGGTTATCATCTATCATCATACCAAATTTCATCAAAATCCGTTCAGCCGTTTAGGCGTGAAAGAGTAACAGACAGACAGACAGACAGAGTTACTTTCGCATTTATAATATTAGTATGAATTGTAACATCGTAGATTGCTTTGGAAATTTTTTATCTTATCTTTTCTTACAAATTCTCTACAAGTTCATAATTTTAGTCACATTATTCAATTTCTTTCGAAATTACCAGCCTAAACTTAAAGTATCGTTTGTTCAAATAAAGCTTATATCAGGATATAAATATCTATAATAGTCCAACTCCAACTGCGCTGTTATAATCATTTATAGGACCTTGTATAACATACTGATAATATAAAAGTTTTAGAAATATTTTTTGTGAATTGCTCTCAAAATTTCATTGATGAGAATTATTGATATATGTAATACATATGTTGATTTTTTCCACAGATGATATACTACCTAACAAAAAACGCAACACCCAGAAGAGTTGTTTAGATTTATTTTTTTCAGTAAAACATAGATATTATTGCAAGGAGAAAATGATTGAAATTTGAAGGAAAAAACGAAGGATTTACAATTTTTTTAATATTGTGTTTGTCAACCGCGATTATCTATACGTCTATTAGAGGAGATAATTTTGAAAGCGCCGCGACGCCTGGCGTCTTAATTTTCTCCGGCTATTATGCACATCTCAAGTCAATAATGACTTGTACAAAATACCGTCCAGAATAAAAAGATATTCATTCCTTTTTAGAAAAAATAGGTTACCAAGATAAGTGAATGACCCTGTACATAATACAATCATAACATCGATCCGGACTAATAAGATATCTGGATTATCGAGTCTACTGTATCTACTGAACTGTCATCTCAAAACCTCTGGAAAGTGAGTACTTCTACAATTTTAAATGGTGGAGCTTCTGAGGGATACAACTTCACCGAATATTGAATAGAGCAAGATTTTAATCTGTTTACACTAACTACATGTATATTTCAACGTTCTCTCCATACTTACTTGCTTGTTCTGTTGTAACTTTGTATTGGTAATAATTGAAATATTCACCACCGAATAAAAACTGGAACTTAGAATTTCCTTTCTGTTTATTTTTAGTCATTTGCTCAAATTCTGGGCCATTGCGGGCGACGAATTGGGCTAATTTGTCGATAATATTTTTTAATTCGGTATCTGAAATGAAGATCATAACCTATTATACTATGTGGTTAGAGGGATTAATCTTTACCTTGAGGAGGTGCTGGTAAATCCATCATTGAAATCTAAATTATCAACACTATAGTATACTTTTAACCACTTGATTAAGTGTTGTAATAATTTATTCCTTTTAATTAAGTAATCCAAATTTTCTGAATCAACTTATAAACAAACATATCGGTCTGTCATCTGTCAAATCAGTCAAATTTTTATTTCATTAACCATAGAATTGATTAATATTTGTTTATATTTATATTATTATTCTATGATTTTGTGAGCTGTGTGAACCTGGCTGCCAGCCGTCAGCTGCCAAATTTCCGAAGATACCCGAAGGCGTCCAGTACGGTCCGCCAGTGGCGTGCATTATATTTCTCATTTCGTTTCATCGACTGAGATTTTATTACTGTAACTGAACTTGAATTTCCATGAATAATTATGTTTACGTATTCTATAACAGAATAATTAATTAAATGCTTCTTCGGAACTTATTGAAACAAGGGACTATGATTAGAGTTCTTCAAATCATTTTCAGAAAAAAAGAGGACTACGATAAATACAATGTGCTAGTATCAGTAGGTACACAGTGAAACCACTGTCACAATGAAACGAGGTGTTTCTTATTCCTCGGAAGGTCTTTTTTCAAACTATAGAGACATAACTTCTTGCACTCCCTGTCTTCAGGGTGATTTCATCCCCCAGACTTGGAAAATTTAAGATTTTTTTTTAATATTTCGCAAACGACTGTCAAAATAAAAAGGGGTGTTTTTCATTCCTCGGAAGGTCTACTTTCAACCTATCGAGAAATAATTTCTTGCACTCCCTGTCTTCAGGCTGATTTCATCCTCCAGACTTGGGAAATTCAAGATTTTTTTCGACTATTTCGAAAACGACTGTCAAAATAAAAAGGGGTGTTTTTTATTCCTCGGAAGGTTTACTTTCAACCTATCGAGAAATAATTTCTTGCACTCCCTGCCTTCAGGGTGATTTCATCCCCCAGACTTGGGAAATTCAAGATTTTTTTTCGACTATTTCGCAAACGACTGTCAAAATAAAAAGGGGTGTTTTTTATTCCTCGGAAGGTCTACTTTCAACCTGAAGACAGGGAGTGCAAGAAGTTATGTCTCTATAGTTTGAAAAAACACCTTCCGAGGAATGAGAAACACCTCGTTTCATTGTGACAGTAGTTTCACTGTGTACCTACTGATACTAGCACATTTCATTTATCGTAGTCCTTTTGTTCTGAAAATGATTTGAAGAACTCTAATCATAGTCCCTTGTTTCAATAAGTTCCGAAGAAGCATTCAATCAATTATTCTGTTATAGAATACGTAAACATAATTATTCATGGAAATTTAAGTTCAGTTACAGTAATAAAATCTCAGTCGATGAAACGAAATGAGAAATATAATGCACGCCACTGGCGGACCGTACTGGACGCCTTCGGGTATCTTCGGAAATTTGGCAGCTGACGGCTGTCAGCCAGGTTCACACAGCTGATTTTGTGGGCTTGGTTAATTTAATTTTTATTACAGACATTCCAAATTCCGTTGGGAGTTGACTTTCATTAGTCATTCTTATTTCAATTATCAACTAATTTATTATTAAGTTAAAATTACATCTTTCGAATTATTCATCTAATAATAAAGCCTTTTTACATGCAAGTTTTACAGAGAGAGAGCAAATCTGGATTGTATATCCAAATTGTTTTCAAACAATCACAATAACTAAGATAATGATGGCAAAGTGGAAATTTTTCACATTATTATTTGCAGCCTTTGGTAAGTCCATAATTGTTTATCTGCATCATATTGTATTCTTTACATTTAGCACTAGGTTAAAATTTTCATATTTACCATTATTTCAGTCTGTGAAACATTTGCTGCGAATTGTACCATTCCAAAAATTATGCGTGGAGCATGGTTTTCTTGGGAGAAGCAGAATACAATTACAGAGATGGACCCAGAATATCTAATGAGAAGGGGTCAAAAAATGAAATGTATCGATAGTAGAGGAAGCTATAATGTGAACTATACAATGGTTTTTAGAGAAACTAGAGAATGCTTCAAGTGTATCAAGTTCTTAGTACGAACTTTGAATGTGTTAGAAAAAATGGAAAGTATGTAATTTCGCCCATATTTGATGAGTATATCTTTTAATGCAGGTGATTTTCAGCCCCATGTATAAGCATACCAGAGCATCAGGCAACAGTAGAGTATGTGTGTAAGGATTTAGACCCTCATCAAACAATTATTACACTCTTTTCTCAAAATTATGTTCCTGTGAATTGCCGTTCATCTCTAGAAGGAGTATGGAACTTTGCTTATCAGAATCGGTTTAAGTTTACAGGTGAATGTAAACATCCTGATGCACAAATCAGATCATGTCAGACTGCTGGTACCCAATTTTTCATAACAAACCAAAGATTCAATATAACTTATAAGAAATGTGAGGGAATGACAGGCACTTTTGACGGAGGTTTGTTAAATTTCAAGTTTAAGTTAATGAACTCAACAAATAATCAATTGAATCTTTCAGTTGTTGAATATGCATGCCTTGGTGATTGGTTTGTGGGTAAAAATCATTACTTTGCCGTTGCCAATACCAAAGAGTCCCGAAAGGATGAGAAGTATAGATGTTTCTTGAAAAATAGAGATGATGATTTGTTCTTGGGAGTTTCAATCACTGCAGAATGTAACACTTTGAAAACAGTTGAGAAAAGTCCGGAAAGATTACATGTGAAACCAGGTATGTCCAAATTTGTATAATAAATTTTATTATAACTGGAATTTTGAAGCTCTCGTTCCACTTAAACAAGTGCTATATCGTTTTGCCCAAATGTCTGTAATTTTTTAATTTTGAGCTGAAAATAGTCTCAAACGAAACGGTTCGACTCCCTGATGACTAGTTCGTGGTCAAATTCAATTCCGTCCGTTGGGCCAATAGCACAGTTTTTTCTTGCATTTGTACACTAGGTTCTTAATATTTTTTTTGAGTAATTCTAAATTCTCGCATAAAGATTTTATGAGGAATATAGGTGCAGCTATGGGTGTAGAAATGTATCAAATGAAAAAAGCGCCCCTAGAATGAAACAACGGATTTCAAATACGATTTAGAACGAGCTCGTTAATCGGCATTATTGAAAATGAGAATTTTTTAATTTTTATGGTAAATATCGAATTTTGTTGACCAGCAGATATCGACCAGATTTTGGTGTCACTATATTCATTGAGTCTTCCTGAACAACATTAGTAAAACCAACAGGTGGCGGTCTGTCTTAGCTTGAAAATATGGACCCCTAAAGTTTCAAAGATGTTCCATCTTCACGTCACTATAAAATTACAAATTCACTGCTCCAATTCAATTTATTAATCACCTTGGAACTTTCAAATAACTATTCGATAAGATTCATTTCAGTTATATGCAATAATTAATGCAGAAAAACTTTGAAATTTTGGAAGTATCACATATCCAACAATTCTAAGGAAATCCCGCCATTCTTCATGGTAAGTTTGGCACCACTGCTCTGTCCTTCGGCGAGTGACATATCAAATGATTGCGGGATTTACGGGAAGCGCGAATGAATCTGCGACAGTCCCAAATCTACCATTAAAAACAGCTGCTTTCCTTATAATTTGTGGTTATGTGGTGCCTCTAGAATTTCGATGTTTTTTGCATTAATTAATTAATATATTAGGTGTACAAATAAGTTTCCGCGGTTTGTCAAAAGATGGCCCCACCAGAAGGTTATGGAGAAATTGTCAGATGTAAAACGTAATATCCCAAGTTTAGTCATCTGGCAACACCATAACCTTAAAGTACTAGTGATTCCGTATCAGCATCACGTAATTTTTTTCGTGCAAAAATGTCAAGTTTTATTCCGAAATTTGCGGGAACTTTTGATTTACTTCTTTAATGTGAAAAAATCTGCAGCTGAGGCGCATCGATTGCTTCTAGAAGCATATGGTGAAGCTGCTTTAAGTGAGAGAAGTTGTCAGAATGGTTTCAAAAGTTTAAGAACGGTGAGTTTGACGTTAAAGACAAAGAACGCAGTGGAAGGCCGAAAGTGTACGAAGACATGGAATTAGAAGCACTATTGGAGGAAGATTCGTCCCAAACGCAAAAAGAACTTGCACTTACTCTACAAGTGACTCAACAAGCAATTTCACATCGTTTAAAATCGTTAGGAATGATTCATAACAAGGAAATTGGGTTCCATATGAACTAAGCCGAGAGACGTTGAACGCCGATTATGCATGAGTGAAATGCTGCTTGCCAGGAATAAAAAAAAGAATTTTTTGCATCGTATAGTCACTAGTGACGAAAAATGGATTCACTACGATAATCCAAAGAAGAGAAAGTCATGGGTTAAGCCCGCCGAACATCAACATCGACAGTTAAGCCGAATATTCATGGAAAAAAACTCATGCTGTGTATTTGGTGGGATCAGCTTGGTGTCGTGTATTATGAATGCTGATTGAATTGAACTGTGAAACCAAGCGAAACCATTACTGGAGCTCTCTACCGAACACAATTGATGAGATTGAGTCGGGCACTTAAGGAAAAACCGCGCCATTACTACTCAGACACGACAAAATTATTCTTTTACACGATAATGCTCGTCCACATGTTGCGGCGCCGGTAAAACATACTTGGAAACACTCAACTGGGAAGTTTTACCCCACCCGCCGTATTCACCAGACTTAGCCCCTTCTTGATTATCACCTGTTCCGGTCGATGGCACATGGTCTGTCTGAGCAGCGCTTCACATCATATGAAGACACCAAAAATTGGGTAGATTTGTGGATAGCGTCAAAAGATGAAGAGTTTTTTCGACGGGGTATCCGAATGTTGCCAGAAAGATGGGGAAAAGTAGTGGCAAATGATGGAAAATACTTTGAATAAAACGTAATGTACTTTTCCTTTCTTCTTCTTCTCTGTGCGTGTGCCTTACCGGCCGAACTGAGGCCTAGTGGCCCATTGTTCACCCGCATCGTTCTATAGAGACTCAGCTCTTCAGACACGAAGACAGAAATGTCGCGAGCCTGCCAGGAGTGGTCCCTCTCACCATAGGAATAGAAGGTGGTGGATTTCCTAGGGTGTTGAACTTAACTCAGTAAGGTTTCCACTAGTGATGGGCCATTCGAATGCAAAAATCGAATGCAGCATTCGATTCTTGAAAGTATTCGTTGCATTCGAATGCAATATTTCAGCAATTCGAATGATTTTGCATTCGGTTTGGAGTGACACCTATCATAAAAATCAGGTACTATGTCGTTAAGGTTCAATATCTCAGCCTTTGCGTGCTTTTTTTAGGAAAATGAACTCTATTGCCATTCATTCGGTCCAAATTTCGAATGAATCATTCGTTTTGCATTCGGTTTCGGGCGGCATCTACCTGAAATTGTAGTTACTATGTCCGTAAGGCTCAATATCTATGTCATTACGTGCTATTTCTTAGGGAGGTTTTCGAAATTGAGCTCTATTGGAATTCATTCGGTCTAAATTTCGAATGAATCATTCGTTTTGCATTCGGTTTCGGGCGGCATCTACCTGAAATTTTAGTTACTATGTCCGTAAGGCTCAATATCTATGTCATTACGTCTATTTCTTAGGGAGGTTTTTGAAACTGAACTCTATTGCAATTCATTCGGTCTAAATTTCGAATGAATTATTCGTTTTTCATTCGGTTTGGGGTGGCATCTAGCAGAAATATCAGACACTATATACCATTAAGGCTCAATTTCTCTGCTTTTGCATGCTATTTCTTATGGAGGTATTTGAAATTGAACTCTATTGGAATTCATTCGGTCTGAATTTCGAATGAATCATTCGTTTTGCATTCGGTTTGGGGGTGTCACTGTCAACTAGCAGAAATATTAGATACTAAAAATCAATAAGGCCCAATATTTCTGCGTTTGCATGCTATTTCTTATGGAGGTTTTGGAAATTGAACTCTATGGGAATTCATTCGTTGAAAATTTCGAATGAATCATCGGTTTGGGGTAGCATTTAGCAGAAATATTGTATACTATATATCAATAAGGCCCAATATTTCTGCCTTTGTGTGCTATTTCTTACGGAGGTTTTTGAAATTGAACTCTTTTGAAAATTCATTTAATGGTTTCAAGCATATAAGTTCTTATGAGATGTTAGCTCATCGAAGAAAAATTAAACTTCAATGTGCAAGTTCTTGTACCATTGCGGATTTATTAGGAAAATCAGTACTTACATTTTTTCACTAACATTTTTTTAAGAATTTTCCTATGACATCACTTAGTTGAATGTTTTCATATTGATTCGCTTAATAAAAGGTGATACTACCATCTTTCAAAAAACATTTTTTTCAAATCAGTAGGACCTTTATGTCCAAAGAAATCGATATTATTGGAAGGGTCAACTAAAATAAAAAAGTAAATTTAAAATGAGGGCTACTCCAAAACTGACGAATGAATTCCAATAGAGTTCAATTTCCAAAACCTCCATAAGAAATAGCATGCAAACGCAGAAATATTGGGCCTTATTGATTTATAGTATCTAATATTCTGCTATTTGCCACCCCAAACCGAATGCAAAACGAATGATTCATTCGAAATTCAGACCGAATGAATTCCAATAGAGTTCAATTCAAAAACCTCCATAAGAAATAGCACGTAATGACATAGATATTGAGCCTTACGGACATAGTAACTACAATTTCAGGTAGATGCCGACCGACCGAAACGAATGCAAAACGAATGATCATTCGAAATTTTGACCGAATGAATTCCAATAGAGCTCAATTTCGAAAACCTCCCTAAGAAATAGCACGTAATGACATAGATATTGAGCCTTACGGAACATAGTAACTACAATTTCAGGTAGATGCCGCCCGAAACCGAATGCAAAACGAATGATTCATTCGAAATTTAGACCGAATGAATTCCAATAGAGCTCAATTTCAAAAACCTCCCTAAGAAATAGCACGCAATGACATAGATATTGAGCCTTACGGACATAGTACTACAAATTCAGGTAGATGCCGCCCGAAACCGAATGCAAAACGAATGATTCATTCGAAATTTGGACCGAATGAATGGCAATAGAGTTCATTTTCCTAAAAAAGCAGGAAATGCTGAGATATTGAACCTTAAGACATAGTTCCTGATTTATTGTATTGTAGGTGTCGCCTCAAACCGAATGCAAAATCATTCGAATGATCATTCGATTCTCAAATTCATTCGTTCATTCGGTTTTCGATTTTTGAAAAAGATTCGGTTTTGCCCATCACTATTTCCACAGTTGAACAAAATATGCTCAACCGTTTCATCAGTACTCCTTTTATAAACAAACCGCGGAAACTTATTTGTACACCTAATACCTTGAAATGAAACTACTGGAATAGTAATTTGATTGTTCGAAGGTGATTTATGGACTAAATGGAGCAGTGAATTCGTGTTCTTATAGTGAAAAAAAGTGCTGTGAAGATGGAACATTTTTGTAATTTTGGGGGCCCATCATTTCTAAACTAAGACAGACCGCCACCTGTTGGTTTTACAAATGTTGTTCAGGAAAACGTCATAAATACAATGACACCAAAATCTGGGCGATATCTGCTGATCACCAAAATTCAAATATTCATTTATGAAATACAGGCTGGATTGTTTTCATATTCAGGACAGCTACGAATATGTTATCAATTTTCTTCCAGCTACTATAGTTCTCGAGATCCCTTCAGTAGACAATGAATCTTGCCTATTTTTGTATATGTATATCGTAAATTTGTAAATTTTTCCTTTCCAGTGTTGAGGTTATATTGTATTTTCAGTGAAAGCTGAGGAGGTAGATGCAGCATGTAGACTTCCTCAAATTTCTCTGGTGAATGGATAAACACTGCAAATATTGATGCAGATGTTTATATAATGAAACACACATCATCGAAACTTACTATCCTGATGAGGGTAGATACCGAAGAACAATTTATGCTTGCAGGGAGATAAGAGATTCCAGAGTCATGATGGCCAGGCTAACTGTAGATGGATGGTAAGTTAACAAGCAAGTTTTCATTCTTTTTCATGATCTACTATGCTTGACAGGTCAATAATACTGTTATGATCATAATGTGATAGTTGCCTTTTTTTTATTGTTTACAACATTTCGTTGTTGACAGAGAAACCTGTGTGTTAATCTTTGATAAACCGATTTCAAGCGGATAACCAAACATAATTGGTAATTACTATTTCTGTTTGGTAATAGCACTAGGTTTGAGCGGGAGTGGTTATGAAGTTTGGTTAATAATCCGTGACGTTATGAATCAGCTGTTTCTGTCTCAAGTATAACCACCATGTTTTGGTATTCACTCTACTCTGGACTTGTTATAGGTTGTGACGTAAGAATGTAAACAACAACAAAATTGGAGTTTGCTAGATTTATGAAAAGTTGGTTTTTACTTATTTCTGTGTTTTGGTTTTTATGTGAGTGTGTGAGTTTGAACAGGGGTGTAGTATTTGGGTACCATAAGATACGTTTTTTCCATTTCTTTCTTTAGAGAATTAAGTAGGCACTCTTGCTACTCAGAGTAAAACTCTTATTGTTCTGGGTAGAATAAGCTTCTATATACCTGTGTTTTGGTTAAAAAACATTCGAAAATATAAATAAAAATGATTTAATATCTCAGATGGTATTCACAATAAAGTAGGTATGAAAAAAGCAAAAAAGCATTCATTTCTATTTCGTTTTGTGTAAGAAAGGCAGTGGGGAGGTGTAATTGTTTCTTACCAAGATCCAGATATCTTTTGGATCTTGCTGTTTCAAAAATTCGAAGGAACTCATTGGAATGATCCATCCCTGGGAGATTCCGCCAGAGTTTTTTCCTCTCGGCTTTCTCCTTCTCCAGAAACTCCTTCTTATTGGTACATTTACCTATACCCCAGAAGGGTTCTGGGCCAATGAGTGACATTTGTGCGCCCTCTTTGGCAAGTGTATTGGCCTCTTCGTTTCATTTGATTCCCGAATGGCCGGGAGTCCAGGTTAAAACGACCTTATTTTTCTTGCCTACCTCATTGAGTTTGTTCCGGCACTCCCAGATCATCTTTGAGTCGATGACGTAGGAGCTCAGTGCTTTAATAGCAGCTTGAGTATCTGAGTGTATGGCTATATCGCACTTCTGATAGTTTCTTTCCAGATTTATATCTAGACATCTCTCAATAGCTAAGATTTCCGCTTGAAATACGCTCATACAGGAGTCTAGCGACAGTGCACACTTGGTACTTGGACTGTATATCCCAGCGCCCGCTTCTGTAGAGCAGATGAGATGTAGTTGTTCAGAGAGGACCAGTCTCTCTGATTCTTTAATATCTCATTACTTGTACCATCCTTAGATATTCTGAGGATAGCCTAGAACACTAGATGTAGAGGTGTGAGATCCGTAATGACTTCAAGTGCCCTAGTTGGGCACGTTCTCATAGCTCCAGTGATGCACACACAGGCAAGCCTCTGTACTTTATCGAGCCTTTTCCTCGTACTCACCTGACTTGCCTTGGCAAATCAGGCTACTGCCCCATATGTGATTATAGGTCTCACAATCATGACTTACATCCATCGCAGTATTTTTGGATTACAACCCCAATTTTTGCAGCATAGACGTCTGCACGCCATTAGAGCCCTTTTAGCTCTGCTAGTATAGCAGTATCAACATGCTTATTCCACAGAAGTGTACTATTTAGTGTTATTCCTAAGTATTTTACTTCTGACTGACTTTTCCAAGAATAAATATAATGTGTTCATGTCGGGAAGGTTTCTTTTCCGAGTGAACAGAATTACTACAGTCTTCTTTGGGTTGATATTCAGCCCTACAGACAAGCACCACTACTCAATAATTCTAAGGCCCTTTTGCAGTAAGTCGCAAAGAGTAAGTTTGAGTTGCCTCTGATTATTAGGATAGATTCTACTGTATTTCCTTAAATTGCTTATATAGCAGCCGTTCTTGAGAATACTTCTTTCTCTTCTATTTCCTTAGCAATGTTTAAATACATTTTCTGTTTCAGTCAGAGAGATTACGTATGCTTCAACTTTGTACCCCAGCATCACAATATAATCAGGTATAGGAAAGGTGTAGCTGTTATCAAGGATGATTACAGTACTGTTTGTTCTTGGACGCAGTTCCCTAATAAGGAAAAATGGAAATATGATCTTTTCTTGAAAAAAAATCCGGTCCCTATCAGATGTCCAGTTGCTGGAAAATTCAATTTCACACAAAAGGGAGACATACCATTCCAAACCAGGTAGGTAGAAATAAAACAATCAAAATTTAAAAAGCACTGACTTGAAGTTAGAAGCTCTTGCACACTTGTTCATATGAGGAAAACGAAAATTCCAATTTGATTCTGATTTCTGAAAGCATTGTGTTCATTCATGAATTCAGATTTCTTTTTCAAAACATGAAAATTTCGAGTTTTGTAGTTGTCCCTTTAGGAAGCTATCCTGTTTATGGTCGGCCCTAAGCAGAGGCTCTAGATGAGCTACTTACACAGGCTAATGGAACTTGGCTTCGAGTGCGTAGGCTATGCTGATGACATAGTCCTAATAATTAGAGGCAAATTCGAAGGCACTCTTTGCGACTTACTGCAGAAAGGCCTTAGAATTATTGAGCAGTGGTGCTTGTCTGTGGGACTGAACATCAACCCAAACAAGACTGTAGTACTTTCGTTCACTCGAAAAAATCTAGGTATAACACTGGATAGTAAACTTCTGTGGAATAAGCATGTTGATACTGCTACTGGCAGAGCTAAAAGGGCTCTAATGGTGTGCAGACTTCTATGTTGCAAAAATTGGAGTTGTAACCCAAAAATACTGCGATGATTGTGAGACCTATAATCATAGGCCAAGCAATAGAGGTTTTTTACGTGACAAAAATACTACCTGGAATCTGACTGTGCAGTCATGCAAAAAGAGTTTCCACATGTTTTTCATGATAAATTCCACTCCTGAATCTTCTTAGGTTTTTTTTGAGAAGCGAAAAATAGCCAAAAAAATCCAAAATTTGCTTTTTCGATTATAAAACGTGAATTATTGATCTGATCGAGAAGCTGTTAAGGCACTTTTTGTAGATAATTCAAAAACAAAAAAATGAGATGTGACACGTCTCAAACTGATAATTAGTTTCCGAGAAAAGTCCAAAAAACTGGAAAAAAACATCAATTTTTCGAAAATTCATAACTTGGTCAATTTCTGACATGAAGCGTAGTTCCTCTGAATTTAAGTAGTTATTAACATATGCTTTATTGGTGCACAATTACAAAGCTGTCAGATAAACAGTTTCTGCACAATCGCAGTTTTCCGAATTCGACGTACTTTTTTCAAGAAGATCGTGATACTCGGCTTCTTGTCGGATTTGAATTTTCCAAAAAGCATTTTGAAGAATAAATATAATTCTTCAAATCGTTTATTCTCTCGATACCGACCGATAATGTTTAGTGGGTGAAAAACGGCGTCAAACAGGAGCAAAAAGACTCGAATGCATCAAACTAGTCGCGGAGTGGGAGTCGCCCGCTACGCGAGGGGAATACTGTATACCTTGTATCTTTCGCGCGTCGCGTAACGGGCGACTCCCACTCCGCCACTAGTTTGTTGCATTCGAGTCTTTTTGCTCCTGTTTGACGCAGTTTTTCACCCACTAAACATTATCGGTCGGTATCGAGAGAATAAACGATTTGAAGAATGTTATTTCTTCTTTAAAATGCTTTTTGTAAAATTCAAATCCGACAAGTAGCCGAGTATCACGACCTTCTTGAAAAAAGTACGTCGAATTCGGAAAACTGCGATTGTGCAAAAACTATTTATCCGACAGCCTTGTAATTGTGCACCAATAAAGTATATGTTGATAACTACTTAAATTCAGAGGAACTACGCTTCATGTCAGAAATTGACCAAGTTATGAATTTTCGAAAAATTGATGTTTTTTTCCAGTTTTTTGGACTTTTCTCGGAAACTAATTATCCGCTTGAAACGTGTCACCTCTCATTTTTTTTGTTTTTGAATTCTCTACAAAAAGTGCCTTAACAGCTTTTCGATCAGATCAATACTTCACATTTTATAAGCGAAAAAGCAAAATTTTGGATTTTTTTGGCTATTTTTCGCTTCTCAAAAAAAACCTAAGACGATTCAGGAGTGGAATTTATCATGAAAAACATGTAGAAACTACCTATTGCATGACTGCACAGTCAGATTTCAGGTAGTATTTTTGTCACGAAATCGATCTTTCGATAGCTCTATTGCTTGGTCTATCATAGATTATAGAGTATAGAAAGATAGGAAACGGCCCTGCATTCGTAGTACTAAAAAACGACTACATTTTTTAGTTCACATTTGACCCAGAGATGGCACTGAAGATCAATTTGTATATAAAATCTGTAATTTGTATAGAAAGAATAAAGAAAACTGTAATAAGAATCGACGCGAAATTCGTATTCCCTTTAGGATGTTTTATTTTATATATTTTAAATCCATAACTTTCAATAAAATTCGGTATTTCATGTGTTATATTTTTATTATGCATTTATAGAAGATATTACAGAAATATTAGGGTATTATTGTAAGATTTATACATGGATTGAATATGAATATACTTAGTGCGTCTGTGGAATTCTATTTTCTGGCTCATTTCAATTGCAGCTTCGTTGTCCACAATCATTTGACGGAAAACTTTTCCTGAATAGTCACTTCAACCATTTCTTTTTCCGTGCAGCTTCACTATCAGTCACTATTTCTGCCTCCTATCGTGGATTGCAACAGATGATTGACGTTGATCGAGCAAAGACATAGCTTTACCTGCATACATCCATAAAACACCAGTTGATCATCCTGTTTCACTATCTCGTTCGTGATCTGCATTACTGAAGGCTACAAACCCATCTCTTTTTCACTTTTTTCGGGACGACACTAACGGCAAAAGCCGTTCGAAGTGGAATAATATTTGTGCAAACAAATTGATTGGCACTTTTTTATATCAATGACATTTCTCATGTATATTGATTTCGAAACTTATAATCATAGAACCAGAATTTTCACCATTCTATAGTAACATTAGTTCACATTTGACCCAGAGATGGCGCTCATACACTGTAGTCGTGTCGTTTCCTATCTTTATACTATATAATCTTTGCCTATAATTACATATGGGGCAATAGCCTGGTTTGCCAAGGCAAGTCAGGTAAGTACAAGGAGAAGTCTCGATAAAGTACAGAGGCTTGCCTGTGTGTGCATCACTGGAGCTATGAGAACTTGCCCAACTAAGGCTTGTATTCATAGTTCGCCCTTGAGGGTGAGTGATAGTTTGTATCGCCCTTATGAATACTAGCCATAAAGGTGATCTCAACTCTCACTCAACCTCAAGGGTGAACTATGAATACGACCCTAGGGCACTTGAGGTCATTACGGATCTCACACCTCTACATCTAGTGATTGATAGGGTAGGGTACAGGTAATGAAAGAATGAAGAATCAGAGAGTCTGGTCCTCTCTGAACAACTACATATCATCTGCGAACCTCCATAGTGATGTAATGATCAAGACAGTAAGCACTGATATAAACTTCAGGACATTGCTAAGTAGAAGAGAGAAATGGGAACGGAAATACACCGACTACAACCTCAAAGAAAATACCGTAAAATGGTATACAGATGGTTCCAAAACCTCTACAGGAGCTGGCGCTGGGATATACGGGCCAAGTCTTTCAAGCGGAAATCTTAGCTATCGAAAGACGTCTAGATATAAATCTGGAAGGAAACTATCTGAAGTGCGAAATAGCCATACACTCAAATAGTCAAGCTGCTATTGAAACACTGAGCTTAACCTGGGTTCTCCACCATTCGGAATCAAAGGAAACGAAGAGGCCAATACAATTGCCAAAGAGGGTGCACGAATGTCATTCATTGGCCCAGAACCCTTCTGTGGTATAGGTAAATTTACCTATAAGAAGGAGTTTCTGGAGAAGGAGAAAGCTGAGAGGGAAAAACTCTGGCGGAATCTCCCAGGGGTGCATCATTCCACTAAGTTCCTTCCAAAAGATATCTGGATCTTAGTAAGAAAAAATTACACCTCCTCACTGGCTTTCTTACAGGAAGCACCTGTTGAGGATGGGATTGTAAGACACTGACCAGTGTAGGTTTTGTGGGGAGGAGGAAGAAACCCCCATTCACTTAGTCACGGAATGCTTTCGCATTGCGATCCTAAGGAGAGAATGCCTTGGGCGAGAAACTTGTGAGAGTGAGGAACTAGCCTCGTTGAAGCCTTCACAGATACTGGATTCTATCAGATCTCTGGAACTGAAAGGCCAGCTGTGAAAGATGTGGTCAGAACAGCTCTGAAAGGGAGCACAATATATTAGTGTTGGGAATAATCGAGTACTTTCAATAACCGAGTACTCGATGATCGAGCGATCCAAATAACCGAGTGATAATCGAGCGATTTTTCGCCTGATCCTCACCCTCGGTTATATTCGTAATCGCCCGAGTTGCAAGCGATCATGCTTACCGCTTGTCGCTCATTCAGCGCTGTACGGCCTCTACGTTCGTTGCGTTGTGACTTGCGACTTTGTTTATACCTACTGCCCTCGAAATTGAAGCTCGCGTGTGTCGTATTGTATGATTATCATGGGATCAAAACAGAAGTCCGCTGTATGGAATTATTTCCATAAAAATAACGATAAGAAATTTGCGACTTGCAATATTATTTGTAGAAAAGTTTTGGCTTATTATGGCAGTACTTCAAATTTAAAGCAGCATTTAAACCGGCTTCATCCGACATTAAACTTACAGAACAACAAACAATACCATGTGAAAATAATACCATGTGAAACTGTTTCTTCAGGTAGCAATGAAAATGCACAAAATTTAGCTTATCCTGGAACTTACGGAAATGCTATACCGTTCAAAAGACCAGCCAAACAATTGAAACTTTCCGTGTCTGCTTCTGGAAATGTTCTTTCAGATACAAAATTGCGAAAATTGATGCAAGTTTGGTGAAAATGATAATAAGGACTATCGGATGAGAATTCACTCACAGATCGCGATTATCTATAGTTAATGCCGGGCGAAAACACCGAATATAGGGCTTGTACTCAACCATTCAAATAACCGACACAGCCCGATTATTAAGATATCACCCGTCGCTCGAGAAATCGAATTGAAGAACACATGACTCATTTCGATTATCGAGTGACGAAAGGTTTTTTTGATAATCGAGCAGTGTCGATTATTTGAATAATCGAGTACTCGAGTGATCCCAACACTACTTATGAATACTAGCCATAAAGGTGATCTCAACTCTCACTCAACCTCAAGGGTGAACTATGAATACGACCCTAGGGCACTTGAGGTCATTACGGATCTCACACCTCTACATCTAGTGATTGATAGGGTAGGGTACAGGTACAGGTAATGAAAGAATAAAGAATCAGAGAGTCTGGTCCTCTCTGAACAACTACATATCATCTGCGAACCTCCATAGTGATGTAATGATCAAGACATTAAGCACTGATATAAACTTCAGGACATTGCTAAGTAGAAGAGAGAAATGGGAACGGAAATACACCGACTACAACCTCAAAGAAAATACCGTAAAATGGTATACAGATGGTTCCAAAACCTCTACAGGAGCTGGCGCTGGGATATACGGGCCAAGTCTTTCAAGCAGAAATCTTAGCTATCGAAAGATGTCTAGATATAAATCTGGAAGGAAACTATCTGAAGTGCGAAATAGCCATACACTCGAATAGTCAAGCTGCTATTGAAACACTGAGCTTAACCTGGGTTCTCCACCATTCGGAAACGAAGAGGCCAATACAATTGCCAAAGAGGGTGCACGAATGTCATTCATTGGCCCAGAACCCTTCTGTGGTATAGGTAAATTTACCTATAAGAAGGAGTTTCTGGAGAAGGAGAAAGCTGAGAGGGAAAAACTCTGGCGGAATCTCCCAGGGGTGCATCATTCCACTAAGTTCCTTCCAAAAGATATCTGGATCTTAGTAAGAAACAATTACACCTCCTCACTGGCTTTCTTACAGGAAGCACCTGTTGAGGATGGGATTGTAAGACACTGACGAGTGTAGGTTTTGTGGGGAGGAGGAAGAAACCCCCATTCACCTAGTCCTGAATGCTTTCGCATTGCGAGCCTAAGGAGAGAATGCCTTGGGCGAGAAACTTGTGAGAGTGAGGAACTAGCTTCGTTGAAGCCTTCAGAGATACTGGATTCTATCAGATCTCTGGAACTGAAATGCCAGCTGTGAAAGATGTGGTCAGAACAGCTCTGTAAGGGAGCACAATATATCTTGAAGTCGCAGTGAACCACGCGATCGTGGTGGTTGTGATCGCTTAGTGGAACCTACTGCTAGGAACACGCGCGCGAAGATATAGTCCGTTCACGAAAGGTTGAGCCGTCGGTTTGCCATGGCAATTTGACATATTCCACTGTGTATATTGAAATTTTAGGTTATGTTATATATTTTCTTGTCAGATTGATACGCAATGTTGTTAATATTGCATAGAGTTCTCTGATAACTCGCAAGCTCGTCGGACGAGACCGAGTACATTCGGCAACGTTGACTTTATTTTTCATTATGACAGTAAATACTGCCAACTTCAGATAAATGAAGAGACGCCTACTATGTGCTCAACCTTTCGTGAACGGACTATAGTCATGAAACAGAGGCTAATGTCAGTAATTTGTTTCAGAATATTGGGAGGTGTTACACAAAGTCCACGTCCTGAAATTTATTGTAAGGAGTATATATCAGATTTGTCTGTGTGCGATACGGAACAAAAGGAAATGGCTATTGATGAAAGTTACTGCTTGTCTGTTGACCATTTGGGAAGACCAGTTGATATTTACAGTGAGTAGATAGATAAGTTCACACTGGATCCTGATACATATGCCTACAAAAGGTTGTGCTAAGCGCATGAATGTTTATTTTTTATTTATCCCAGTATACAGGGTGGTTTTTTTAAGTGTTTCATTAGACGTTTTCGAGGAAGGAATTGTAATACAGATTCAAGATTTTGGATTTTCGTTTTAGGGTACAAGAACTTCAATTGTAAAATATTTTCAAGAGGAATCTACTTCCGGTTTCACCGGAAACGAATGTAACTTCGTTATTTCAAAAGCAACACCCTGTATATTTATACATATTCGAATTCTTCGTTCGATTCTACACTGACTTCATGTATGATATGTGCAACCACTCAAGCGGTTCTTAAATTATAGCCTGATTATCAAATTTTTTGAAAAAAAGGTTGTCACATTTAGTGTCCATATCTTCAAAATCCCTCATCACAAGAATTTCTTTTTGCGAAAGTGGAGCAATAGAAAGTACGCTGATACTGTTTCTTGTATAACTTATGAGGAAATATTATACAGGGTGTCTGAAAAAGGGTCCCAAAGTGAGCCTCAATAAAACTATGAAATCTCACTTTTTTCAAATGGCAACCCTATAATTTTGTAATTCCAATCGATTGCTCGTCAAAAACCAGTTATGGTGTCCTGAACATTTCATGCCTCTAAAATCAGTATTTTTGCCGTTATTCAATAAAATTCGAATTTCACGATTAAAGACAGGTTTCGCACAGTTTGTAAGCTTGCATTTTTGAAGTAGGCTATGTAAGGAACTGTCATTCTTACTTTTCTTACAGATCAAGCACTAAGCAAAACATGCAATAATAATTTCACTGGAATGATATATCAAGGTATCTTCTTTATTTGCGGCAAATGTAACAAATTCCTAGAAAAGGTAATTAGAAATTCAACGAACGAAATTCACATTTACCGACTTCAACGAAATCAAAGTTCAGGAGGTATCAAAACAATTTTCTCCGTACTGGAAGCCTTAACCCTAAACAGACCCGAGTGAATACAGTAATAGACAACGAATGATCTCTTAGTTTAAAACTATCACGAAAATTTTATTCACAACTGGAAACT
The DNA here is from genome assembly GCA_013421045.1 of Propylea japonica. Lineage (NCBI taxonomy): Eukaryota > Metazoa > Arthropoda > Insecta > Coleoptera > Coccinellidae > Propylea > Propylea japonica. Next base: position 11,423,999 of record CM024243.1, on the reverse strand, counting down.
AATACTACAATAACGATGTGGATATCTTTCGTTAAAAGTTCTGACTGCCGTTTCTTATATTTTGTTACATTCACCATAAATGAAGAACATATTCAATACATCACTGTTACTGTAATTCATATTTTGCATAGTTCCTGATTGATCAAAAAAAGTATAAATGACGGTTCTCTAAAATGCATTATAAATCAACAGACAATCCTTCTTGAAAACTTCTATCCTAATGAATCTTTGGTTAGACTAAGAAACCTTGATTCAATACTGAAATTCGAATTTTAATCAATAACGGCAAAAATACTGATTTTATAGGCATGAAATGTTCAGGACACCATAACTGGTTTTTGAAGAGCCATCGATTGGAATTACAAAATTAGAGGGTTGCCATTTGAAAAAAGTGAGATTTTATAGTTTTATTGAGGCTCACTTTGGGGCCCTTTTTCAGACATCCTGTATAATATTTCCTCATAAGTTATACAAGAAACAGTATCCACTTTCGCAAAAAGAAATTCTTGTAATGAGGGATTTTGAAGATGTGGACACTAACTTGTGACAACCTTTTTTTCAAAAAATTTGATCATCAGGCTACAATTCAAGAACCGCTTGAGTGGTTGCACATATCATACATCAAATCAGTGTAGAATTGAACGAAGAATTCGAATATGTATAAATATACAGGGTGTTGCAGTTGAAATAACGAAGTTACATTCGTTTCCGGTGAAACGGAAGTAGATTCCTCTTGAAAATATTTTACAATTGAAGTTCATGTACTCTAAAACGAAAATCCAAAATCTTGAATCTGTATTACAATTCCTTCCTCGAAAACGTCTAATGAAACACTTAAAAAAATCACCCTGTATTCACCTGCAACTGAAATGCATTTATCAGCTTTATGAATTGCTTTGTTTGTAATATTATGAAAAAATCTTGACTGTATTCTATAACACATGCGAAAACTGCATCTTTCATTTCATTAATGTTCATAAATATTTTCATTTTGGGAAACATGAATGACAGCGAAGGCCATGTCAGGATAAGGATTATATTATGATGGCTAATAATAACATTCTCACTAATGGGTCAATTACATTAAGATACTTTACAAGCTGCTACTGAGCGAATTTAGAAGGGAGTGAATTAGCTTGTGAGATTGTGATGATTACACACAAAACTGTTTACTCGCTGAGTAGCCAACAATCTAGCGACTCACGTGAGGTTTATGTTTGTATTGTTGTCAAGGATCTAAGATAAATGTCAAATACGTTTTCAAAATTTCAAATTCAAGAACCAGGAACTACCGAGTAGATAAGAACTCACAGAATTATTATGAATTATAATGCAACTAGCGACCCGCCCCGGCTTCGCACGGTAATTCGATCGAAGTAAAACTGCTAAATAAAGACAGTTGCATAAAAATTTTATCATAAATTCTCTAAATTATGGCGCCTACCGACCCTCTAAGTTAGAAAAGTGATCAAATACTAACTTGAAGTCTTAGTAACACTCAGTTAAAAAAAACATCAAAATCATTTCAGTAGCTATGGCGTCATGCGCTTCTTGACACGATCACGCTAGATTTCCGCGGGAATGAGGTATTTTCCCGCCGTAAAAAGTAGCCTGTGTCCGTGCCTAGGATCCTATCTTTATATTAACCAAGTCTTATAAAAATCCGTTCAGACGTTAAGGCGTGAATGAGGTAAACTTTTAAAACAAACGATTAAAAATCACTAACTTAATTAGTTTTCTGCCTACTGCCTACGCCTTGAGTACGATAGCATGAATATTAATAGCCCATATCTTTTTCTAGGTTACTATCTATCACCTAACTAAATTTCATCAAAATCCGTTCAGCCGTTTAGGCATGATAGAGCAAAACTCCCAGCAAAAACCATAAAAAAATCACTAACTCAATTCAGTTTTCTGCCTACTTCCTACCCCCTAAGTACGATGACGTGATCATTTTGATCTTATATCCGTTTTTAGGTAACCATCTATTACCTTACTAAATTTCATCAAAATCTGTTTAGCCGTTTAGATGTGAAAGAGCAAAAGTCCCAACAAAAACGACTAAAAATCACTTACTCAATTTAGTTATCTGCCTACTGCCTACCCCCTAAGAACGATGGCGTGATTATTTATAGCCTATGACCATTTCTAGGTTATCATCTATCACCATACCAAATTTCATCAAAATCCGTTCAGCCGTTTAAGCGTGAAAGAGTAACAGACAGACAGACAGACAGACAGAGTTACTTTCGCATTTATAATATTAGTATGGATTTCTACTTTGATAGCATAACCAATGCAAATTTTCATTCATATACTTATAAACTTCTATACCCTTAACATGGATCCGCTTCTCTATTACAAATTGAAGCAGCGATCACGTGGCACAATGACCCAATGAATTCACTGCGCAGGCGCCAAAACATAACCTGGAATAGTTTAAATTATGAGTTGCCAAATGAAAATAACTAAAAACCATAACCTCAATTTTTCACGGCTTCTCAAACTTTGAGTTTGCACATGCGCAGATGATTGAAGGGGCCATCGGAAATGCAACTAGGTTGCTTCAAATTTTATTTCACGTTAGCAGTATAGAGTTTTATAGGTATAGTCCGTTCACGAAATGTTGAGCCGTCGGTTGGCCATGACAATTTGGCATATTTCAGTGTGTATATTAAAATACATATTAGGTTTTTTATATCTTGTCAGATGGATACGCAATGTTGTCAATATAACATAGAGTTCTCTGATAAGTCGGAAGCTCGTCGGACGAGGGCAGGTACCGGGTTTTTCACTATAATTTGACCCCCCTTTAACTTTGTCACTGAAGGAGATACAAAAAAATGTTTCGTATAAAAGTTTCACGAAATCAACTGAGGTTTTTGATATGAATCCAGAAACTGAAATATATACAGGGTGACCAACATATTGATGGCAACTTCTTTTTTTTCAAATGGAACACCCTGTATATTCTTCCATGTTTGGCTAGCTTTTTTCCCCTGATTTCGAATATGTTACATATGTTGGTCTATCTTTCTTATTCTGAGCACCACAGAGATTCAAATTTCAAGAACCATCAGGCATAGCGATTCGGAAGTTCGTGAATATTTAAGTGGCCAATTTGATCTTTGGATTGGTAATGGCGCACCCATTTTATGGCCACCAAATAGTCCCGATTTAACACCGTTGGACAAGTTTTTATAGCCGTTCCTGAAGGATAAAAATTACTTCAGCAATAATGATAATCAATGAAAGCGGAGAATAATATTAATGATATAAAATCAACCAATATTAAACCCATAATTCGGAACTAATCCCCTCAACGCACAAAGAATAATGATAATATTGTAATGATTAAAACAAATTTTGAAGCTTTAATTTCTAACTTGAATCAGAGCCATAATTATGCTATCAAAAATAGTCTGAACAACTTGAGACAACGATAGGATTGAATGAAGGTGGTCATTTCGAGCAATTTCTTTAGTTGATGTTATTCTTACCATACTACCATAGTTTATTATTTTTCATTGGTTAAGTAATTGTTAAGTATTCATTCTAAAATAATACTTTTAAGTAGATTGTTTGGATATAAAGAATTTCGTAGGTATTTCACATATTTTTTATTCGGTGTCATCATTTCAAAACTTTGAAACTCTGAAAATTGAAGAGACACATCCACATACGCATTTATATTCGAGATCAGGAGGAAATTGCCTATCAAAAAAAGGACGAATATAGAGGACAGGGTATCCCATTTGAAAAAATATAGTTGCATTCAATGTTGTTCATCCTGTATATCTTCCCATTGACGTTATCATAACTCCAAAAATGAGCATTTGCAGTAAACGCACTCTGCCACTTGTAAAATGATTACAGATCTTGCCAGGTGGTTCTTAAAATTTGAAACTCTGTGGTTCTCAGAATAAAAGAGATAGACCAATATATGTATGTTACATATTCGAAATCAGAGGAAAAAGATCTAGCCAAACATGGAAAAATATACAGGTGTTTCATTTGAAAAAATGAAGTTGCCATCAATATGGTGCCACCCTGTATATATTTCATTATGTAATTCATATTGTAAAACCTCAGTCAATTTCGTGAAATTTTTGTATGAAACATTTTTCTGTATCTCTCTTAGAAACAAAGTCAAAGGGGGGGTCAAATTATAGTGAAAAACCCGGTACATTCGCAACGTTGACTTTATGTTACGTTATGACAGCAAATACTGCGAACTTCAGATAAATGAACAAAAGCCTTCTATGAGCTCAAACTGTCGTGAACGGACTATATAGTCCGTTCACGAAAGGTTGAGCAGTCGGTTGGCCATGGAAATTTGGCATATTCCACTGTGTATATTGAAATTTTAGGTTATGTTCTTTATTTTCTTGTCAGATTGATACGCAATGTTGTCAATATTGCATAGAGTTGTCTGACAACTCGCAATCTCGTCGGACGAGGCCGGGTACATTCGGCAACGTTGACTTTATTTTACGTTATGACAGCAAATACTGCCAACTTCAGATAAATAAAGAAAAGCCTACTATGTGCTCAACCTTTCGTGAACGGACTATATATGTTTTCATTTCAGAATTATTGGTATTCAAGAAATTATTAATCTGACATCCTTCAAAAATTATCAATGGCACCCACGGATCTGATTTACTTCTACGTCATGGCGAAAAATTTTAAATAGCAACTGTGATACAGTTTATAATGATATTGTAAAAATGACTCGAATTTTTTTTATTTCATATTATGGTTGTAGGAAAAATATAGTTCTTACCCAACGACAGTCTCGTGCGGCAAAATACAACTCTAGACAGGAAGATAACTACTGTTTTTACGCCTAAAATATCAAAGGACATCTACTGTGAGGTTTTTATTAGTTCTTCTAGGTAGTTCGGATAGAGTCTGGATATAAAAGAAAGCAGACGTTCTAGCTGGACTCTCATTCTAAATGTCAAACCTATTTTGAGATGTCACAAACAAGCTTGAAACTACAGGAGCGTATATTAAGTCTGATTATCAGCCATTGTTTATATTTTATCCACTATTTATTAATTTTCTTTTATCACCCAACTGTAATTTATAGATATTTTAATGATCTTGTATAATTGTATAACTGAAAAAATTCTCTTCCACTCATCAAGGTGATCCTGATTACAAAATGAAATGCATTGGATATTGGAAAGAAAACCTGAAGTCATATCTAATAACATACGATGAACTGGATCCATTCTCTAAGTACAAGTGCTGGGTGTATCAAAGAGCCGATTTGAATAAAGTCCTCATGTCTCAAGGTAAAGAAAAAATCTTCTTTCAAAAGCTTCTGACGTCAATTCTGACCACAATATCATTCTTTACTTCCTTTCATATTTTCACTTTATAACTTTTCAGCTATCGGACCTTTTTGCGATCTGAATCAAGATGTAAGGTCTTACAATTATACAGAGGGAGCAGCTGTAGCCATTGAAATGTCCGAATATGAGAGAGAACGTAAGTTTTTCAGGTTGAATATATATGTTATCAGATATAAAATGGATTTTTTTCAGGGGATGCTTGTCCTATGCACTTTGATGATGGCAGCAACCCTTGGACAGAGACAGATAATGCCATAATTGTTTTCAATTTCGGACTCAGAGGATCTAGTACAAGTCTGTGCAGCTCCTCCATTTTGATTGTTAGTATGATACTTAAAGTTTTTGTTGCAGGTTCTAAGTGGTTCAACTAGAATGTGTTCACCATGACAATTTATTTTTAAGAATCAAAAGCAGTTCAAATTATTCAAAACCTTTTCAAAAATTCTTAATTCCAAGTAGAAATAAGAAAAGATATTTTTCATAGTACGCATGTTTTATAATGAATTGGTATTTTGATGACTTATTCTCTACATCCACTGTTTTCCTATGGAGTAGAAAACTTATTTTCTTAAGAACCACATTACTTTAAATGATTTTCAGTTCACTCATTTTAGTTAGTATACCTACATTATAAATTAACAACAGAAAGAAGGGAAACAATTATTTTTACATATGTCTGAAAAATTACCACTCTTTAGGAGGTGACCTCCTTTTATTCTAATTTTATATTTATTTTGGTTATAGAACCAAATGAGACTATTCCTAACAAAATTTTAATTTATCAAAATATTTTATTGATAATACTCAAAATCCGTCCACCTGTATATATTTTTAAGAAAATAACGGAAAATATTGAAAACGTTCAAAAATGCTTTGTTATATTGTCCATTTTTATTATTATACTTTTTATATGATGTTTTTTGCAAATTAATGTTCTAGAATCTAGATGTTTAGAATCCGTCCTGATAATTATTGAATTTATATTATATTCTTTATATTGAAGATTTTCCAGGAAAAAATATAAAATATTTTTCAATATGTTTGTGTTCTTTTATGAAATCTTTCATATTTTTGAATATTCTTTTCTGAAATTAGCACTGATAAAGAAATTATTCTTTGAGAACTAGTGTTATCTCCCTATTTTTAATGTCTCTAGAAGACAGACAAGTCTAAATTCTCTAACTAGCAGAATAACTCCTCCTGTAAGCATGATAGAGCAATGTTCATTCATCGCTCAATCAACAGTTGCAAAACAGTCATAACGCTAAGATCTCAGTTCCAGGGAATGTAACACATTTCTTGTTGCAAAAGGATTTTTGCTCCAGAATGGCAATTCAGGAGGTGTTTACTTATTTCTTTTTAAAAATGTCACGAAACTGTTAGTTGACAGTGAGTAAGCATATCCTCAAAGCTGGCATATATTATGGTATATTCAAAAACTGATTCATCCAATAATAGTACTATTTTAGGTTATAACTTGGGAACTTAGTGTCTCTTTACTAGGTCACATTCCATCAGAGGTGTTCAACAAGCAGACTTGTAAAACCATGTATGTAATCATAATAAGGTTATATAAGAACCGACAAAGGTGGTTTCTAACCATCAACTACAGACCTATCAATTTTAAGCAATAATCAGTAAAAAATTTGAATGTGTTTACATTTGGACTTTTCTATCACTTCCAATCTGATGCAAAAGGCGAATTTTGGCGATGTAACTACATCAATCACGTTAGTTAGATGTAAACATAGCTCGCCAAAATTCGCCTAAAATTAGTAACGCAGCTTTCCTATTGGTCGATGTGAAGTGATTTCTTCAATTAATCAGTCAAATAGAAAAGTCCCATTAGCGAACTATTGCTCAGTTGCAGGAACGTCCATTAAAATTTAAAGGTCCATTAAACCCTTAATCCTCCATTAGTTCCTTGTAATAATGGAGATTAAGAGTTTAATGGACCTTTAAATTTTAATGGACGTTCCTGCAACCATAGATGGCCTGTAGTCTATTCATAAACATCGCCATGGAAGTTTGATATTTATTTATATTTTAGATTCATTTTTCCATGAGATTGACATCAACTTGTCAGTATTACAGAACGGAAGTTGAAATTAAATATTTCTCACATTGCCGTTTACTTTGGAAAATTAATAAACTTTATATTTTTTATGATAACTCTTCATTCTCATTGGTAGGAATGCTGATTGGCACCCTTGATGAAACAACTGTCCTGTCAGATCGATTTCATTAAATTGCACTCTAAGATATTTTTCACTCTGAACGATTCGCCAGTAGAAAAAAACTATTTTCTTAGCATTTGGAAATAATATGAATCAATCAGAAAAGGTAGTGTTTTATTAGACTTTCTGGAAGAAGCATTTTTTGTCAGAAGATAAAAATAATCTTGCTCATAAAACGAACCAGAGTTTTATCAGGATCAATAACTCAGAAGATCTCTTCTGATGAGTTCTACCGATTGTCAAATGGAAGATCCAACTTAAAAAAAAACACAAGCACGCAAAAATAAGAAGAATCGGTCCCAAATTCAACATAAGAACTGTTTTCAAAAACAAAATGATTTAGAATCCATTCTAACCGGAACTAAACCAATGAATGAGAAATCAAGACCTTTAGAGATAAGAAAACGCGAACATAAGAACAACATCAAAAATAGAGACATTACAAGACCACAAATCGTTGATCATGTATGTTCAAATAGCGGAGATCATATGATGAACTGGAACAACACATCTTTGTTTTTATATAATTTGAATAAAGTTGTCCCTGAATATTATAAACCTATCTCTTTACTTGTGAATACATAAATGATAGTCAATGGATGGAATTATAATTTGGATTTATGGATAGGTTTCAAATAAAAAAATATTTTGAATAAAATTTATTAATCCTATTTTACATACTTCACAGTATTGAAAGGTCATTTAATTTAAATTAGGTACTTTGTTCTTTAATCACTATACTTATTATCTTCAAATATTCACTGACAAATTAGGCAAAAACTCTATTTACAAAGTAATGGCGTAACTATAAGAGAATGATGAAGTTGAACACAAACTGAGACAAAACTAATTGTCTGTATTATATACATACAACTATTCAACATGAAAAACAAAGTCAACAAAAAAAGAATATGAGCAAAAAAAATAAAGCACCTAAATCAATTTACCTATAACTATGTCAAATCTTTGTACAAGATTATTTACAATTTATGACGATAATTTTTTTCAACGGAACAACGCACAATAGTTTATAAGTAATAGTAGACAAATTTGGGATGAGTTTCTTCCAAAGGTAACAAAATTTAAATAGTAATGAATCATATTATTGCAGGTACTATTGAACTATCTTCATTGTTTATTACAAACATATTACATAAAATTTATTTTCTGAAAAAATGTAACAAAATATATTAATTCACATTCAAACAAAAAACGTGACTGATTTCTTCTTTCATTATAAATATGTAATGTCTGAGTAAATCTACATATCATCAGAGACCAGAATCATTTTATGTCAAGGTAAATAAAAAGAACAGTAAAATTTTTAACAATATTTAAGTACAATAGTACATCACATATCATAAAATCTTATAACAAATTTCAAGATCAAATTGAAAATTCTACATATATACATGAAGGTTTTTGCGCAAAATTTCTCCACAAGAATATGCATTTTGTTACAGATTATTCCTGCATTTTCTGATACAGAAATGCTTCAGGGAATACAGGTCTCAATAATGAAGATAATTTTTTGGTAGTTAAAAGAACATTCGTGAAAAGTAGAGCTTTTTCCACTGAAAGTTCGAAAATCAAAATTTATTTACTTTAAAAAATTTGGAATATGAGTAGAAGTGAGGTGGTCTTCATTGTTGGCAAGCGATGACACGTGATAGATACATCAGGTACCTGCTTTAACAATATTTGAACACAAAAAATAATATCAGTATTTATCATCATTGTATTTCAAATAGAACATATAAAAATTAAATTATAACTACAAATCATTGGTCAAAATAAGGAAGTTAAAAAAGGAGCCAATTATTGGATGATTTTATTATCATCAAAATGCAGGAATTCTAGTCATACTTCTAATAGTTGACGATTTTATTGGATAATTTTTGTGAAAATTACATTCATAACGACATGTAGATAATACAAATGATCCCATTTATATTTTTATTGTAAAACAAATTATCAAACAATATTACTGCGGCGTCCTTCGTAAGAATAATCATTATACAGATGTGGAAGAAACGGATGGAAACAGGGGAGTTTCAGTGTTAAATTCAAGAAGGCTCGGGCTCCAGTGGAACAGTGGAAGAATCGAAACCTCAGAGCGATGCGATATTGAATAAGCGGCTGGTCTGTTGGAATGGCAATCCGAAAGCTCTGATAAGTGTAAGATCAGAGCATTGGTTACAGCAAACGTTACGGTCGGCAACGACACAGGCACACGCGTCTTGCGAGTGACCAGCGAAAAATCAGCGTTTGCTGTAACCAATGCTCTGATCTTACCCTTATCAGAGATTTCGGATTGCCATTCCAACAGACCAGCCGCTTATTCAATATCGCATCGCTCTGAGGTTTCGATTCTTCCACTGTTCCACTGGAGCCCGAGCCTTCTTGAATTTAACACTGAAACTCTCATCCGTTTCTTCCACATCTGTATATCATTCTCACTAACAGATTGCCCCCACAACAGAACTATGCAAGTTTACCTCTGAATTCGATTAATGTTAATGATTTCAATTTCAAATATATAAAGCATTTCCTGAAGAATTCTAAATGAACAATGTTAATTTTTATTTTGCATTATCTAATCGGCCATGTTCCTAATACGCCAAGCAACAGAGCTACAAATGATTAGTTTTTTGACAAAAATACTACCTGGACGCCACCTGTGCCATTCCGTGCAGGACAGTCCGTAGTTTATTCCCACCATGTTTTAAACACGAAAATGCCATTTTTTTATTTGTTATTAACAAAAAACAACAAAAATACGCGTTCTTTTTAGTTTTTTCGTTGCAGAATGAAAACTATTGATGCAGTAATAACGTTGCAATGGGATGAATTGTAGAGAATTACATTGTGAAGAGAATGATGGGTCAAACGATCCGATCGAATAATTAAAACTGGAGAAAAGCGGAAAAAACCGGAAAATTGTGTGTTTTTTCTTTTAACTCATAACTCTGCCATTTTGCAATATTAAGAACTGAAACTTCACACGATAGTAGCTATTGACGTGCAATTCATGTGTGCCAAAATTGGATTCGGTCGGATAAATAGTTTTCACATATGTAATTCCCATTTGAATTTTTTTGGACATATTTTCGCGGAGAGCTGGATGCGTTTGAGGTCGTCCGATTGAAATTTAAAAAATTGATTTGGAAAGAAGACGTGATCAGTAACAAAACGTCTATTCTGATTTTCCAATAAAACGCGTTTAAGTGTGTTAAAAACTAGTGAGAACATGAGGGAAAACGACCGACCAAGCGAGAGTGGTCGAGTGGTGAGGGAATGAGCGAATCGAGGGGAAACGCCGCGGAAGCCAACGGTCGCCGAGTTTAAGAATTGTTGCGCGGACAGCGCACCAAATTTTGTACACATATACGTTTCCCCTCGATTCGCTTATTTCCTCTCCACTCGACCGCTCTCGCTAGGTCGGCCGTTTTCCCTCATGTTCTCACTAGTCTTTAACACACTTAAACGCGTTTTATTGGAAAATCAGAATAGACGTTTTGTTACTGATCACGTCTTCTTTCCAAATCAATTTTTTTAATTTCAATCGGACGACCTCAAACGCATCCAGCTCTCCGCGAAAATATGTCAAAAAAAATTCAAATGGGAATTATGTGAAAACTATTTATCCGACCGAATCCAATTTTGGCACACATGAATTGCACGTCAATAGCTACTATCGTGTGAAGTTTCAGTTCTTAATATTGCAAAATGGCAGAGTTATGAGTTAAAAGAAAAAACACGCAATTTTCCGGGTTTTTCCGCTTTTCTCCAGTTTTAATTATTTGATCGGATCGTTTGACCCATCATTCTCTTCACAATGTAATTCTCTACAATTCATCCCATTGCAACGTTATCACTGCATCAATAGTTTCCATTCTGCAACGAAAAAACTAATTTTTGTTGTTTTTTGTTAATAACAAATAAAAAAATGGCATTTTCGTGTTTAAAACATGGTGGGAATAAACTACGGACTGTCCTGCTCGGAATGGCACAGGTGGCTTCCAGGTAGTATTTTTGTCAAGGAAATATCTCTATTGCTTGGCCTATAAATCAATTTGAATTATTTACCCTATATACGATTCCGAAAAGCAAAACAATAGAACCTGTTTAGAAATTCAGAATATTGCCATATTTTGTTTCGACTTTTTCCATTATGTATGTATGCATTCAAGGGAAATAAAGGTTATTAATATTATTATATTATCAACGTAAATACGGCAGCGCGAATATATCACTATTTGTCAGTAAGAAATCTAAATTTCACTTGGATCAATGCTTAAATTTATTGAAAGATGTCGCTAGACGGATAAATAGTTATTTGCGCACTATTGAAAAGTGCATAGTCAATATTATGGATCGATTTCTAGTAAAAAATATATTTTTGGAGTCCTGCCACCGTGAAATTTTCGATACTATAGTACATTTTATTGGCGCTATTGGGCAAAAATTGTTTTATTTATGTTATCAGTATTAGGAATAATTCAGTGCTTTGAAATAAATTAATAAAGGACCTTAAAAAAAGTAAGCTTGATGAGACACGCACCCTTAGTAAAACACTTCAGCTTTTGTTTTGTGAGAGTAGCAATAAATTTTTAAATTCCATTCAATGCTACAAGATTATTTTAAATGAGCACTAAAAAATTCAGAAAAGTATATTTCAGTTTATAATTCATTCTGGTTATTGAAAGTAATCATCTATGCAATTTATCAAACGGAACAGTTCTTGGAAATTTGTCTTCATTTTTATAACAGTTATTCAGTTTGCTCTTCCTCAAATGTGACAAAATTGAATATTTTCTTGTAACTTATAAAAACTTGATTTTCAATTTTAATGAGTTACCATGATTAATAAATGATTTCACAAGTGATTATAATGATAGTAATAATATCTGTCTTTGGTAAATACCAAAATTATTCTCGAAATTTTGACAAACCATTATCCCTGAGTAAATAATAAGAACCTTATGAAGAAATGGAGCACCTTATCACTTGTAATATCTACATGATCCTTATGATAAACCTCTGAGAAATGAAATATTTTAAAAGAAAAAACGATTTATTATTTCGAATATGTACAGTAAGAATTGTTAATTTAGATACATACTTTAAAATGTACACTGATGAAGAAATTAGGATTGAGATTAAAAAAAAAATCATAGCATTTCTGTTGCACACACAAAAAATTGTTTCCAATGGACTCAGATATCCATTGTAAAACAAAGTTAGACAAATACCACTTTCCATTCTGAAAAATCAGAAAAAGTATTCATCTACCATTTGGTTTCTCAACCTTTGACCAAAACTGAGAGATCTTTAAAAAAAATGTCATCCTTTCATGAGATTTCTAGTATGAAACAATTTCTTGTGCCACTAAAAATTTAGTCTTGGTGCATTGCAACAAATCAGACCGAAACATTTATTATATCAATGTGTTCAAGCACTTCTTGTCTCAATTGCATGATCGCTGGGACACTCTACTGTTAACTTTATTACCGTTACTATTATCAGTTTCATACTCCTGCACTTGTGTCACGATATTTTCAAAAGTGATTTCATTTTGTTGAGTTATCTGTTGTTTATCATTAAACTGTGCTGTGAGGTCTGTCGCTGATGAGTCATTTCGCTGAATTTTGCACAAAGGATGAACATATGGAGTATCATTTTTAATCCTGCTGAAAGAATGGGTACTGAGTAAAAAAGTTAAAGCAAACTCACCTAATTAGATCTACCACAATCGATGTAGATGTAGATTTCTTGAAAGAACTGATCGAACATCAGCTGTGAATCGCAAGGCATCTAACACCGGCAGTAGGTTAAGCAACGCCACGTCATACGGATCAGAGAACCATGATTTGATAGGAATTGCGTTATCTGTTAGGAGAAATAAGATTTTTAATGGCAAAATCTATACTACTATATAATAGTATATTATGCAACGTGCGGATAATAATAGCCATTATACGCGAGTAGCATACTACATATATACTTTATCCACGACCAAAGATTAATAGTATAAAGATCGGAAACGACACGACTACAGTGTATGAGCGCCATCTCTGGGTCAAATGTGAACTAATGTCACTATAGAAGGGTTAAAATTCTGGTTCTATGATTATAAGTTTCGAAATCAAAATACATGGGAAATGTCATTGATATAAAAAAGTGTCAATCAATTCGTTTGCACAAATATTATTTCACTTCGAACGGCTTTTGCCGTTAGTTGTCGTCTCGAAAAAAGTTGAAAAAAGATTAGTTTGTACCCTTCATAATGCAGATTACGTACGAGATAGTGAAACTGGATGATCAACTGGTGTTTTACGGATGTATGCAGGTAAATCTATATCTTGGCTTGATCAACGTCAAACATCTGTTGCTATTTCCACGATAGAGGCAGAAATAGTGGCTGATAGTGAAGCTCAAGGGCGTAGCCAGGAATTAATTTCGGGGGGGGGGGGGGTTTGGACATTTTGGCAATTGACTTTGTAGGTGCCGGGTGCAAAATGAAAGATTATTTTTGCAACAAAAAATAACTCTGAAACATTTCGGGGGGGTTTGACCCCCAAAACCCCCCCCTGGCTACGCCCTTGGTGAAGCTGCATGGAAATGAAATGGTTAAAGTGACTATTCATGAAAAGTTTTCCGTCAATTCAAACAGTGATGTGGACAACGAAGCTGCAATTGAACTGAGCCAGAACTGCAATTCCACAGACTCACTAAGTATATTCATACTCAATCCATGTTTACATCTTACAATAATACCCAATATTTCTGAAATATCTTCTATAAATGCATAATAAAAATATTACACATGAGATACTGCATCTTATTGAAAAATATGGATTTAAATATAAAAATGAAACATCCTGAAGGGAATACGAATTTCGCATCAATTCTTATTACAGTTTTCTTTATATGATTTCTAATCCAAATTACAGATTTCATATCAAATTGATCTTCAGTGCCATCTCTCTGGGTCAAATGTGAACTAAAAATGTAGTCGTTTTTCAGTACTACCAATGTAGGGGCGTTTCCTATCTTTCTATACTCTATAATCATGTCCACGACTACTGCGTATATATGACAAGTGTGGAAAAAGTCAAGTTGACACATGAGAAATTTTTGGAGAACGTCATTGTATTTTGTAATAAAATTGCTTAATTGATATAATAAAAGTATATTTGGCCCTCCAAGGTATACCCATACCCTGGAGATTTTTTTTAAGTGTTTCAAAATTTTGAAGAAGGAATTTTTTTTGATAATGGCTAAACTACTGATTTTAAAGACATAAACCGCCGGTTTCATAAAGCTGGATGGGCAATCAAATCGTTGATTCGGAATTAACTTGATGGTTTATGTCAAAAATGAACTGAAAATTGCACAGAATGATGACATTTCGAAAATCAAGCTGGCTAAAATGTTTGGCACACTCATAGTTTTTGACTAACAATCGATCAATGTCATAAAATTAAATGGTTATCATTTGGAAAAAAAAAATATTTCATAGTTTTATTGATGCTTACTTTGAAGTCTGTTTCAGGCACCCCGTATAATATTTCCTGATAATTCATATAGTCGTTCACGAAAGTTAGAGCGCATAGTAGGCGTTTGTTTATTTATCTGAAGTTGGCAGTATTTGCTGTCATAACGTAAAATAAGTCAACGTTGGCTGATGTTCCCGACCTCGTCCGACGAGTTTGCGAGTTATGAGAGAACTATGCAATATTGACAACATTGCGAATCAATCTGACAAGAAATGAAACAACATAACCTAAAATTTTAATATACACAATGGAATATGCCAAATTGTCATGGCCAACCGACGGCTCAAACTTTCGTGAACGTACAAGAAGCAGTACAATCTTTTGTTTTGCTGTTGCAAAAAACAATTTACAATATACGGGGTGTTACATTCGAAATAACGAAGTTTGGATTCTTTTCCAGTAGAACTGGAAGTAGATTCCGCTTGGAAATATTTTACAATTTGTTTTCATATACTCTAAAACGACAATACAAAATCATGAATTCGTATTACAATTCCTTCCTCAAAAACTTTTAATGAAATATGTACTCACAACTCACACAAGAACACAGAAAAAAGTTGTTACTGCAAGAGCGGCTCATTTTAGATCACTAACATACAAGAACATGGGTTATCAACATGACGACTGCCATTTCTACATACAAGATGGTATGCCGACCACTGCTGGAATATGGACATACTATTCTTCTGAAGTCCACCAAAACAACTCTGAAGAATCTTGAAATAGCTGAAAGAACATGCTTAAGGAAAATCACAAAGATGAGACATCCTAATAATCCCTTGCACAACCCTCCTAATCAACTTTTGTATGAGAAAACTGGAGTGAACCCTTATTGAAGAGACCAGAAAAACTTAGCCAGAAATTAATCGTGAAACAGATAAACAGAACTACCATGGAACCACTAATTCACCACTATGAACCACAGAATGCACCAAGGGCTAAATTACCAAAACTACCACTATACGAACATATGCATAAAACTTATATACCCTATTGTTTTAACAAATTTATATAATATGTAACTGGCAGGAAGACCTCGGTCGATAGCCGTTTGCTTTATTTAATAAAGATAATTTTTCTCTCTCTCTCTCTCTCTCTCTCTATATATACAGGGTGAGTCTTTGACTTTACATATATTTTCAACCGTATATCCTGGAGTCGAAAGAAACACTTTTTCCTCTACCATTTTTTCCGATTCGGCCTAAATAAGAAGATATAGCCCTTTTTGTTTTCAGAATGAGCTATGCCGCCACTGGTAAACTAACCACTGAATTTTGCAAGTACGAGATATAGCATTCAAACCTTTGAAATAAGCTATTGTATCAAAGAAACGTGTAGATATACCATTCGAAATTTTCAAATAAGCTGCTGTATTAAAGAAAGAAATATGAACTCACTTTTTCAATACCAGTTGTATATTTTCTAATGCAATGATTGATTAATCCAAAATTTTGCTAGTGATGAAAAGCAGACTAATCTCTTCTGGATGTATACTTCATTTTTGATTATATCGGATTAACTTTTAAACCACCTATTCTAGCTATAGCATTCATTTCCAATATCTTTTGAAATCTTCCGTGCAAGAGTTTCAAAATCAAAACAACAACTCAACCATAACACGCCATAGATTTATAATATAGTTTATAGGTCCATGTAACACGCATGACATTTCACGTTCATAAAAACCAGTTGGGGCGATTGAATTTCAAGGGTGTCTGCATATTTATGTTCTGTGGTCCGCATGGTGAAAGTCACAGACGTGACACTAGATTCTTTGACATCGGTGTTCTGTGGTTAGTTTTTTTCAAAATCATACGACTTCATGAATAATAACTTATGAGTTCATTTTAGTAGTAATAAATATGATGAATAAATGAGAAATGAACGTATTCTAACTTAATGTAAATTTGGATCAACGTATGTCAAAGCTCAACGAAACAAAATTGCAATAGGTACTTCGAAAGTGGTGTGGAAATTTCCTTGAATAGATAAGGATTTACACTGAAGAAGTATAGAGGTGAGCTTATTCATTGTAACCCCATTTTTAAAGAAAATCCGCTAGTTCTCTTACCATTCATCATTCCAGATAACAAATTCTCGAATTATTCTTGTAATTTGTCATAGGGAAAATTGAATTCTGTGAATATTTTCGACAGAGTTGCATTCAGTCAAAGTACACAATTTTCGAATTTCTAAGATTTTTTCTTCTTTCAACATCGAAGTACTCGGAATTTGTAGTCGGGAAAGATTAATCATATTCATGAAAAACTATGTTTCAAAAATCATTTCATTTGAAGGAATCGTTTGCGAGATATTACTGAAAATGTATGCTTTTCATGGACTTTCAACACCCTGTATCTTTTTAACCAGGCCGAATCGGAAAAAATGGTAGACGAAAAAAGTATTTCTTTTGACCTCAGGAATCTACGGTTAAAATATATGTACAAGTCAAAGACTCACCCTGTATATGAAAATAATGGTTGTTATCAGATAGATGGAATACTATCAATTAATGATAACAATAAAATTAATGCTAACGCATATGTCACACTCAACAGTCATTTCTGATCGTTTGAATGATTTTTCTTCATGGTAGTTTGACACTGCCGCAGATTCTATCTTGTGAATATTATACCGCGGAAGGACAGAGCAGTAGTACTAAACTTACCAGGAAGAACATGCCCTTTTTTCTCGAATTTGTGATCATTACCTCTAGAATTTCAATATTTTTGGATTAATTATTGAATATACCTAAAATGAAACTAATCGTATCTTATGTGAAGATGGAATATCCGCTGGACGCCAAAATTGAAATATTTACTGATTCTGAATCTATATAAAAGAATAAAACATTTGGTTTTAGATGTCTTACCTGGATATGCTCTGTAGGCCCCTGGACTATTATCCAGAATGAAAACGCTAGAGAGATCATTGCATATGGCGCTCAAATCTTTTGTGTACGATCCTAGATCAGGTGTACAATGCTGCCTATAAAATCTTCTACGAAGTATTCCTCGACCATTGTCTAATTTGTCTGCTACTGCAGCACCATAAATTTCCATACTGGCTGTGAAAACCACTAGTTCATACCATTGTGAAACCTGTTAATGAATAAAATTGGCCATTACTAAAAATTCTACTACACTAAATTTTTTGGTTCAGATATCAATATTTAGTATGCTGAACATTCAAAAGAATGATTTAGTTATCCAAAGTGAGTTTTTGAATTATATGAATGATTTGAATACAATACAAGTTATACAACTAACAATCAAAAATTCAAAATCAAAGAATTTTTTTTGAATTTGTAATATATTATTAAAAGTGAACTCATGAATGATCTAGTTGATGTTAGCTTGCATTCAAAGCAAAAATACACGCTTCAAGGTTTAAAAAATTGTTTTACTTACTATATCTAAGAAAAAATCTACATGTGGTCTCTTATGAACGAAGAATCTAACTGGGTGTCGATCAATGACAACCTTCAGAACAAAGTCTGGGGGCGTCCCAGGCCTTACTGTCTGCCTTATAACTCCATCGTGATGAGAGTGAATTAGGGTTTCGTCTAAATCTAGCACAAGTGTCTTTCTTTTTACTATACCTATAGCAGAAATTATATATTAGACATCAAAGTTATTTTTATTTTGCATCGGTTAGTATGGGGTAGTAATATAATAAATAAGATTTATATAAAAAGAACAACTTACTAAGTCTATGTCTTGATAGAGGGGATAAAGGATATAACTCATACTTTACTGATTGATGTTGAATGATCTGAAAATAATCATAAATTAACATCAATTATTTTTTCGTTGGTAATTTGGCAATTTTCCAAATATATTCTTGCCAATTTTCGTTTAGGAATAGAAATGAAAATCTCCTTACGAAATAGGAATCAAAGAATCAAAGTTTTCTTTAGTGTTAAACATTACAGAAATTTCCAATAGAAAATTGTAAACACAACTTTCTTAAGAAATGACAATCTGTCAAAACTAAAGCGAAGAGGTTCCTACGGAAAATATTGGAGTATTTAAAGCTTACATTGAAAAGAAAAAATATCTTTGAAATGTTTATGGATTAAACTATTTAACTCACTGCTCTGGTTTGCTTTTTTAGCATGAAACAGAGACAAGTCCATACTCGAGAGGCAATCAGCATGAAAGCCCTTATTCCCATCTGTAACTGCTTCCACATTGAAAATGTATTTTAAGTTAGCTTCCACTTAATTTGGATACACATATATTTACGAATTCTATTTCCTTATCATTTATTATACTTTATTACTTATCACATTTTATTATTTCCATGATACATAAACCGCCATTAGGGCATCGATTCTCTCTGCTGCTTGCTTGTTTCTCAGTTTTTGACAGATTGCGCATGTTCCATTTCTAACCTCAAACCTTCGCTTGTTTTCAATGAATAATGATTATTCTTCATTTGAAAATGCCGCATATTGAGGGATTGCGGAGATATTTATTTATAGTTCAGGAATAAGCTTATTGATAAAAATTTATTCAAAAATACACGACAGGATATTCATAATGTTACACATAGTTTATTATATTTTCTGTGGTTGAAACATTTGCCTCAAAAAAATTTATGTTGTGGGTAGAATAGGTTTCTTGCCTTAAAAAAGGCACATAAAATACAATCGGAACTTCGCCGTAACAATATAATATACCCTTAGACGGGATATAGGTAGTTCAAGAAATTTGAAATTGTTTTTGTATTCTCTTCAGCGTATTTAGGCGGTAAATTTGAATCACCGCTCTTGTTTTTGCGCTCTTACTACTTAGGAGAACATCTTTACGCAGTTTCGAACAAATAACGTGGGTTCAAAAAAATTCGTGTTCAAGTAGGCTCTGGATTCTATTTTTCCCCTGATAGACTTTTAGGAAAAATAGAATCCACAGCTTACTTGACCACGAATTTTTTTGAACGTACGATATATTATTATGTAAATAATAAATTATGTAAATTTGCGATTTCGAACCGAAAGTAACCTAGAGCAACTCAATAATTTATATGGGATTTGAGATTGATACCAGATAAATAAATGCAAAATCTCAGCACAATCGGAATTATATTCTGAAAATTATTCACAAAATGAAATATGGAAAATAAATGAATACAAAAATTGTATTCTATGGTTCTGATGATGCGATCCTCTTGAAATCTTGCATGAACATGCAGTATAAGTCTTGATTCACGAAAAATTTCACCCCAATCGGAAATTCTGTTATGAAAATAAAATATAGAGATTCTTTCTTCAACATTCCAATTGAATTTTCTTTGAATCTGAGTGCTAACACTATGGCCATGAAATTCATTTTTTATTTTTAATCAAGGGACGGGCCGAAGCAAATGTTATTTAAGGGAAGGAAACTTTCGAAAATTTGCCAACTGAGCACTGAAGTATTAGAAAAAC
The DNA here is from genome assembly GCA_013421045.1 of Propylea japonica. Lineage (NCBI taxonomy): Eukaryota > Metazoa > Arthropoda > Insecta > Coleoptera > Coccinellidae > Propylea > Propylea japonica. Next base: position 11,403,406 of record CM024243.1, on the reverse strand, counting down.
GATGGTGGATGAGGGGCTCATAGATCAAGAAATAAATAAATTTTATGGTTCTGATGATGCAATCTTTTTGAAGTTTTGTATGAACTTTCAGTATATCAGTCTTGATCATAGATCTATAATTACTTATAATTCTTATTAGGTCTATGGTCTTGATTCACAAAATCATTTGTCTGTGATATTGAGGAACAAAAATTTTGAATGGCCATATTTAATGGAACACCTATACGATTTGGCTGGTTTACGTACTTTACTGATGAGCCATTCGGGAAGTGAACTCACTCTGAAAATTTCAATTCTCTAAGATAATCCCTTCAAAAGTTATTGTGCTAACGGCCGGACGGACGGCCCCACGAAGAGAATTGAATTCGACCACGAATTCGTCATCAGGGAGTTGAACCCTTTCCTTTGAGGCTATTTTCGGCTCAAAACTCGAAAATTACAGACAACTGGGCAAAACGATATAGCACTGGTTTAAGGAGAACGAGCGGTCAAAAATTCGAGGTCAAATTTCTTTCGAATGGAATGACAGGATCTAGGAATTCGAAACTTTCAGAGTAGATGTACGTGGTTAGATTCTCTGCAACCATTGGATAACATTGCTTGAGGCTGTCAGAAATACTTGATTCGAGGACTTCAAAGTTGCTTAACATACTGCTGGAATTTGGCCACTCCGAACGATAAGACAACAACAAAATTAGTCGTAATTGATCATTCATTTCGACGAAATCGGAGAGCCGTTAGTCTTTCGAATATTCCACTGTTTACCTAGACGACAAAATTCTTTCCCTGATTTATGCAATATTGGATGTTTCATGTTTCCGATGTGATATTCGGGATCTCAGAAACCCGATGAGCTAGAACAAAATGTAATAAAGAAACATTGATTACTTCAATGAATTCTACTGAAAAAAGTGCCTATATAATGTTTTTGTTTCATGTTTATAACTTCAGTAATAAAGAAGTTACGAGAACTTTTTATTTGACGCCATTTTCCAATTTTCTCTAATAGCTCGAGAACGGTTTGACTCAAGGGCATAGCCAAGAATTAATTTCGGGAGGGGTTTTGACATTTTGGCAATTGACTTTGTAGGTGCCGGGAATTCTGAGGGTCGCTTTCTGTAGCAAGTATTTCTTGTTTTCAAGAATTCATAGTGATATGAATAATTTTAACTAGATTTTCGGAGATAAGTTGGTTTAAGTGCAAAATGAAAGATTATATTTGCAACAAAAAATAACTCTGAAACATTTCGGGGGGGTTTGAACCCCCAAAACCCCCCTCCTGGCTACGCCCTTGTATAACTACCTATATTTGTTAATTGGAGTGCTTTAGAATACTGAATAAATATCAATTTAGATTTAGAATATTATATTCAAGCTGAATCTATGAAGCATCTGACAGCAGTGAATAATATCTCATAATTCACTTGTGATTAATGGGTTTTCAAATTTATATTTCAGTTCGTTAGCGAGTTCGCACTTCTTGTAAATTCTTAAATCTTGAATACATCATAATCTATTTTATGTATTGAATCGATACAACACTAGTATTATATATATATATATATAGTCCGGTCTATTTAGACATTCGAAGTTACATAAAGTCCCAACAAGCAGAATTTCTGTGAAGTTGTTCAAAACATAATTATAAACAATGTCTAGAAGTTCCCCATCATTCCCCTGTAAGGAAAAATTTTAATTCAAGGTCAAAGGTCAAAAAAATGAGTTTTTCGCGATTTTCAGCAAAACGGTGACTTTTATCAAAAAAGTACCTCAGACGAAAATGGTAGATCATAAAATTATCTATAAAAAATGTATCAATACTTTTTTTCTTACGAGCCACCGTTTCTGAGATATAACGCGATAAAACGCTCTAAGTACACTACCTCTTAGGTGGCGTGGAAACGTGAGCATTTATTATGACGATAACGACTTTTATAACATTTTGAATCGTTATATCTCAGAAACGGTGGCTCGTAAGAAAAAAAGTATTGATACATTTTTTATAGATAATTTTATGATCTACAATTTTTGTCTGAGGTACTTTTATGATAAAACTTACCGTTTTGCTGAAAATCGCAAAAAACTCATTTTTTTGACCTTTGACCTCAAATTAAATTTTTTCCTTACAAGGGAATGATGGGGAACTTCTAGACATTGTTTATAGTTATGTTTTGAACAACTTCACAGAAATTCAGCTTGTTGGGACTTTATGTAACTTCACTCTCATTTTTTGGTCTAAATAGACCGGACTAATAAATACTGTGTTTTATAATTTTCTGGTTCTAATTAGTTGAATGACTTGACATGATATATTAAATGGACCGTTTTAATTTTATGAAAGAAATAGATTGGTTTCCATAGTTTAATTGTACACATTGCGAAAAACCATGAAAATTTAATGAATAAATGAACTGTTCATAATATGCATCTTATATCTCATGTATCTTCTTGATAAGATAAGGTGTACGCAGACACCATAGGATGGTACGTTGCCACATCAACAGAATAGAATTAAAATATAGTGAAATTCTAACAAACTGTAGAAATGAAGGAACAACATCTTGATGAACAATTGTAATTTTTCCATATACACTGCTTCAATTCGACTGAGAATAATTAATTGTAACAATTCTTAAAACTTTTATTTTTAAGGAACCAAAGGCGTTTTTCAAGTGAGTCTCTTTCAATTCCATAAAATTATACTCAAATAAATGATTTCATCTTTGTCGTTATTCATAAGCATTTATATACGATAGCAATTCTTGATTTTATGGAACACATATACAGGGTGTAACTAAATAAGTGTAAAATATTTAAGGAGGTGATTCGTCATCGAAAAAAATAGGATCTTTCATATAAAGAAACTTCATTGGAGCATCCCTTGTTAAGATACAGCCCCTCAATGGGAGTACATAAAATTTGTATAACAATTTTTTTCACAAGCACCAAAAAAGTTACAATATTGAAATTAACCTGACGTTTCCTACTAGCAAAAAGACACTTATCCAGTTATTTATTTGGTTTACCCCTCAGAGGAAGAAGTTTACTTCTTCCTCTGAGGTTTACCCCATGGTTGTAAGGGTGGGAAACGCAACCCCTAAAGTTTATTTCCAATGTAACTTTTTGTCTTATTATTTGTTTATCCTTTGAAAATTTATTTCCGATAGCCTGTTTCATTCTAAACTAAAAATGTCTCTTGAGTTTTTTGCCCAAAATAAACTAGTTCGCAGTACAAAATTATTTTACGAACAACTACAGAGATAGATCGTCATAAATGCGAAACTAATCTATCTAGTAGGACACTTTTAGCGATAGTGACAATTAAATTGTATAACGCTGTCAGTTTATGACGATCTATCTCTGTAGTTGTTCGTAAAATAATTTTTTACTGTGAACTGGTTTATTTTGGGCAAAAACTCAAGAGACATTTTTAGTTTAGAATGAAACAGACTATCGGAAATAAATTTTTAAATGGTAAACAAATAATAAGACAAAAAGTTACATTGGAAATAAACTTTGGGGGTTGCGTTTCCCACACTTACAACCATGGGGTAAACCAAATAATAACTGGATAAGTGTCTTTTTGCTAGCTGTATCTTAACAAGGGATGCTCCAATGAAGTTTCTTTATATGAAAGATCCTATCTTTTTTTCGATGACGAATCACCTCCTTAAATATTTTACACTTATTTAGTTACACCCTGTATTTTCGAGATATTGATACCCTTTCATCCAGTCGCAACCGTGAATTTGTAATTGAACAATTATTTCGGTTGTACTTTCACTGGTGATTTACTCCATGGAAAAACTGGTAGAGGTGGAAACTCATATTCGTCATCAGTATTCACAGTGCTAGTTGTTGGTTTTATAGTGGTGGCAGTAGTGCTGTGTACATCGGTTTTAAAACACTCTTCGATATACCGATCAGAACGCCCTTTGCAATACAAAGGATACACCGCCCATGCTTTGAATCCATCACCTGAAAGTCTCTTGTGCTCATTGAAAATTCTTCTTAAAGGGCCCACTCACTAAGAGAGAAGCGCGAAGACTTGAATGCGCGTTGTATGGGGTACAGTTAAAACAGTGTGTGTATGGCCAAATTTGGAATGCGCAATTATCTCTGTCGGAATCAAGATAGTTTTGATTTTTGGCGTGTGCATTGTTCACCGTACGTGGAAGAATGACCGTGTATGGGCAACAAGTCTCTGCACGTTCATATGTTTAGCAACACAGTGTCGGGTTCGATATTTATACCTTGGACATTTTTTCCTTAATAACAACACACGCCACTGCCATTAACATCAGATCTTTTTTCGACGTCATCTCACGCTTGTCGCACATCCAAACCAACACGCAAAAGTGTATGTGTGTGGGCAATATGAATGCACATGTTTACGTTACAGCAAACGTGCAGATACTTAACTGCGCATTCTTCCTTCTTAGTGAGTGGGCCCCTTTTTACACAAAACATCATCACTGATATCGTCATCTTCGTGAGATTTGCAATCTGCGTAACAGGCTTTATGATGAATTCGACACCAAAACAACTCACTTATTTGAAAGAGACCATGATCGCTACTTCCCGAATTCTCCACTGAAGTATAAATAATATATTATGCAACCAGCGTACAATGATAGTTATTATTCACGAGGTGAAGTTTAGGTTACGAGCCGTAGGTGAGTTGCCTAAATCATCGAGTGAATAATATCCATATTATACGCGAGTAGCATACTATACTTTATCCACGACTACTAAATATATTTTTCTCCAACCATCAAAAAATGTTGACATTTTTGTACTATTTTCAAGAGCAAAAGTCATAAATTGCCTATTTTTAAATATGCACTTTCAATCCTTATAATATAATATACTATTCTTGAATATTTGGCGACATAGGTGGAAAAAGTCAAGTTGATACCTTGAAAAATTTTTGGAGAACTTTTCATTGTATATTTTGTGATAAAAATTGCTTAATTTTTGTATACCTACCTAAATTTGTTAATTGGAGTGCTTTAGAATACTGATTAAATATCAATTTTAAGAAAATTATATTCAAGCTGATCTATGAAGCATCTGCCAGCAGTGAATAATATCTCATTATTCACTTGTGATTAATAGGTATTATTATGGTAGATCAAACAGACGTATAAATGGTATATTTAAAAAAAATCGTGGATAAAATTTGATTCGTGCTTAGCTATACAAACACACATTGGAATTTATTTCTCGTCCATTTCATATTTATTTCAGTTCGTTTTCGAGTTCGCAGTTCTTGTAAATTCTTAAATCTGAAATACATCATAATCTATTTTCACGTATCGAATCGATACAAGATTAGTATCTATAGTGAAAACTGTGTTTGATAATTTAGTTAAATGACTTGACATGATATATTAAATGGACTGCATTAATTTTATGAAAAGAAATAGATTGATTTTCAAAGATACAAATTGCGAAGTGTATCTCATGAAAATCGAATGAATAAATGAATTGTTCATAGTATGTATCTCATATCTCATGTATCGTCTTGATAAGGTGTACGCAGGAACCATAGGATGGTACGTTGCCAAATCAAAAGAAAAGAACTAAAAAAAGTGAAATTCTAACAAACTGAAGCAATGAAGGAAAATCTTGATTTTTCCATATACACGGCTTCAATTCGACTGAGAACAATTGTATCAAATCTCAAAACCTTTATTTTTAAGGAACCAAAGGCGTTTTTCAAGTGAGTCTTTATCGATTTCATAAAACTATCCTCATATAAATAATTTCATCTTTATCAATACTCATAAGCATTTATATACAATAGCAATTCTTGATTTCATAGAACACATATATCTTCGAGTATAAATTGGGTTTAAACAGACTAAACAGAGGTATTGAAACCCTTTCATCCACTCGGAATCGTGAATTTGTAATTGACAATTATTTCGGTTGTACTTTCACTGGTGATTTACTCCATGGAAAAACTGGTAGAGGTGGAAACTCATATTCGTCATCAGTATTCACAGTGCTAGTTGTTGGTTTTATAGTGGTGGCAGTAGTGCTGTGTTCATCGGTTTTAAAACACTCTTCGATATACCGATCAGAACGCCCCTTGCAATACAAAGGATACACCGCCCATGCTTTGAATCCATCACCTGAAAGTCTCTTGTGCTCATTGAAGATTCTTCTTATACACAAAACATCATCACTGATATCGTCATCTTCGTAAGATTTGCAATCTGCGTAACACGCACCGGCTTTATGATGAACTCCACACCAAAACAACTCACTTATTTGAAAGAGACCATGATCTCCACTTCCCGAATTTACCGCTGACGTATTAAAATTTGATTCGTGCTTTGCGATACAAACCCACACTGGAATTTCTTTCTCGTCTATTTCATATTTATATTTCAGTTCGTTAGCGAGTTCGCAGTTCTTGTATATTCTTGCGGAAACAGAAACTGCAAGGAAAAATGTCAGATAAACCAAGTTCATGTCGATATTTTGTGCTGACCGGTGGAGAACTGGAATGTTAATGAGTGTAATTTTAAATCGACGGGCCGTTGAACGGATAGTCAATATTCACGTTAAGTATAAGCGCTCAAGTACTCAATGAAAACTGGAATCGAGAAAGACGTTCACTGGCTTGATTCTTTGTTGGTTTTATGTGTTTGGAATTTTCAATTGGAAATAGTTGTTTCTTGTTCTCAGCTTTGATATAATAATAATAATAATAATAATAATATTTATTCATCCAAGAACTTATTGTTACAAAATGTACAATCAAGGTTGAATACGTCATATATGGCAAGTAATACAAAAAAAACAAAAAATGCAGTTCAAGATTAATTCCTACACCAAACAAAATTCTGCTAGAGAATATGGTTCACATTGAATAAGCATTTCACATAAAGTTTTCTTGAAAATTTTCTGATTTAATTTCTTGAATTTGCAAGGCATTGAATCGCTTTAGACCCATGTATAAGGGAGACCTTCTCTGTAGAGATAATGAGTGTCGCGGGTACAGGTAAGGTTCAGTGTGCCTAGTATTATTAAGGTTAAGTAGTTCTTAAAGTATTCAGAATGATCTATCATGAAAACAATACTCTGTAAAATATAAGCCGTATGCAGTTAACAAATTATTTGCCTTGAAGTGACCTCTACAAGATTCTCTGAAACTCAACCTTAACATCATCCTTAGCATGATCTTCTGTCTGACAAAAACTGATTGCATTCCAGCACTACTACCCCAAAAAATTATACCGTATGATAAGATGGACTGAAAGTTTGAATAATAGACAATTTTCAAGTAGGAAAATCAACTTAGTTTTAAGAACATTAATAGAATAAATACTGAGTTGAGACGTTTAATCAGCAATTCAATGTGTGGGTTCCATTTGAGGTTTCCATCCAGACATATTCCCAGGAACTTCGTGGTATACCAGAGATCGAGATGTTATCATTCAGGTTGATAGGAATGGCAGCCGAAGATCGTTTCACAGTTGAAGATCACACATTCAGTCTTGGTTGTGTTCATAACCAGATTGTTCTCTTCACACCACTTGTTGATGTCACACAGTATAGAGTTTGCTCTTTGTATCGTTTGTTGAAGTGAAGGTGAACTAAGCAAAACATTAGCATCGTCTGCAAAGGCAACAAGTAAAGCCGTGAAATTGCCAAGTACTTGAGTTTTAATTGCCAAAGGAAGGTCATTTATATAAATCAAAAAGAGGAGGGGACCAAGAATGCTTCCTGTGGTACTCCTGCTTTCTTTTTTCTTGTTTTTGATTGATAAGTGATGTTCTCCATTTTCACCACTGATTGGGGTCTGTCTTTCAAGTAGCTCTCCATCAACTTCAATTGCTTGTCCCTAATTCCGTATTTTTCGAGTTTCCCAAGCAATATATCTATGTCAACACAGTCAAAGGCCTTTGATAGATCTAAGAACAGTCCTAACGGTAATTCCTTTTGTTCTAATGCCTGCCATTACAGCTTGGTATAGTTCAAAGATTGCTGTTTCAGTACTTCTTCCTGGTATATAGCCATGCTAGGAATCTGACAATATTTTGAATTTTCGGAAGAAGTCAGTAATTTGGCAGCTAGGATCTTTTCAAATATTTTTGCAAAAGATGACAGAAGACTTATTGGACTATAGCTGTTAGGGTCTTTATGATCTCCTTTTTTGTAGATAGGTTTTATTATCGCTATTTTTAGGGCATCTGGAAATACACCATCAGTAAAAGATTTATTCATGATATGTGCCAATAGTCTAGCAATTAAATCGATACCTCCTTTATAACTTCATTTGAATACCATCCCAACCTGAAGATTTAACATTTTTCATACCTTTAACAGTGTTTATTATTTCTGATTCGGTAATTTCAAACAAATAAAAATTTTTTTTTCATTAAGCTTGATCGATTGCGCCACATAATCTCATCCAGGCTCAAATCTCACAAAATTCCATTGAATACAAACGATAATGTTCGTGATGAAACCATTACGGAGGGCCAATGAGTGATGCACATCGATAAGGATGGAAACACGAGACTGTTAAAGGAAAAGATTGAGGTCCAAAAGACAGGTAGGTTCGAAATAACAAGATCGTTTTTGCGCGATGGGGTTCAAAGATGAAGCCGCGAATCTGGAAAAGCATGCTGACAGTTGTTGCATGGCTGCTGGTAAATTCAATTTTCGGCTAGAAATTGACACACAGGTGAATTATATGAACATCCATACCTTCACCGGTATTCAAACACAGATACACAGTTTTGTAGTGAGCAACTCTGCCACTATTGCCACCAAAGTGCCACCTACATATTGTTAAAAAACAGTGTTTTCTGTTCGCACAAACTGCCACGAAAATTGTCAGAAATCAGACAATCAGTAACATACGCATCGACATTCCTTAGTGAAATGTCGCAAACATGTACGATTCCTGTTGAGCCAACAAACTGTCACCAAGTTCTGAAAGCTTGCTTGTTATCTTGACATCGACGACAAACCGCGCTTTTGCTGAAGTCAGCGTTCTTCTTGAAATCCCTTCAATTGGCCACAATTATCTCATCCAAGCTCAAATCTAACCAAAATTCGATTGAATACAAACGATAATGTTCGTGATGAAACCATTACGGGGACCAAATGAGTGATGCACATCGATAAGGGTGGAAACACGAGACGGTTTAAGGGAAAGATTGAGGCCCAAAAGACTGCTAGGGTCGTAATAACAAGATCGCTTTTGTGCGATGGGGTTTCCAATTAAGCCGCGAATCTGGAAAAGCGTGCAGACAGTTGTTTGCTGGTGAATTCAATTTTCGGTTAGGTGAATTATACGATCGTCCATACCTTCACCGGTAGTCAAACACAGATCCACATTTTGCATTTACATTTCTCCCACTATTGCCATCAAAGTGCCACCTATACTCGGTTCACGAAAGGTTGAGCACATAGTAGGCTTTCTTTATTTATCTGAAGTTGGCAGTATTTGCCTGTCATAACGTAAAATAAATTCAATGTTGCCGAATGTACCCGGCCTCGTCCGACGAGCTTGCGAGTTATCAGACAACTCTATGCAATATTGTCAACATTGCGTATCAATCTGACAAAAAATAAACATCATAACCTAAAATTTCATTATACACAGTGGAATATGTCAAATTATCATGGCCAACCGACGGCTCAACCTTTCGTGAACGGACTATACAGGGTCTTTATAAATGATTGTAACAGCGCAGTTGGCTTTGGATTGCAGAATACCAATCTCTAACCAATCAGAGCATAGCATGATCACATAATTCTATGGTTTGAAAAATCCAAAGCCAACTGCACTGTACAATCATTATAGAGACCCTGTATATTGTTAAAAAAACATTGTTTTCTGTTCGCACAAACTGCCACGAAAATTTCAGAAATCAGACAATCAGTAACATACGCATCGACATTCCTTAGTGAAATGTCGCAAACATGTACGATTCCTGTTGAGCCAACAAACCTAGTGAGAAAGTGCTCACTCCTTACACCAAGTTCTGAAAGCTTGCTTGTTATCTTGACATCGACGACAAACCGCGCTTTTGCTGAAGTCAGCGTTCTTCTTGAAATCCCTTCAATTGGCCACAATTATCTCATCCAAGCTCAAATCTCACCAAAATTCGTTTAAATATAAACGATAAATCGTTGGTTGAATGCAGAACTATACTCCGAAATTCAAACTTTTCAGGAGACACGTTTTTTTAATAGGTCGAAAGCTGATTGGAAATTGTATATAAAAATTCTTTCATTAAAATTTTTTGATGATCAAAATTTGCCCAAAAAGAAATTTCCGAAAAATTGGGACATAATATAGCTTGTGTGGACATATATAGTCTGTTCACGAAAGGTTGAGCACATAGTAGGCGTTTCTTATTTATCTGAAGTTGGTAGTATTTACTGTCATAAAGTAAAATAAAGTCAACGTTGCTCGTCCGACGAGCTTGCGAGTTATCAGAGAACTCTATGTTATATTGACAACATTGCGTATCAATCTGACAAGAAAATAGAGAACATAACCTACAATTTCAATATACATAGTGGAATATGTCAAATTGTCATGGCCAACCGACGGCTCAACCTCTCGTGAACGGATTATACTAGTTCTGGATATTAAACTATTCTATGGTCCACTTTCAACTAATCTTAGTCCTTATTTTATGGGTCAGAACTATGCTATGTCCATTTAATATCCAGAAAGTGTCACACATCCGTACTCATAATAGTTCTGCACTAACTGCGAGTTTATATTATGGAATTGAAAAAGTGGGGTAAGGATATAAGATGGACTTGCAATACTTCTGCATTAGATGGAGCTCAGTATTAAGCATTTTTTCACTCCCAAAAATCTCAATTTTCTGAAAAATGGACTGGGGATAGTTCTGCATTCAACCGACGAAATAATGTTCGTGATGAAACCATTACGGAGACCAAATGAGTGATGCACATCGATAAGGTGGAACACGAGACGGTTTAAGGAAAGATTGAGGTCCAAAAGACTGCTAGGGTCGTAATAACAAGATCGCTTTTGTGCGATGGGGTTCCAAGACGAAGCCGCGAATCTGGAAAAGCGTGCAGACAGTTTTTGCGAAGCTGCTGGTAAATTCAATTTTCGATTAGAAATTGACACACAGGTAAATGAGGGCTACCGCGAATGAATTTGCCGCTAGAGCGCTAGTCCTCGAAAATATGAATTGTCAAATATTCAAACGAAATTGTGAATCTATATTGTTTCATTTCAATCCTTACGCGGCTATGAGGAGTTTCACATAAATATTCCGATCAATTACAGAAACTATGAATTACGATCAATGTATATCACTGCTTTGAAAGCTGAGGTAAAAAACAGTTAGGTACATACGCATCGACATTCCTTAGTAAAATGTCGCAAACATGGTCGATTTCTGTTGAGCCAACCAACCTAATGAGAAAGTGCTCACTCCTCACACCAAGTTCTTAAAGCTTGCTTGTTATCTTGACCATAGACTAACTAAACGGAGAATAGATGAGACACTAGTAGAACAAGCTTCAACGCCATCTGTTTTTGTACAACATAACTAATTCGTGAAAAAACCTCATTGAAAAAGGAGTCTGTATCGTAAAGCTGCCGCAAAAGAATTCTGTAGTGCACATTTTAAATAGGTAGGTACACCCATATACAAAAGGCAAAAAGTTTTTGAAATTCAATTTCTAAAAGGAAATCAGAAATGGATTCGTGGAAGTTATCGATGAGTGAGGAAATTTATTACCATGAAAATAATACCTGCAACGAACTTCATCTGATTTTCTTTTGGAATCGAGAAATGAAGATCAATAATCAAATTCTGGATAGAATAAAATTCATTAACTGAAATAGGTATCACCAATTGAAAATACAGATTTATTTCATAAATATACCGATTTGGAAATTCACATCGAACACATACGATATACAATGCATCAGACAGAGAATTTTTCCCTCCAGTTGCACAGATGAATAGGCGAGATAATCAAGTGCGATAACTGAATGAATTCAACTGTCTCACTGCAAAAATCAAGTCTTGTCTCTCTCTTATCGCAGTATGGTAGGGAACCCGCACTGCACGTATAGAATTTTTAATTTGTCAGGCTGCCGTAATACTCGATTCAGTATTTACTGTTGCCTACCATACTAAAGAATTACGCTTCTCTGAACGATAAGAGAGAGACGAGACTAGAATAATGAAGCAAGACAACTGAATTCAGTGTGTTACAGCAAGTGATTGTCTAGATTATTCATCTGTGCAACTGGACGGAAAAATTCTCTGTCTGATGCATTGTATATCGTATATTTCAGATGTGAATTTCCAACCTGTATAATCAATAAACTAATAATTGCATTGAAAACATTTTCAAAAACTAACAACAATGAATTCAATAATACAAAATATGAGTATTTACCTACAAACTTATTCAATACATGAAAAACTTTTTTGAAAACTACGAGTATCTTAATTCTTATAGGTAACAGAATATACATATAAATTTTATAATTACCCTCTTGCATCTCGATTTTCACATCCAATAACACAGCTTAGACACGTCTTCACTCTTGCAGGCATATCGAAATTTATTATATTTCAAAAAGAACGTGTCAAATGACTCCTTGTGTCAGTTGACAATTCAAAGGTTTTTTGATAATATGAATTTTACATGCTTACTATTTTCTCGATAGGATTTCCATGAATGCAACGACATCTAACTATCAAATTGAAAATAATTTTTTCGTGTATTAGTCTCCTCCTCCGACAGATGGCGCGGATTATACGAGTGGCTCATCTTATTTTTAGTTTGTCGATGATCTTGACATCGACGACAAACCGCGCTTTTGCTGAAGTCAGCGTTCTTCTTGAAATCCCTTCAATTGGCCACAATAATCTCATCCAAGCTCAAATCTAACCAAAATTCGATTGAATACAAACGATAATTTCGTGATGAAACCATTACGGAGATCAAATGAGAGATGCACATCGATAAGGGTGGAAACACGAGACGGTTTAAGGGAAAGATTGAGGTCCAAAAGACTGCTAGGGTCGTAATAACAAGATCGCTTTTGTGCGATGGGTTCCAAGACGAAGCCGCGAATCTGGAAAAGCGTGCTGACAGTTGTAGCTGGTGAATTCAATTTTCGGTTAGGTGAATTATACGATCGTCCATACCTTCACCGGTAGTCAAACACAGATCCACATTTTGCATTTACATTTCTCCCACTATTTCCACCAAAGTGCCACCTATACTCGGTTCACGAAAGGTTGAGCACATAGTAGGCGTTTCTTTATTTATCTGAAGTTGGCAGTATTTGCTGTCATAACGTAAAATAAATTCAATGTTGCGAGCTTGTGAGTTATCAGACAACTCTATGTAATATTGTCAACATTGCGTATCAATCTGACAAGAAAATAAACATCATAACCTAAAATTTCAATATACACAGTGGAATATGTCAAATTATCATGGCCAACCGACGGCTCGACCTTTCGTGAACGGACTATATATATTGTTAAAAAAACATTGTTTTCTGTTCGCACAAACTGCCACGAAAATTGTCAGAAATCAGACAATCAGTAACATACGCATTGACATTCCTTAGTAAAATGTCGCTTCTGTTGAGCCAACAAACCTAGTTGTGAAAGTATTTCTTAGGAACTTTATAGGTTTTCACTCCCAGTCTCTGAAACATAAATAATTAAAAAATGTTTGATTAAAGTGAAGTGCTCCTGCGAAAATCTTTGCACTTATTTGTCAGGAGCAAATTGGTCTTGAAAAAAATTGTTGCCTAACAGTAAAACTGAAAAATGAAACAAATTAAAAGGATATTGTAACGTTTCGGTGGCTATATCAGATTACAAATGAGAAAATACACAATTCTGAAGAATTTTAGAGTTTGTCCGAAGAAGGTGTCTGATATAGCCACCGAAACGTTACAATATCCTTTTAATTTGTTTCATTTTTCAGTTTTACTGTTAGGCAACAATTTTTTCAAGACCAATTTGCTCCTGACAAATAAGTGCAAAGATTTTCGCAGGAGCACTTCACCTCAATCAAACATTTTTTAATTATTTATGTTTCAGAGACTGGGAGTGAAAACCTATAAAGTTCCTAAGAAATGCAGAATCCTCCCAGAATATATTTCATCGATATCTAGTGAGAAAGTGCTCACTTCCCACACCAAGTTCTGAAAGCTTGCTTGTTATCTTGACATCAACGACAAACCACGCTTTGCTGAAGTCGACGTTCTTCTTGAAATCCCTTCAATTGGCCACAATAAGCATCCAAGCTCAAATCTCACCAAAATTCGTTTAAATATAAACGATAAATCGTTGGTTGAATGCAGAACTATACTCCGAAATTCAAACTTTTCAGGAGACACGTTTTTTGAATAGGTCGAAAGCTGATTGGAAATTGTATATAAAAATTCTTTCATTTAAATTTTTTGATGATCAAAATTTGCCCAAAAAGAAATTTCCGAAAAATTGGGACATAATATAGCTTTGTGTGGACATATACTAGTCCTTATTTTATGGGTCAGAACTATGCTATGTCCATTTAATAGCCAGAAAGTGTCACACATCCGTACTCATAATAGTTCTGCACTAAACTGCGAGTTTATATTATGGAATTGAAAAAGTGGGGTAAGGATATAAGATGGACTTGCAATACTTCTGCATCAGATGGAGCTCAGTATTAAGCATTTTTCAGGCCATAAATCAATTTTCTGAAAAATTGGACTGGGGATAGTTCTGCATTCAACCGACGAAATAATGTTCGTGATGAAACCATTACGGAGACCAAATGAGTGATGCACATCGATAAGGGTGGAAACACGAGACGGTTTAAGGGAAAGATTGAGGTCCAAAAGACAGGTAGGGTCGTAATAACAAGATCGCTTTTGCGCGATGGGGTTCCAAGACGAAGCCGCGAATCTGGAAAAGCGTGCAGACAGTTGTTGCATGGCTACCGGTAAATTCGGTCATGTGGTCACGGTGATGACTCTCGCGTAAATTCGTTTTGCACCCTCCGATTTTCATGAACACTAAAAACTATCGCTGCACAGTGATTTATTTCGATAATTATGGAATGGATTACTGCTATAGATAAAAGGTAGAAGTACATTGGGAAAACTTTATATCTACCGTTTTCTTAAGTGCGTTTCAATGTTGTGAATGATTTATAAAGCTGACGCTCTAGAAGTTTACTTCCAGGTTACATGAATAAAAGTTGGAAAAATAATAATTTCCTCAGTTGTTAAGGACTATCAGAAATTTGAATTGAATTGAAAATTTCTAGAAAACTTTTTTGGGTTTTCACTGCGAGTATCTGAAACAGAAACAATTAAAAATTTTAATTAAGATGAAATGCTCCTGCGTAAATCCTTGCACTTATTTGTTAGGAGCAAATTGGTTCTGAGAAAATTGTTGCCTAATCGTTAAACCAAAAAAGAAAATAAATGAAGTGAATAACGTAACGTTTCGGTGATTATATCAGGCTCGTTTTAAGACTTGGATTATGTTAGTTTTACTGTTAGGCAACAATTTTTTTCAGAACCAATTTGCTCCTGAAAATCTAGTGCAGGATTTACGCAGGAGCATTTCATCTTAATTACATTTTTTTAATTGTTTCTGTTTCAGAGATTCGAAGTTAAAACCCAAAAAAAGTTTTCTAGAAATGCTGAATCCTCCCATGTTATATTTCAGTCGATATTCAAATTGAAAAGAATCCCAGTATTATCAGAAAATGATTTTACATATACTGACTGCAAAATGATAGTAGGCAAGTAATTTCATTAATATGAATTTGCATTTGGTAATCCCCAGAAATGTTTTATATCTAGTAGAAATATCAAATGAAGATGAGTAGGGGAAGGGTGAACAAAATGACATATATTTAAAAAAAATAAAAAGTTTAATGAAAGAATCGTATTCTTCAAAAAACATAACGCATATTTTCAGCTTTTTTATAATCAAGACATTTGCGATATGAAAGCAAATATGACTTTCCAGTTGATGAAAATAAAAATGAAGAGCATAAACTCATTTCACCCCACCTGGAGGTTAAAATGACACATTATACCTTCTTATCATCGCCGGCACCCAAGGCATGTGCCTACTATCCATAAAATAGCACTGTAGCAGAATCTCGCCCTCTTTGTATGATTTGTACAGTTTTGTACAACGTACAAGGGTGTCTGTAAACAAATGCGAGGGACTTAGGGGGATGATTCCTCAATGAAAATGATCAAGGGTAGTTAATATAAATTAAATCGACCTTCCTTCCAAAATACAGCCTTTGGAAGGCGATGGCGAGTTGACAGTTTTTATTTTTTAGGAGTCCTAAAAAACAATGACTCATAAAACTATACATAATATGATTCATTAAGTAGATGTAACTCACACAAATGTTTCTGATCCCATTACTTTATTATTATTAACACGTTATGATTTTTCTTCAAAAATTGTTTTTGTGGCATAGATTTTCGAAAAATAAAATTCTCTTATGGTTTCTTGCTCCGATGGAAATGATGAATTTTCATAATAAACTTGTCAATCTCAAAGCATCGTAACTCTCCATTGAAACTTTTCGTTTTGAATCTACACTAAAATTTATGTCGTCCATCACTTTTGGCCACCCCCATGAAAGGAGTAGAAAGTTAATAAATAATCACAGACCTAGTTCTCTTGTGCCTGTATTCTCCAAGATAGTTGAGAACAATATATTGTTTTCGAATAGTCGATATGGGAACAGAAAGGAGGGATGTACAATGGCGGCTTTTGAAGCTTTCATTCACTTTGCATAAGAATGTTTTGGGCGTTATAAGCACCGTGCCTCATAGTATATACAATTGTTATTTAAATTTGACCGAAAAATTCGGCCTTCGATGTATGTTATGGACGTGAAGTGAATCCAAGAAGCCTAAATGATAGTTATCATAACTGCAGCAAATTGAGCATTACAAAAAGGTGGCGTTTCGAGTTTCTTATCATCACTACAAAGTATAAAAGAAAGTCGCTTATCTGTCCCTATGTCCCTTTGTATGCTTAAATCTTTGAAACTACGCAACGGATTTCGATGGCGTTTTTTTTAATAGATAGAGTGATTCAAGAGGAAGGTTTATATGTATAAAAAATTCATTAAAGAGTGAGAGAAGTACTGTTTTTTCGAGGTTTCTAATGTGATGTCGTAAATAATTTCATTTTTTCCGCTTACATTGCAAACGCAGGCTGAACCCTACGAGTTTTATCAAAATAATGTACTAAGTATTGTACACATTGAAAAGGTCTACAGAAAAGTCCGTGATGGCATAAGTCTATCTCTTATGGATAACCCACAATAACATTTTTTTGTCATTTACTTTTTACGAAATAATGGCTAATTTTCGAAGCGATTTTAACCAATACAGCATTAATCCTTAACCAATTAAATACCTGGAATACGTTGTTCATTTAATATAGATATATATGGCCCTTTACACCGTATGATTTAAGTGAATATTTTCGAAGATATTGCAGATTTAAAAATTGCGGGACGTAGCGTTTGCGGCGGTACCGGCCGGCCGCCCGGTGCGGCAAGAGTGTGCGAAGCCGGGGCGGGTCGCTAGTGTGATATAATTTCTTTCAGATTTCTTATTCATGTGCTGAATGAAGATACCGGGTGGCCCACCACTGACACGATGGTCAAATGGCACAAATTAAAATTATTTCCATATTTACAAGGTGTTCCAATAAAAATTTACAGAACAAAGTTACTCTTTTTCAAATGTAACACCCTATATATGACCCCAGAAAAAGAAAGGCAAGCTCAAATTATGATGAGTTCCTTCAGATCACTATGTATATTTAATGCACTATTTACGAAAAAATCGCGAGAAATTCGAAATATGGAGTCATTTTGAATAGTAATTTATGGAGGAACCAGTTACGGCAAGCGATAACGACAAGTTTTTTTTGAGTAAAAATATTAGCCAGTCCCATAAAGAGAAAAAAATTGAACTCTGGAATGTACAGAGTGATCATAATTAATTCTCAAACATCTCCTACTAATAATAGTGAAACACTTTATTATTTCAAATGGCACGCCCGTTATTGCTTCATCTCGTTGAACACAAAAACTAATTTCGAAACTTTTTTCATAAGGTTATTCCATAACTAAACCAGATAGTTTCCCAGCAACTTTCGATTTCCATTGAAAACTAGTACCTAAACCAACAATTTTATATAGCGATAATCATAGAAAAAATTTCTATGATGAGTGATTTGACAGTTGTAGAATTATTCTCATAGAATAAATTAATCAAATACCTGTTCAATGTGTAGTGAATTGAAAATCGAAAATGGCTGAGGAACTACAGGATTTATAGCCCGTTCACGAAAGTTTGAACGCATAGTAGGCGTTGGTTTATTTATCTGAAGTTGGCAGTATTTGCTGCCATAACGAAAACTAGGATCAACGTTGCCGAATGTACCAATCTTCGTCCGACGAGCTTCCGATTTATCAGAGAAATCTATGTTATATTGACAACATTGAGTATCAATGTGACAAGAAAATAAACAACATTACCCAAAATTTTAATATACAGAGTGGAATATGCCAAACTGTCATGGCCAACCGACGGCTCAACCTTTCGTGAACGCACTATACCTAGGTATAGGAAAACCTCATGAAAAATGTTTCGAAATTAATTAAACAAGATGAATAAATACCGGAGGTGCTATTTGAAAGAAGAAAGTTTTTGACCATTATTCGTAGTAGATGTTTGAGAATACACTCACCACAAAAAAATAATTTCAAAATAACATCATTTGCACCCTCAAAATGACCATCGCGTCAGTGGTGGGTCACTCGGTATAATTTCGGTATCTTTAAAATAGAAAATCTAAAAACTTGTACACAGAAAATCTAATTATATTCTGTAATAAAACATATTCAGTGATAGTTTTCTCAAGATTTACCTACCAGTGATTTAAGGAGGTCATATAATCATATAAATATTATCATTGTACATGAAAAGGGTTGATTACCTGAGTAAGTTTAGAAAGAAAAAAGTTCTCAAACATTTTGTTTTCGAGATACTGGGTGTTTTACTAAAAAACTGACCATTGAGATATTTTTAATATTTTGAACTAACAATTTTCTTTCAATTCTTCGTTCAATTCAGGACAAAAAATCTCCTTGAATCTTTTTCGTGTGAGCGCCGTTTTCATGTAAAAAAATAAAACATCTTTGACACATTATGAAGCGGAACGTTTTACATAAAAATGGTACCTCATACGAAAAAAAGGCCGGCGAGATTTTCTGTCCTAAATTGAACGAAAAATTAAAAAAAAATTATTAGTTTGAAATATTTGAAATAAATCAGTGGTCTACTACTTTTTTTAGTCAGTTTTTGGGTAAAACTTTAACACATCTTTAAAATAAAACGTTTCCGACCCGATATTTATGGGACTTTTTTTCTTGAACTTACCTAAGGAATCACACTTTTTCACTTTTTCACAATGAGGAAACTATGAATATGATCTGAATTATCTTTAACAACAAAGTGATGGTTGTCAACCAACCTGATTGAATACGAAATTTTATGATAATTCGCAGTAGTGAAAACAGCTAGTTCTGCTAAAAGAAACAATATTCTTTACACACGAAAGGGGACTATGATCTCTAAATAACTTAATTATGGATTTATCACTAAATGTTATTTTAAATCACTTCCAGCAAACCAAATTCTTAAAACTTGACGTTTACGTTGAAAATTTGTGCAGTAATGGGAAATGACGAGAAGTTACTCAAAAATAAAACTGAAAAGTATACCTATAGAAAGGAAAACCAATGTAAAAATTAATTACAAAGTAGTGTTGAAATAATTATGGATTCAATGTTTTTAATAATTCATCGTTAAAAGTCACTTCAAACCACTTTCAGGTACCCAAGTTTTTAAAAACTTTTACGTTGAAAATTTGTGCAGTGAAACTCTGCGCGAAAATTTGAAGTACCCGTCTCAGTTTAGTTTTTAGTGGTGTTTTCGAATATTAAAACAGATTTTCAAAATTCCGATGTACAGGTATTATTTTGAAGATTCAAACGATTCATAATTTTTTGTTAACACGGCCCTGGATTTTCAAGGCGGTTATTGCATGATACGTTTGGGCTTTCCATTAGGAACATATTTTCCAAATATGGAGAAAATATACCAGGTGGTTCGTTTGATATGGCCTCAGAAAGAAACGGGCAAAATTCATAAAACACGCATTATCTCGGCTATGAAGCGAGTAAGCCCCTATAAATGGGGTAGATTAGATTAGATTAGATAGTGGTCGATCGGCACGTTGCACTGCGACCAATAAGGTCTTTTGTGCGTTACCATACTAAAACTACGTTTATCCCAGGAATCTAACCTCCTTAGCAAAGCTGGTTACTTCCTAAGGAGACTTCGCTCTTATGTCGGCTGGCGTTAATAACGCGCCACCTAGTAGAGTAAGTCTGGTTTGCGCCAGCCCAGTGCATTGGCATAGTATGTGCTCGGTTGTTTCAGTGGCCGATTCACATAACCTACAAATGTCGGAGTTTTCTTTACCGATCTTGTGTAGGTGATATCTCACGGGACAATGCCCTGTGAGAAGGCCGATTAGCAGCCTTAACTCGTTTTTTGACAACGATAGAGCTTGTTGAGCCTTCTCTTTGGAAGGTTCGATTAGTCTCTTTGCTTGTCTTTGACCGGATGTGTTTATCCAGTAAGAGTTTCTCCCTTTTCTCCCAAACACCGACCTCTGCCCTAATCAGTGTAGGTGATACCCAACAGGAGGGCACGGTTCCGGTGAAGGGTGTGTTTGCTCCTCTTTTTGCAAGGGCATCAGCTCTCTCATTTCCCTCAATGTTCTGGTGAGCAGGTACCCAAGCTAAAACTAGCTTGTTGTACTCCGCCAGTGTTTTGAGGGACTGTTTGCAGTTCCAAATGGTCCTTTATCTACAATCAACGGCCATAAGCTGCCTCAGTGCCATCTGACTATCAGAGGCAATGCAAATTCTGGCTCCCTTGTACTGTCTGGACAGAGAAACTTGGGCGCATCTTTCTATGGCCAGAATTAACCCTCGAATGGTCGCGTCAAAATTTTTAACATGGGTAGTCGCGCCGGTCTCACAGACCGTGCTTACTCATTGAGCTCTGAATGCTAAGTGGAATGAGTTTTTGCCTAAAAATTCAAATGGATGTCTTTCGAAACATAACTGAGTGACAAGAAATGCAAGATTGGTACATATTTCGAATTGATGCAGATATATTGGAGAAATTCCAAAAAAATCAATTTTATTCATACACCTTACTTTTCATTCAGTCATAAAAAGAAAAAATCAAACTCTACGGATTTGAAGACTAGAAATAACAAAAAGTTACCCTTTCATCAAATAAAAATGATTCTTCAAACATATTTAGCTTAATGAAGGCCATTTTCTAGGCAGTTTTTGTTTTGTGGGGGGAAATTTTTCCAACGCGTCACTTTATCTTTGCCAAAAAATCGACAGTGTATTACTTCGATTTTCTTCCTCATCATCATCAGAATATTCTGCTCTGAGTCATCAGTCGCAAGTTGTTGTTCTAATATTCAAATTTTCTTCAGACTGATCAATATCTGAATGTTCGTCATTTGCTATTTTATCCTCTTCCTCATCTAAAACCTCTAGTAAATTCTGCAGTCGAGCTTGCTCTTTTTCGTACGACCACATGGCTAAAAAACTATGAATTTACCTCGTTATAAGTAATACCGAACAAAAACACCTGAAACTCACCGCAACAACGAACTATCAAGATATGAAAAAATAGGGTACGGAGGTAGTCGCGCCGGTCTCTCAGACCGTGTCACGATATTTTTTTCGTACTAGCACGTTTCACGATGAGATTCGCAAGGACTCTCTGTCGATCCTTACGGAAAGATAGACGGAGCCGGAGATGCCATGCCCCTGAATTTCTGAAAATTAGGATAAAAAGTATGTGGCCGGTCTCACAGACCGTGCGCGACTAACGGAGGTTAAATGGGGTATCTCTAGAACCGCCTTGGTGCCACCTATGCACCTGTGAGTTATTTCCGATTCCCAATGAAACAGCATGTATAAAACAGAAAACCCTGTATGGAACTGATAATGGAGGTCAGAGGGATGGAAATAAACTGGATCCTGGAATCTTTCTATAACGACCAATGAACTAGATGATAAGATATACCCTATTGAGTTCGCTTTCGAGCTGTTCAGTCAGTCGTGAAATTACCGAGTATAGAATGCCTACCGAAAGGTCAACATGGATTCATAATCTGAGGCAGTAAATTGGAAACGATCACTCATGACTACGTTTACAGGGCGACCTCGATGGTGACGTACAAGAGTTACTGTCAAGTGCCACTTCATACGCCGGTATACATAACTTCACATTGAAAAGGAAATAAAGGCCTTCTTTATTTTGAAAATCTCTTGAACCCTTCAAATTTTCCTCCTGAATGGTGCAGATGGGGCCAAACTCCCCATTTTTTAGCGCTCGTTCTACTCAAACGAGTACTATATACAGGGTTTTCCTTTTGAGTTGGCCTATTAGACGGTTTAGGAGAACTAGTGAATATTTCGTTCTGAAATTTTAGTTGCAGCCTTGAGGGTGAAGGAACTCTTCGATTAAAATATTTTCAAGTCGACAGTGTTGCCACGTCTATCTCGAACGCATATCTATTTTCTTATTTCAAATGGAACTACCTATATTTTCATATATGTATCGATTCAATACCAAATTAGCACTATAACCCACTAGAACAATTTTCTCTGCTATGCACTGTTGCCAAGTTTTTCACAAATTCCTGAAACTTTTGACTGTTGCATTGCCAGTTTAGAAATGCAATATCTCGATTATTTTTTATGCGAACGGAACCAAACTCAGCAATCTCATAGTAAAGACTCCATGCATTCATGTGGTGTATACAGTATTTTGATACATCGTAAGGTTTTTCGAAAATATTGCTCCGAAAATGTAAAACTCAAAATTGAAATATTTCGAGATTTTCAAATGGCAACCCCATATTTATTTTAGAGCATTCGATTCGAAATGAAAAATTAATGGCAGTCTCTTTTTACACTAATTATTTATTTTGGATAGTTTTCGAATGAGATGAAAAATACTTAAATTTTTCAGTATTTAAAGTCATGTTCAATGGACATAATGCTGTGTGATTATAAAGTGAATTATCGCAATGAATCCTATTGTTGAGGTCATGAACATGGGGCCAGGATTACAGAAAGCCTAAACAATTGTCGGAATTTCTTTCCAGTCATTCGTGCTGAATGTGAATAACGATTGTTAAAGGTCCTACAGGTCTTCTCAATAATTTATTGGCATTCCCCGTGATTTGTGAAACAACCCGAATCGTGTTTGAATAATATGGGTAAACTTTTTTCTATGACATCAATGATCATCGAATACTTTTTATGATTGCAACCATAGAATCTACTTCAACAATTCACGCCATGATCATAGACCCATTTCGTCGTAAACAGGACCATAGATCATGAACTATAAATACTGAAAAATTTCAGTATTTTTATCTTATTCGAAAACTATCCGAAATAAATAATTAGTGTAAAAAGAGACTGCCATTAATTTTTCATTTCGAATCGAATGCTGTAAAATTAATATGGGGTTGCCATTTGAAAATCTCGAAATATTTCGATTTTGAGTTTTACATCCTCGAAGCAATATCTTCGAAAAACCTCAAGATGTATCAAAATACTGAATACACCACATGAATGCATGGAGTCTTTACTATGAGACTGCTGAGTTTGGTTCCGTTCGCATAAAAAATAATCGAGATATTGCATTCCAAACTGGCAATGCAAATGTCAAAAGTTTCAGGAATTTGTGAATAATTGGCAACAGTGCATAGCAGAGAAAATTTTTTCAGTGGGTTATAGTGCGAATTTGGTATTGAATCGATACATATATTAAAATATAGGTAGTTCCATTTGAAATAAGAAAATAGATATGCGTTCGAGATAGACGTGGCAACACTGTCGACTTGAAAATATTTTAATCGAAGAGTTCCTTCACCCTCAAGGCTGCAACTAAAATTTCAGAACGAAATATTCACTAGTTCTTCTAAAACGTCTAATAGGCCAACTTAAAAGGAAAACTCTGTAGGTTGGTCCAAACAGAGCCGGAACTAGGATTCTAGTGCCCGTGGCAAATTTCAAAATGCGCCCTTGAAAAAATTCATGTTTTTCATAATAATTGACATTTAATGATTATATTTTCAAGAACTTCTTTATTCACAATAATCTTAATCCAGTCGCTATTAGCTGGAAAGTTTTGAGGTAGTTTTGATTTCTTTCGTTTTTTAAGTTTTGGGGTGTGTGAATCCGAATTTAAGGTTAACATACAGAAAAAGAATAAACATCCCATTCTTGGTCAGGTTTTGCTCATTAGTCGGAAACAATCAACTTTCGTGAAAAACGAAAATAATACCATTTCTAACAAATTTTACTACCACAGCTTGTTTTGCGACAAACTGTTCTGGCCTTAAAGTAAGATTAAAATGAGGGATTTTCTTCGACTCAATAAATGAAAAAAAAATTAATTCTATGGTACCGATGATGCGATCCTCTTGAAATTTCGCATTAACATTCAGTATATCAGTCTCGATTCACAAAAAAATTCATTAGAATAGGATATCTTGTTATGGAAATGTAAAGATTCTTCAATTGAATTTTCTATGATTCTGTTCACACTATGGTAACACAATTTTGCATAAGACTTATTATGAACATCTTGGATTTGCCGTAAAATTTCATTTCGTTTGTTTCGTTTTGTCTGAGATATTGAGGAACAATTCAATTCAAGTCGAATACTGAAAAGAAGAATCTTTATATTTCCATAAAAAGATATCCGATTCTAATGAAATGTTTTACGTGAATCGAGATGATATGAATGTTCATGCGAAATTTCAAGAGGATCGCATCATAGGTACCATAGAATTAATTTTTTTCATTTATTGAGGCATAGAAAATACCTCATTTTAAACTTTACTTAAGCCAGAACAGGTTGTCCCAAAACAAGCTGTAGTACCTAGTACAACTTGTAGGAAATTTATGTTCTTTCAGTTTGTATAGAAAGTTTTTCACGAAAAGTTGATAGTTTCCGAGTAATAAGAAAAAAACTGACCAAGAATGAGCTTTTTCATCGTTTTTTGTATTTTTTTTCTATGTTACGTCACGAAATTTTGTTAGCAATCCTCAGATTCGGATTCAGCAATCCAAAAAAAACATAAACATGGAAGATATCAAAAGTACCCCAAAACTTTCCCGCTAGGGGTTCTTTGGGCACCAAATATACTTTACCTTCCCTATTTCTTGAAAGGTAATGAACAAAACTCAATCAACAAAATGAATATAGAAAATGATAAAAAAAATTGTTATTTCACATTTTGCTCCCCTAGGTTGTTTGCGCCTGGGGCAAATGCCTCCTTCGCACGCCCACGGTCCGGCTCTGGGTCCAAATGTCTGTAATGTTTTAATTTTGAGACGAAAATGGTCTCAAACGATAGGTTAGACTGCCTGATGACGTATTCGTGGTCAAATTCAATTCCGTCCGTAGGGCCGTCCATTAGGACTATAACTGTCTACTGTCGAATGGATTGTACTAGAGACTTGAAATTTTCAGGATGAGTGTGGGTCCGAAATGCCTCGGTTTCGGTTAAGTATGTTAACCAGCCAAATCGTACAGGTGTTCCATAAAATATGGCCATTCAAAATTTTTGTTCCCCAATATCTCAGAAAAAAGGAACCAATCGAAATGAAATGTAACGGCCAAATGCAAGATGCTCATAACGAGCCTCAAAATTTGTGTGAACAGAACCATAGAAAATTCAATTGAAGAATTTAATTTGAACTTATTTCATTATGTTGTTCGATTTCATTATTTTCAATCCTTATTTCTTGTACACCTAAAATAGATGATTAAGAAGACATCTTATACTGTTCCTTTTGCATTGTTAATCATTGCTTTTAAATGAAATTTGAGTTATGAAAATCTTCACAGCCGAAGCCTTCTTATCGAAGGAATAAAATTTGAATATAGGGTGTTTCCTTTGAATGAAAGAGTCCATACGTAAATCTGATGAAACACTAATTAGCGAAAAACATGATTCACGTCATTGGATTCCGAAATAATGTTTTCACGGAAATAGAAAAGTTTTTCATGAAAATTTGCACTCGGGCAACCGCATCAGTTTTTGTCTATCTTTGTTAGAAATAAGACTTTTCATTCAAAAGTGTCGAGTTTGGCCACTCAGTACGTTGTTCCTAGAGGAACATTGTGCTATAGTTTCCGATGTGAATTTCCATACCAGTATTTCAATAATGGAAGGTTTCGGTTTCGAATAAATATTCTAAAATCTTGTTTAATCCATTAGGTGGGAGCCATTGAGTTTTTACTTGAATTTCCTCTTATTGATTCAACCTTTCAATTCAAATTACATACCTATACTTGAAAGTTTTTTGTCGAATTCAACAAAGTATCAGAATTTCGTCACAAAATGGCGAATGCGCCGGTATATACAGGGTGACTGGTGACGTAAGGGACAACGGCTAACTGGAGATAGAAGACCTCAAACTGAATGAGGATTGGGGTTTGAATGTCCCATAAGGCTATGAGTTTCAGAGATACAGGGTGTTTTTCGCAAAAGTGCTAAAACTCTAAACTCCTATATCTTCGTCAATATGGCAAATTTTGGCTGATATTGGGCAAGCTTGTTAATATACATATTCTCCATCAGATCGACAAGAAAAAATTTCCAAAAATTGCAGGTCCGTAATCAAAAATTTCAATTCCCATGTCAGGTGAGAAATATCACTCGGTATATGAAATAAAAAAAATTAAATTAGGAAATTGGAATCTGTAAAAAGCACTGAGTAAAAATCTGTTTTTAGTTTTAATGGCACAAATTCTTTAAAGTTTTTATGATATGTTGAAAGTCGAATATTACAATTTTTTCATATTGAATTCAAGAAACATACTATTCCTGAAAGAAAAAACACTAAATTTGAGATGCTTAAATTATCCTGGCGCATTTTGAATATTCCTTCACATCTTGAAATACTTTTTCATTAAATTTTCTATCAATATTATAAGAAAAACTCAAAAAACAATACAAACAGAAAAAGATTAACAGTAGCAGATATGGTTCATAAAAAAATCAAATGCTCGATATGCGAGAGCCATTACCCTCACACACTTATTGGCTCTTTTGAACAATTGAAGTACGTTTCATATCCACAAGATGAAAAATATACTCTTAATATAACAGTAACACTAGATTTCAGCTCGAGAAAAGTTGGACATTCTTCTCCGAACGCCTGAACAATAATCCATCCGATACTTATTCTTTCAACAAAATTATTTTTCTATCAAATAATGCAATGATTCATGAGAAAACAACTAAGCAAATGCTCGAAATCAGAGCAATTTGCTTCAACGCATTTATTGCTCTCTTGAACTCTAATGATTTCTTTCTCTTTTGAGATGAGGATTATTCTGAGACCAAATATTATATCCGTTCATTTTTCGCAATCCAAAAACAAGTATCATCTACATATTCTTCATTCGTGAATATTGAAGGCATTTTTCAGTAGATAAACAAACGACACAATTCCCAATAATTCACAATCAATGAATGTATGAATATAAACGTCATTTTTTGAAATAAGCCTACTCTGTGTAGTAGGATGTATTTTATTTATAATGAATAATAAACCTCTTATTAGAATATTTAGAAAAAATCACTTGTTTCCCTAATATTCTGTTTGCATTAAAGAATTCATATGCTTCTCAAAAGAAGATGAAGTTGCTACACCAAGTACATATTAGAGGAAAATAAGTCCTCAAGATTCATACATTATTTCATTGAAGAATAAATTTTGTTGAAACATAAGTACCAGATGGATTATTGTTCAGGGGTTCTGAGAAGAAAGTCCAACTTTTCTCGAGCTGAAATCCAGTGTTTCTGTTCTATCAAGAGTATAATTTTTCATCTTGTGGATATAAAAAGTACTTCAATTGTTCAAAAGAGTCATTAAGTGTGTGAGGGGAATGGCTCTCGCATATCGAGCATTTGTTTATTTGATTTTTTTATGAATCAAATGTGCTACTGTTCCTCTCTTTGTATTTCTATTGTTTTTTAATTTTTCTTATAATATTGATAAAAAATTAATGAAAAAGAAGTTCAAGATGTGAAGGAATATTCAAAATGCGTCAGGATTATTTAAGCATTTCAAAATTAGTGTTTTTCCTATCAGGAATAGTATGTTTCTTGAATTCAATATGAATAAATTGTGATATTCGACTTTAAACATATCATAAAAACTATAAAAAATTTGTGCCATTCAAACTAAAAACAGATTTTCACTCAGTGTTTCTTGAAGATTCCAATTTTCCAATTCAATTTTTTTATCTCATATACCGAGTGATATTTCTAACCTGACACGGAAATTGAAATTTTTGAATACGGACCTTCAATTTTTGGGAATTTTTTCTTGTCGATCTGATGGAGAATATGTATATTAACAAGCTAGCCAAATATCAGCGAAAACTTTGCCATATTGACGAAGATATGGCAGTTTATAGTTTTAGCACTTTTGCAAAAAACACCCTGTATCTCTGGAACTAATAGCCTTATGGGACATTTAAACCCCCAATCCTCATTCAGTTTGAGGTCCTCTATCTCCAGTTAGCCGTTGTCCCTTACGTCACCAGTCACCCTGTATTTATTCTTATTCTCTCCGCATGTGTCACAGCGATTAGACGCTAATTTACCGTTCCGATAAGTTGTTCGTGGTTAATGAAAATCCTGAAAAATGGGACTAACCCGTGAAAACAAAGCTGAAATTATAGGAATAATAAAAGAAACAGTTATTTCAATACCTACTTGATAACTACCTGGAAAAATTAGCTGATCAGGTTATGGTGAAAATTAAAGATAGAATGGAAGAAGAATATAAACAGTTACAATCGAAATTCAAAAATGTGGATTCAACTCCAGTACAAAAAGAGTTTACAGAATTACAGTTGAAACTACAGAAAACGGAATCACAATGAGGGCCACCGCGTATGAATTTTCCGCTAGAGGCGCTAGTGTTGCGTGAGGTCCACGAGAATTTGAATTGTCAAATATCCAAACGTAATTGTGAATCTGTATTCTGTTTATTTTCAATCTTTACGAGGATGTGAGGAGTTTCACATACATATTCAGATTAATAACAGCAAATATGAATCACGGATCAATGAATATCACTGCTTTGAAAGCGGTATTACAGAAGATAGTTTCCCAATTAAGCGGGCTAAAAGAAAGCTAATTCAAAGGTGAGTTTGTTCAGAGTTTCAATACGCATTTCTTGCGGAAAGTATGCTTATTTATCGAGTTAAGAGTTATGGTTTTTCTTTTTACAGATCCAAATACTATGATAGGAATGATAATTCCAGTGGAAACGCATTATCATGATTTGAAATAAGTTTATTACAGAAGTAGATTATCATTTCAAGAGAAATTGCTTTTTATCCTACTAACATGATACCTGTGATAGCTGTAAAGTGTTAAAACTTGGAATAGAACAATAAAACCTCACACAATCCTTTCATTTATCATTATAAGTGAATATATGTATAGAGAAAACAGTATGTGCAGCGAAAAGGAAAACCTCAGAGATCAGTGTATACTAACTAATCACTGATCATTTAAAGTGGGGTAATTTATTTATTTACACAAGTTCTTGATATATATTTTTACAGTAAATGTTTTCCTCAAGTAAGTGAGTTGATTGATAACAAACATGAAATGTTTGTAGTTGTAAAATCCAGAGTAAAATTGTACCAATTAGATTTTCAATTCGAAGTAGGTATGTTTCTATTACTCTCAAGTTCCGACAAAAAAGCAGTATCAGTTGAGCTCTCTTGACTACATATTGATTTTCCTCTATACAGTTGAAACGATTCTTGCATTTTCAAATTTCTTTCTACGTTCAAGAACTCTCTCCACTAGTATTTTATTCATATCTGTCCTCACCTTCCTGGTACCCAGAAAATTGGCTAGGTATTGATTTCAGTTTTAATTTAGGAATAGCTGAAAAATTTCAACAGTAGATTACAAGTAATACAACTATGTATAACTAGATTTATTCAATTGTAAAAGTAAAGTGTTTGAAGCAACATAATGTAATAGATTATTAGGTACTCACGGTTTTCTGTAGGATCGTATTATATTAGGATCGTTAGGTCACGTATTATAACCAGGGTTGAAATGTTTTTCACGAAAATAAGAATGTTTTGAAGGGGTAACATCAGCTGCTTTAGTTCTATCGTCCTATCGTTCCCTTTTTTTCTGAACAATACGGAACTGCACAACCCTGCGGCATGCTCGATATTGTACAGTATTCAAGGAATAGAATGTACACTTTTTCACACGACTTATAACACCGAACACTTATAAATATGAATTTGTTTTAATAATAATAAATCAATGACAGTACAAGTAACTTTGACAGGACCTCACGCAACAGAGGCGCCAACTAGCGAGGAAAAAAACGGCAGCCCTCATTGAAACAATTACAACAAGAAAATAAACCTTTTGCAACAGCATATTCGTTTTGATCGCAATTGCAAATGCATTCGAATTTGTTTAAGAATTTTTTTGAAGAATTTCCAAGAATTATAGTTCACACAACGCTTTATAGAACAGAACTTTCGTTACGAAATTGTCGCCTATTATAAATCTGCATACTCCGCTCCAAAAATTTACAATTCTAATTAGAGTCTCATGTTCCCGAACGAAAATTTATTTCATGCAAACATTCTTGTTATCCTAGTTGATGAAACAACTTGTTACGCTATACTTGCTACTTGTTCAGAAAAAGTAATGAGGAAAATCTCCATTTCATCCATCCAACTTTCTATGCTTTTTCAAGTGCTTCGAGAGTCATTATGTCATTTTTTTCCTGCGTTGATTTTTTTACGTGACTGAAGTTAACAGGAGTTTTGCACATTTCCTCTCTGGAAATGTTAAAGTGTCCTCAAATTTGGGGAAAATGGGGGAAATAATATAATCGAACGAAGTTCATCTTTGTCAGAGGTTGAAGTTATAACTCTGAAAAATATTTCTTAGGATCATTAAATTACGAAAGATAGTCACGAAAAATTCAGAGTTGTGTTTTGGAAAACATTATAGAAGAAGTTTTGAACGCTTTTAGGATTTTTATTTATTTTTAGATAAACAGGTATCGCAATATGAATGGATAATCCTGGAATACTGTAATGGCTTTTTGGCGCTATGAAAGAAATAGAAGAAAACTTTCGGTTTGTTAAGTTTAAACATGACCAAAGACTGCTCAGAAGCATCAACACGTTCTTGTTTTTGATCAACAGTGAGCAAACGCGGCATCCACTTCGAACAGAGCTTTCTCATATTCAAATGCTCATGCAATATAATAGGCCAAGCAATAGAGATATTTCCTTGACAAAAATACTACCTGGAAACCACCTGTGCCATTCCGTGCAGGACACTCCGTAGTTTATTCCCACCATGTCCTCAACACGAAAATGCCATTTTTTATTTGTTATTGACAAAAAACAACAAAAATTTCCGTTCTTTTTAGTTTTTTCGTTGCAAAATGATCCCCCTCTCGATTCGCTCATTCCCTCACCACTCGACCACTCTCGCTTGGTCGGTCGTTTTCCCTCATGTTCTCACTAGTTTTAACACACTTAAACGCGTTTTATTGAAAAATCAGAATAGACGTTTTGTTACTGTCACGTCTTCTTTCCAAATCAATTTTTTAATTTCAATCGGACGACCCCAAACGCATCCAGCTTTCCGCGAAAATATGTCCAAAAAAAATCAAATGGGAATTATGTGGAAACTATTTATCCGACCAAATCCAATTTTGGCACACATGATTTGCACGTCAATAGCTACTATCGTGTGAAGTTTCAGTTCTTAATATTGCAAAATGGCAGAGTTATGAGTTAAAAGAAAAAACACGTAATTTTCCGTTTTTTTTCCGCTTTTCTCCAGTTTTAGTTATTCGATCGGATCGTTTGACCCATCATTCTCTTCACAAAGTAATTCTCTACAATTCATCCCATTGCAACGTTATCACTGCATCAATAGTTTCCATTTTGCAACGAAAAAACTAAAAAGAACGGGAATTTTTGTTGTTTTTTGTCAATAACAAATGAAAAAATGGCATTTTCGTGTTGAGGACATGGTGGGAATAAACTACGGACTGTCCTGCACGGAATGGCACAGGTGTTTTCTAGGTAGTATTTTTGTCAAAAAACTAATCATTTGTAGCTCTGTTGCTTGGCGTATAAAGCCAACAAGTTCTTTTGATATATTCACGTTGTCAGCTAACTCACGCAACTTCACTTTTAGATTATTCAAAACGATTTTGTGGATTTTTTTGACGTTTTCTGGTGTTACCGCCTCATTTGGACGTCCACTGGGTTCTGCATCATCGGTGTCTCTACGACCGCGTTTGAAGTCAGCAAACCAAATTGCTGTTTCTGATGGAGTGGAGTCCCCATAACACTTTTCAAGCCATTGCTTCGCTTGATCGGTATTTTTTCCCATCAAGAAGCAGTGTAAAATTAAATCACGAAATTGTTTTTGATTCATTGTTTTGAACATGAAAATGGAAAAAACTCTCAGCACAATAACTCACAAATTAATGAATAGATTGTCATGAAATTTTAACAGCTACCTTTTGAAGAATAGTATTAACTGAGAAAGAAGTGACTGCAATAAAACAAGAGCCATCTATGTGTTAGGCCCAGGACTTTTCAGCCCATGTGTATATATTTGGTATCAAACTCAAATCGTATATAAAATTTGTGGTAATAGTCTTATTGATCCACCAAAGAACGAGGATTCAAAAGCTCCCGATCAGGGCTTTTTAAAATTTTTTTTACACAATAGCTGATCAAACTTGAAAGAAATTTAATATAGTTTTAAAATTTTCTTTATATTTCAGTAGTTTTCATCTTTTTACACTAGTTCGATAAATTTAAGTGTTTGTTTTCGATAGCTGAATTATCTCATGTTTAATAAAAAAAGCGTATCGAAGTACCTCTCAATTTGTAATATTGGTACTAATAAAAACTGAAAATACAAAACAATAAATATTTCGGAAACTGCTTCAGAGATCGAAATTCGGGATAAGGTAGACCAGAACAGTGTCTATTTATAGTTGCAGGTTCATTCATTGTTTTTGGGACACACTGTATATTGATTGACGCCACTGAATAAGCTGAACTTACTGATTTACGATCCAGGGGGTGATTTGACACAACATGAAATAAATTTATTTTGAAAGTATTTTATGCGAAGATAATATTTTTTCATATGCCGTACATTTTCGTTGGTCCAAAGGGGAAAAAAAGAAAAACTCCATTTATTTGTACTAATTTTTATAGTCTTTTCTTGATTCAAGATTCCTAGTTAGAAACTATGTTGAATATGGGTTTGTAATCTATCCATTTATACCAAAATATAGATATATTGTCACTGATAATTCCAAAATACAACATATTTTTGAGAAGTACTCATGACACTGAAGTAAAAAATCATGCGACAAGGGGGTCTACTAACTTCAATGTCATGAGTACTTCTCAAAAATATGTTGTATTTTGGAATTATCAGTGACAATATATCTATATTTTGGTATAAATGGATAGAATACAAACCCATATTCAACATAGTTTCTAACTAGGAACCTAGAATCAAGAAAAGACTATGAAAATTAGTACAAATAAATGGAGTTTTTCTTTTTTCCCCTTTGAACCAACGAAAATGTACGGCATATGAAAAAATATTATCTTCGCATAAAATACTTTCAAAATAAATTTATTTCATGTTGTGTCAAATCACCCCCTGGACTACGGAAAGAGAGGGGATTGCAACCCTAGATATTTTCCCCTTGTCGCATTATTTTTGTACGGCGTTGCGGAATAATGGATTAGAAGCAGTATTGAAATAGTATGACACAGATGCCGTACAAAATCAAATGACCAAATTTACCCTGGTAATTGACGGAAAATAAAAAAAAAATTTCGACTTTGCGGCTCCACATTTTTTTACGGCGCTACGCGTTTTCCTATTATTTCTCACGGATCTATCGATGGTAAGAATGCCGTACAAAAATATATGACCAAAATGTACCCACTCTACCTGTACTTTCGAATTCTCACCTGCACTTAGTTGGACAGCTTACAAGTGACGACATAGTGCTGAATCTTATTATTTTATGCTCTTATATCGTTCTCGATAGGTCACCTGGTGGTTAAAATGACCCATAAATTTTTCAACCCGGGCCTGTAGTCTATATGCTCGTCGCTGATCTAGTTCATAATAAGTTTGACATTAATCGGATTCACTTAACGGAGAAAATTACTGACATTTGGTTGAAACGACCGCACCGCTGTTCTCCTAGAAACAAGCGCGCAAAAATACTGTCCGATATTTTCAAACTTTTTTTGAAGAAGTCGAATTCATTAATTATTCATTATATTTTTATGGAATATGTATTCCACTTCAATTGAAATTTCTCCAAACGTTTTGCCAACTGTTTCCAGAATTCAGAATTTCAGACTGCTTCGAAATTTTGTCAACTGCATCGAAAATTCACTAACTGCTTCGAGAATTTACCAACTCTGAGCAATATTTGGCATGCCCCTAGATCAACTACATTGACATTTGTTCAACTGCTTCAAAATTTTATTAATTCTTTCGAAATTTTTCTAACTGGTCTGAAATTATTCCAACTGCTTCGCAAAATTGCCAACTTTGATCAACATTATGCCAGTCCCTGTATCAACTCTATTGAAATTTTCAAACTGTTTTAAAATTTTATCAATTATTTTGACAATTGTTCGAACTGTTTCGAGAATTTGCCAACTCAGATCAATATTGGGCACGTCCCTAGACGAACTCCATTGACACTTGCCCAACTGTTTCCATAATTTTTCCAAATGCTTCGAAAAGCTAACAACTGCTTCGAA
The DNA here is from genome assembly GCA_013421045.1 of Propylea japonica. Classification (NCBI taxonomy): domain Eukaryota; kingdom Metazoa; phylum Arthropoda; class Insecta; order Coleoptera; family Coccinellidae; genus Propylea; species Propylea japonica. The sequence continues at coordinate 11,368,317 of CM024243.1, read as the reverse complement.
AAATTGCATAATCTGACCAACCTGTATCAACTCCTTTGAAAATTTTCAAACTCTGTTCAACATTGGGGGGATCGTCCACCACCTATCTCCCCCTTGAGCCTGTCCCTGCCTTGAACGACAGAATAATATTAATCAAATGCAAAAATACTTCATACACGAGCCTCTTCATTCAATAGAACTTCTCCACGCTGATCTGCCGGTCTGAAACAATCAGCCCCAATTCAAGAAATATGAATAATGAAAGACGGCGCACATCCAATTCAGCTGGTCTCATTCAATTTTCATCAGTATTATTGAGCAATTTATTTCTGTCGCTGTATTTTCATTCCCCGGAAATGTGCCTGGATAGTTTTTAATTGAATTTTAGATGACCTACTGTGTTTTTCCCGCCATTTCTCCATTATTGGTTGGATTAAATCGTCGTTGAAAGGTCAATAAGGGTTTTCAGGCACGCCGACCAGTTCTTGTGCGTTGTTAGGATATTGTTGACGTAATATGCTCATTAATTTTTTCTGCTTACCAAATAAGTGATTGAATGTTTGTTGACGTAAAATTTTTGATGATAGAAAATTTCTTGAAATGTTGTTGGGGCTTTTTTCATCTTTTTGGCCTTTTATATTCAATTTTTCGGCCAACATTCGCCAGCCGTCATCAGGAAACACTCTTGAGGCTTCAACGTCCAAAAAGCAACTTCCTTCAAATTATGTTTTTTTATGAGTTTTATTGAAAAATCTACACATATTATGGTATTAAGTGAATATTATACACTGCGCAAAAAAATCAACGCACATTATGGAAATCTCAAATTTATTCTACAACTGAAGGTGATCTCGATGATAATTATTTTTATCAGAATTATGCATGCATATGTTATCCACTTTCAACGTTTTTCTTCAATACAGATGTTTTTTCCCAGCAGGAATAAAAAAAGAATGAGACTATCAGATTTTGAATGAATTGGCTCCATTCTGAAATCAGTTTTTCTCGATCAATTCTAGAGATCAATAGTTTTTCTTTCGTTTGATTTTCTACACTCGATCGCTATGCAACGTGAAACACGCAATTTGACCCAATAGAAATATACCTGAGCGGTAGTTTGCGAGAAGAAGGATGGACATACACAAGAATTGCAGAACGGTTTGGAGTTTCCCATACAAGTGTGTCCAGAATGTTGCAGCGATTCAAGGAGACAAGTATGAATGTCCGAAGAACAGGACAGGGTAAACCACGGGTAACAACTACCATTCAAGACAATAAGAAATCGCCTCAGAGAATATGATTTAAGGCCTCGTGTCGCGGCAAGAGGCCCAGCTCTTACCCCAGCCCATCGAAGGGCGCGTTTGGATTTTGCGAGAGAGCATATCCATTAGGAAGAGGCTGATTGGGAAAGAGTTCTCTTCACAGATGAGTCTAGATTCTGCCTCTACCATTGTGATCAACTTTTCCTTGTATACATACGTCCACATGAAAGATATGCTCAGTGCAATTTCCTGAATACTACTGGTTTCGAAGTCGATATCTTTGACTGCTCGCACAGACCTAGTGGTCGTTGATAATGGAGCTATGAATGCTGATAGGTATATAAGGAACATTCTTGAAGAGCATGTAGTGCCATTTGCCCCATACATTGGTGAAAATTTCATTTTTATGGACGATAATGCCAAACCCCATCGTGCGCGCATCGTTCAGGAGTACCTTGAAGAGGTTGAAGTCTCTCGAATGGAATGATCAGCAAGAAGTCCAGAACCTCAATGTATAACGGTCTAATTCATCGTTATGTTCAGAGAAAACAATATTATTTCATTTTGATTCTGATGCATATTTCGTACGAAATTTAAAAGCTTTTCTCAAAACATCAGTTCTGAGGATTGAAGAAGGAAAAGCCAATTAAAAAAAAATAATAGAACCTTCGAGAAACCATCTATGTATCTGGTGGACAGTATAAGCTGAGAATACCTATCGATTTGTTGATCAACTGATATATTTATGTATGTGGTTGCTTCAATTGAACCAACAGTTTTCGCTTTTTTTTTATAATATAACTCGATATAAAGGGTTTTCCAATAAGAGGTGTTATTATTACGAAGGAGAAAAACAATTTCAAGTTTCAATTTGACAAATTTTCACGAAAATCTACTGTAAACAAGATGATGAATTAATTTCATATGGCTCTTCCACACTCCACATATACCATACTTTTAGGTAAATCTTTCAGGACGTGAACTTGTCTCCTGAAATAATTGAATGAATACCATGAATCCGATATTTTCTCTCATTTATTACGATCTCTTTTCCAGTTATCTTAACAACGAAAAGCATAAGACAGATACTGACAAATGTCCTGATTTGAGATATAAGGAATGAACTTTCTGACAAGATTAATAGTCCCTCAACGTACCAACCAACTAATCAGCTCGTGTAATACGCTTTTTGCCCTGTAAACTAATCCATTTTTGGAGCCTTCGTTGTGAAAACTTCAGTAAGAACAAGATCCGCTCGTAGATTTATAGCCCTGCATCCCCGGGGTCTAAAGACAAATCACTCTGTACAGGACATGCAAAAAGAAGAGAGGAGATAAACGTTATATCTTCTGACTTATCTCTCGAGGCGGACATTTGACCAAAGTTCTATATACCTAGTATACGTCTTGCTGCCAACCGACATTTCAGACAATGAAGATATCTAATTGGTAGACATAGAAGTTGAAACTTCTCTTTTCTAATTTCTTTCATTATGCCGTACTTTGAGTGCGAAATAGTGTTTTATTTCAAATTCGCAGTTTTCATCATAATCTGTTCTTTCCTTGACAAAAAACCCTGTAATGTCTGTATGCGTGAAATTAATTTCCTATACTCCGGTTCCATTTGAATCCATTAGAAATAGTTTACAGAAACATATGAAAACAATACATACAGGGTGTTTCATCATAGCCTGGACAAACATACAGGGTGTTTCATCATAAACTGGACAAACATATATTTTCGTGTAGAGGATATCGGGAGAATCATTTTTGCCTTATACAATATATCCCGTTTTCGAAGCATAAGCGAGATACAGGGTGTCAAACGTCATTTTTGAGCAAGATTCTTATGAGTGTGGTCAGTTATGTATAACACTTGGTGTAACGGTTTTTGGTCAAATCTCAGTATTTTTGGGTCCTCTATCCAGAAAGTTGACGAACTCCGAAAAAAAATTTACAAAATGGCGGAAAACTGCAATGTTCCAAATTTTTTTTGCGGTTGTCAAATTGACTTTTGTTTTCTGAATGAACACAATTTTCTAAGACTTTCTGTGAAAAAATTTTTTCAAAAATCGAACACAAATTTTTTTTTGCATGTCTACAGCGATGAAAAAATTCACTCGAAATGGATGAAATTTTGTACAATTGTACTTCTTGAATTATCAATCACGAATATGAAAACAGAATCGTAAAATATCGAACGGTTTCGTTACTACAGTCATTCAAATGTTTCGTTCGGACCTCTGAAATATTGAAAATAAAATTGTTTTGGGTTCTAGAATCAAAATGATTAAATTATTGGCATGTCTAAACATTTTAGATGAATTTAAACGAAAAAAATCAGTGAAACTTAGTTGGGACTCGAAACGACGTAGGTATTAAATAGGGAAATTGCACTGTTCTAAGGATATTAATATTCGTTGCCAGGCAACGGTAGTCTGTAGTTCATAGAGTTTGACTACTGGCTAAATTATATTCACTGAAATTAAAATACCAGTCCAACTCTATGAACTACGAACTACTGTTGCCTGGCAACGAATATTAATATCCTTAGAACAGTGCAATTTCCCTATTTAATACCTACGTCGTTTCGAGTCCCAACTAAGTTTCACTGATTTTTTTTTTCGTTAAATTCATCTAAAATGTTTAGACATGCCAATAATTTAATCATTTTGATTCTAGAACCCAAAACAATTTTATTTTCAATATTTCAGAGGTCCGAACGAAACATTGAATGACTGTAGTAACGAAACCGTTCGATATTTTACGATTCTGTTTTCATATTCGTGATTGATAATTCAAGAAGTACAATTGTACAAAATTTAATCCATTTCGAGTGAATTTTTTCATCGCTGTAGACATGTAAAAAAAAATTTGTGTTCGATTTTTGAAAAATTTTTTTCAGAAAGTCTTAGAAAATTGTGTTCATTCAGAAAACAAAAGTCAATTTGACAACCGCAAAAAAAATTTGGAACATTGCAGGTTTTCCGCCATTTTGTAAATTTTTTTTCGGAGTTCGTCAACTTTTCTGATAGAGGACCCAAAAATACTGAGATTTGACCAAAAACCGTTACACCAAGTGTTATACATAACTGACCACACTCATAAGAATCTTGCTCAAAAATGACGTTTGACACCCTGTATCTCGCTTATGCTTCGAAAACGGGATATATTGTATAAGGCAAAAATGATTCACCCGATGTCCTCTACACGAAAATATATGTTTGTCCAGTTTATGATGAAACACCCTGTATACAGGTTTGGAAATTCACATCTGAAACATACGATATACAATGCACCAGACAGAGAATTCTTCCCTCCAGTTGCACAGATGAATAGTCGAGACAAGCACGTGCTGTAATACACTGAATTCGGTTGTCTTATTGGAATATTCTAGTCTTGTCTCACTCTTATCGTTGAGAGCAGCGTAGTTCATTCAGTATGGTAGGCAACAGTAAATACTTGAATCGAGTATTTTGGGCAGCCTGACAAATTAAATAATTCTATACGTATTGCAGGTCCCTACCATACTGCGATAAGAGAGAGACAAGACTAGTTATTGCAATAAGTCAAGGAATTCATTCAGTTACAGCACGTGATTATCTCGACTATTCATCTGTGCAACTAGACTGAAGAATTCTCTGTCTGATCCATTCTATATCGTATGTTTCAGATGTGTATTTCCAAACCTGTATATTCGTGTAGAGAACATCGGGAGAATCATTTTTGCCTCAAACAATATATCCCGTTTTCGCAGTATGAGCCAGATACAGGGTGTTAAACGTCATATTTGAGCAAGATTTTTATGGGTGCGGTCAGTTATGTACAACACTTAAAGTAACAGTTTTTGATCAAATCTCAGTATTTTTGGGCCCTCTATTCAGAAAAGTTGATGAACTCCAAAAAAAATACAAAATGGCGGAAAACCTGCAACGTTCCAAAATGAATGAAATTTTGTAAAATTATACTTCTTTAATTATCAATCAGGAATATGAAAACAGAATTGTTAAATATCAAACGGTTTCGTTACTAGAGTCATTTAAGTGTTTCTTTCAGACCTCTGAAATAATAAAAAAAATGTTCTGAGTTCTAGAATCAAAATAATTATCGATATGTCCAAACATTCTAGATAAATTTATGAAAAAAAGTCAGTGAACTATAAACTGCCATGATTTTGGATGAATTAATGTTTGATGATCTTTCACAAATTCCCGACTATTTTTGAGTCGGTCCAGCCTTTCCTGCCATCCCTGACGAGCCGACGCTGAACGTTGCGGATAATTATACGTAACATTGAACAGAAGCGCGGAATTCAATGGAATTCATGGTATTCACCAACCCTTCCGCTATTCAACTTAATCAAGGATTATCTACCTGAACCGACCGAATTACATGGTTCACTCCATTATAACAGAACACCCACCCCGGATATACATAATGTCTACTTCAAAGTATTCTAGTCACGCGATGTTCACGGACCATGAAGATAGATTTAAATGTGAAATGTTATAATAAAATTGCTGGTATTGGTCTTCAGAAAACCCCATGAAACTCAATTGCACAGTCTGAAAGTCACAGTTTGGTGTGTAGAGCTACGGTTTCCTCGGACAGATCGTCGACCGTCGCGTCCAGGCCGCCAGTCGCTGCGTTGTGACGGTTTTATCTAACCAATGCATTTCAGTGGTACCGCTTTCTAGCAATCGCATAGCTGGACGGCGCCTGAATGTTGAAGTTGGACGTCGCGACCGACGGTTCTGATCAGCTGAGTTTAGATTCGAGCGGTGAAGTGCAGTTCAACTTCCAGAGTTAAAGAAAGTAAATTTATTTTATGTTGGTAATTCGGAAACGGAACCTATCTCAATGTTATACAAAGCTTCTCTTCAGCAGAAATTGGACATTTTATCATATTGGTACCTTTCATTGTGCTGTCACATTTAATATAAGTCTAAACTTGTTCGAAAAGTTCAGGGGAAAGTCCGAAATACTCCCTAAATTTCATTTCATTTCATTTCCAAAGAACCTTCTTTGCACGGTAACATTGAAGGCACCTTCTGTATGACGTCTTAAAAATAATTCATCCACTGGCTGTTTGGATCTTTAAGAGTTGCCATTATCAGCTCCTCGTCTTCTTCTTCCTTCAATAATAACAGAACTATTGATTTTGTTGGGTCCATTTTCGATATTTCTTCTTACAACCACAATAAGTCGGTATTTCACGTGCACATGTAGGCGATCCACTAATAATCGAGAAACCACTTCCGACGGAAATCGCTATTCTCGACGGCTGACGGCCTGGACGCGACGGTCGACGATCTGTCCGAGGAAACCGTAGCTTAATACACGCACAAGGCATTCATTATTGGCTCGTACTTTTTCGAAGACGGACGGTGCCGAGCAGTAACAGTGGATTCTGATCGTCATGTGGACATGTTAAACATTTCTTTTGAACCAGCCCATCAAAACTTTGATGAATACAATCGGGACACTTGGTTGGTGGATCAGTACCAACTTCTATTAGACAATCCACCTGTTTCAATAGTTACGAATGAATATCGCGTATGGATTTTGAAATGGCAACGAGAGAAGAAGATATATAATCTCATAGAAAATTGTGATTCTGACATGTATCCAAATGTGAGAAAATTTGTCAGTGTACGAGCAACTTTACCAGTTAGTGTCAGTGGCGGCTTGTGACAGAATAAAGTGATGAGGCACATCAACAAAAAATATTTATCTCATTAACTCTTTTTTGTCAGCTGCATCCTTATCATCATGAAAAAATCCTTCGGTATTAATGCTCCAATGATTCTATAGCGTTTTATTGGGTGGTAATTGCCCTGAGATAAGTTTTTCAACTCGCTTCAACCAGTTTTTCACTAAATCCTATCGGAATATGTATTATTAACACTGCAAAAAAATAATTTGATTAGAGTTACTCTGCCAGTAGGCCGTAGTACTCTCATTTTGTAACCTCCGATTCGATTTTCCTACCGCACCGATAGTCAAGATTTGGAATAGGTTGTATAACTTCTTCAATTGTACATATTTTATACTTATAGAATGACTCAAAAACTGTTTTTCTGTTTTATTGAAAACTCTGCAATATCACGAGTACTGCACAAACCCAATAAACCCAAACCAGAGTGAAATTTCACTATCTTCCGCTTCACGATTAACCCGAATATGTGCAGTTTGCCGATGAAACGAAACGAAACGAAACGATCACGGATCAAGGGTAGATAGTCCGGTCAATCCAGACCAAAAAATTAGAGTGAAGTTACATAAAATCCCAACAAGCTGAAAATCGGTAAAATTGTTCAAAACATAATAATAAATAATATACAAAAGTTCCCAATCATTCCCGTGGATGGACAAAAATTTATTCAAGTTCAAAGGTCGAAAAATGAGTTTTTCGCGATTTTCAGCAAAACGGTGAGTTTCATCAAAAAGTAATTCAGACAAGAATGTAGATGTTAAAATATCTTCCAAAAATGTATCAATACTTTTTTTCCTACGAGGCACCGTTTCTGAGATAAAACGCTTCAAATGTTCTAAAAGTTGTTACTGAGGCTAGCCCATAGATAAAATATACTAGGCTAGGTTACTAGGTTACTAGGCTAGCCTCAAATTCACCTTAGAAGCCGCAATAGATAAACAACGAAGGGGAGGTTCATGATCTCGTCACGTCGATGTGAATAACGTGCTAGACAAGGAAGCGCGTGAGGCAAGCCTCACCTCACCGTTTACGCCTTGAAGAGGAAGTGAGATGAATGAACAGAAATCGGACCTTATCGCCTGTAACATGTAACGTGTTTTTGTGCATTCATCGTAACATCAGTAACGTGTAATGTTACAGACGTCTGTAGCTGTACCCGGCTTGAGATTGAGCTCGGATATTATGGAAGACGAGCGCAGTATCGTATAAAAAAATTGAGACTGAAGAACATAATGGGATGATGAAATTGATTAATAAAATATTGGATTTATTCGCTTGATATTATTTGTGATTTCCGTAATTTATTTGGTGAGGCACTGCCTCAGCTGCCTCATAGGACAAGCCGCCACTGGTTAGTGTACCAAGGGCAGAGAGGTCATTTTCCACTCTGAGAAGGCTCAAAATATGGTTGAGATGGCAGAAGAACGACTTATTGGACTAGCACTAGGTACTACATATCCTCTTATTACCAAAATCAATATTTTTTCCCTGATGAAGCCCATTTTCATCTCAACGCCTATGTAAACGAACAAAATTGACGGTATTTGCCTTCAGAAAACCCCAAAGAGAAACATGAAACTCAATTGCACAGTCTGAAAGTCACAGTTTGGTGTGCAATACACGCACAAGGCATTCATTATTGGCTCGTACTTTTTCGCTGACGAACGGTGCCGAGCAGTAACAGTGGATTCTGATCGTTATGTGGACATGTTAAACATTTTTTTGAACCAGCCCTTCAAAACTTTGATGAATACAATCGGGACACTTGGTTTCAGCAAGACGAGGCCACTTGTCACACTTCAAACCGGTCTTTACATGTTATTCAGGCGCTGTTTCCTGAAAAATTGATTTTTCGGCATCCATGGCTCCCCAGAAGCCCGGATTTGACATCTTGCGACTTTTAGTTATGGGGATAGGTACCTCGAAAGTGTAGTCTACTGCAACAATCCCCGCACTCAGATTGCGTTGAAGGAAAATATCCTCCAGGAAATTCAAGTCATCGGTCCAGAAACTTTGCGACGTGATTTTCTAAATTTGGGGGTTCGACTCGAAAAGTGACAGCAGAAAAACAGTGGACATTTGGACAGCGAAATTTTTAAGAAATGAATTCCCAAAGAGCTGAGCATTTTTTGTAGGAAAAAAAAATAAAATTGACTAGATAGTTTTATCTCTCTTTTAAATCGGAATCGAAACCAAAGTCTAATATTTCTCCTATTAGAAATCTCATCACATTTCTTTCCAAAGATGATATAGCGGAGGCAACCTTTCGAGAAAATTTGATATTGTTTTCAATTTAACATGAACATTAATCAAATGGTTGTTGTGCCACAAAATTCAAATGACGCCAATGAGGGCTACAGTTTTTTTTCTCGCTAGTTGGCGCCTCTGTTGCGTGAGGTCCTGTCAAAGTTCCTTGTACTGTCATTGATTTGTTATTATTGCAACAAATTCATATTTATAAGTGTTCAGTGTTATAAGTCGAGTGAAAAAAGTGTACATTCTATTTCTTGAATACTGTACAATATCGAGCATGCCGCAAGGTTGTGCAGTTCCGTATTGTTCAGAAAAAAAGGGAACGATAAGACTGTCCTAAAGCAGCTGATGTTACCCCTTCAAAACATTCTTATTTCTGTGAAAAACATTTCAACCCTGGTTATAAATACGTGACCTAAAGATCCTAATACAGAAAACCGTGAGTATCTAATAATCCTTTACATTATGTTGCTTCAGACACTTTACTTTTACAATTGAATAAATGTAGTTACATAGTTGTATTACTTGTAATCTACTGTTTCAGCTATTCCTAAATTAAAACTGAAATCAATACCTAGCCAATTTTCTGGGTACCAGGAAGGTGAGGACAGATATGAATAAAATACTAGTAGGTAGAGTTCTTGAACGCAGAAAGAAATTTGAAAATGCAAGAATCGTTTCAACTGTAGAGGAAAATCAATATGTAGTCAAGAGAGCTCAACTGATACTGCTTTTTTGTCGGAACTTGAGAGTAATAGAAACTTCGAATTGAAAATCTAATTGGTGCAATTTTACTCTGGATTTTACAACTACAAAAATTTTATGTTTGTTATCAATCAACTTGTTATATTCTTTCTCTAAAGAATAATATTTCTTGTTCTAAAGAATAACACTTTGTTGAAAACAACTTCTCTCTTCACTTTTATTTTCTGACTTATCACTATCTGACAACTACATACTATTTTAATTATTCTTTTATAAGTGAACATAGAACATTGGTTTCTTTCTTTCAATATGAATTTACATAATTTCAACACTTTCCCTTGTAAATGAATGTTGAAATGAAAGATGAATAAAAAACATAAAGAAAGAATGTCACTATCCATCCAATTGGCCAGTCACTTCTATTTACATAAGCCTCATCTTCTCGCTTTCCCTGAAATGAAGGTTGTAATCTTCCAGATGTCTCGGTTTCCTCAAAATTTGATCTATCCCTCAAACTTCTTTGTGATATCTCCAAATTTTCTTCTTTCTTTGAATGTAATTCTTCATCGTTTTCTTTGTCTTCTCTTTCTTCAATTTCTTCTTGATTTTGTTCTCTACATCTTCTATACGTAGCTTAACCTTGCTTTCACAATCTCTCAGTTTTTCTTCTATATCTCTTATGAGCTTAACAGTAATGCCCAACTCTCTCTTGAGCATCTCTCTTACGTGTCGCCTGTCCTGATGACCCCACCTCTCGTGATATAACTGAAGTGTGGAATTTTCCGCCTCGACATTGTTGACCCTCTCCATTTTCTCTTGAATAATCGGTTCAATTGCCGCTTTGTATAGAATTCCACCTTCTTCTCTATTTCCACAAAGAACTGTTTTTCCATCTACCTCCAGCCAACACTTGGTTGAAGTCGAGTAGAATCTGCTATTTTTGTTTCTATCTTGGGCAGCTAACACAGAAAATAAATTTTTAGATATTTTTGGAACGTACCATACATCATTCAAGGTCATCTTCAGTGTATAATCTTCAGTGAAGGATGTTATTTTTATAGTTCCTTTCCCAATGGCCTTGAGAGCTTCATTTCCAGCAGCTTTGATAACGCAGGGGCTTTGAAACTCTTGAAAGTCGACAAACTGGTCCAGACAATTGGTCACATGCTTTGTGGCTCCGTTGTCATCCACCACACTGATGTTGTACTGGTCTCACAATCAGTCTTAAGCCAATCTTCACTACTAGTACAAAGGGCTACATTGGTATCCAGGGCGTTGCTCTGAGGAGGATTCTTCTTCCGCAATGGTCGTCCATCAGCAATCCACTTTCTACATGTCTTCACCCAATGTCCCTTCTTTTTGCAATAATTGCAAATATCATTTGCTTTTTCCCTCTTGAAACCTTGGTTCTTTGATTCATCACTTTTAGAACAAGAAATATTATTCTTTAGAGAAAGAATATAACACAACTCACTAACTCGAGGAAAACATTCACTGTGAAAATATATATCAAGGACTTGTGTAAATAAATAAATTACCCTACTTTACATGAATGATTAGTGATTAGTTAGTATACATTGATCTCTGAGGTTTTCCTTTTCGCACATACTGTTTTTCTATATATTCACTTATAATGATAAATGAAAGGATTGTGTGAGGATTTATTGTTCTACTCCAAGTTTTAACACTTTTCAGCTATCACAGGTATCATGTAAGTAGGATAAAAAGCAATTTCTCTTGAAATGATAATCTACTTCTGCAATAAACTTATTTCAAATCATGATAATGCGTTTCCACTGGAATTATCATTCCTATCATAGTATTTGGATCTGTAAAAAGAAAAACCATAACTCTAAACTCAATAAATAAGCATACTTTCCGCAAGAAATGCGTATTGAAACTCTGAACAAACTCACCTTTGAATTAGCTCTCCTTTTAGCCCGCTTAATTGGGCACCTATCTTTTGTAACTCCGTTTTTAGAGCAGTGATATTCATTGATCCGTGATTCGTATTTGCTGTTATTAATCTGAATATGTATGTGAAACTCCTCACATCCTCGTAAAGATTGAAAATAAACAGAATACAGATTCACAATTACGTTTGAATATTTGACAATTCAAATTATCGTGGACCTCACGCAACACTGGCGCCTCTAGCGGAAAATTCATACGCGGTAGCCCTCATTGGAAATGTATCAAAAATATATATCCAAACTGGCGCTCCTTTCAGTTCAACAAGAAATTGTGTTTCGAAGTTGGATTTATCGTGTAAATATCCCTTTATTGATTTATAAATTCCGAGGGTATGAAATATGAATATGGAAACATGCCAAGACTAGAATTAATGTTTTCCACTGTGGCGCGTAATAGAAAAACTTCGCATATTTCAGATAGGTACCCGAGTTTTTGTACACTTTGTTGTGGAACTGACTGCCTATACGTTTCGATTTTCTACTTGGAATTGTCAGAAAAGTTCTGGGGTTTATGGGCTGATTTTTTCTTTTCAAACTGGTATATTCGATCATAACTATTTTTTTAATCCGTAAAAGTAAAATTGTGGAAAATGTGGAATGATTTCAAGAATGTGGTGTATTGTTGGCTTTCTCTGATGGTGTTCGATTCAGGTTGTTGGATAATAGTTTTTTAATAAGCCTTGTGCCGTTAATATATGTAGTACTGTGAAAGTGTATCGCGCCCATTTCATTCATCATCTGTTTGGTCTATGTGCCTCCCGACGTGTCGGCACCTCAGTTCGAAACCTTCACCCCTGCCTTGGAGCTGAAATTTCTGGATGAGACAATACTAATTGTTGGTAACTTTAATGTTACAAACTTCAGTGGAGGTTTCACATGTCCGAAAGCAGTTATATTGCGTCATTGTTGTGATCTTCTTAAGTTGCGTTAGCAAAATGATGTTTACAACGTGAATGGCAGACTGCTTGATTTGGTTATGGTGGGAGGAATTGTCGATGTCACTGTGGCCCGCTCTGATTTTCCCTTCGTCTCTGAGGATCACCATCATCCGGCACTGAATGTTGACCTTGTGTCGTCTTCTCGGGGTCGGCACGCTAGGTTTCTGGCATCAGGCAACTTGTTCTTCAACTACAGGAAAGCTAACTTTGAAGGTTTATTGTCATCCCTTCAGGGATTTGACTGGAATCATTTGGAGAAATTCAGCTGCGCCGATGAAGCATTGAACTATTTCTACGACAAACTGTTCGGGATAATTGAAGGACATGTGCCTCGTGGAAGCTGCACTCCTGCCAGGCGGCTTTGTCCTGTTTGGTTCACAAACAGTATAAGGCGCTATATTCTTCTTTTCAATATTCCGATTGCATTTTCTATGGTTCTGTCAATACTATGGCCACAAAATTCTGCATGCGGCTTATTATGAGGATATTGCAAAATTTCATTTCGATTCGTTTCGTCTGAGATATCGAGGAACAAAATTTGAATGGCCATATTTTGTGGAACACCCTGTACGATTTGGCTGGCCAACGGAGTTAAAAATCTCAAGTCTCTAGAACAATCCCTTCGAAAGTTATCGTGTTTACGATCGGACGGACTGCCATACTGACAGAATTGAATTTGACCACGTATTCATTATCAGAGAATCGAACCCTATCGTTTGAGACCTTTTTTGGCTCAAAATTCGCAAATAACAGACATTTGAGCAAAACGATATAGCACTCGTTTAACTAGAACATGAGCGTGAAATGAAATTTTGAATTTAAATAAAGGGTTTTCCTATAGGTAAGAGGTATTATTTTGATATTCAAAGAAAAATGCCATTTTTCAATATAAATGATCAGATGTTTATTTCATTATAAAGAAGAAGCTATGCCGTAAATAGTGGAAAATAACACCAGGCTAATGACCACCACGACCACGCTCATAGAACAATATCCTTTTAATGGAATTTCCCATAATGAATTCGCAAAGTGGCTGCCCTATGTCCTCACGAATTCCATTTTTGACGCTGGGCTATTGGCGTAGACTTTTACGTGGCCCCAAAGAAAGTCGCAAGGTGTTAAATCACAAGAACTCGGTGGCCAATTGTGATCATCTCTTGTTGAAAGTAAACGTTGTCCAGATCAATACTATCCAATTTACGGTGTAATGACGTTTGTGGAATGCCTAATCCCAAAGAACGACGAGGATTGGACACTCCTGGGTTTTCTTTAACACTTTCGGCTACATCAGCAATATTCTCTGCTGTTCTTGAGCGACGTGCACGGGTTTTATTCTTCACATTACTAACTCGTCCCAACAGCTAGAATTTTTCCACCAATTTCTTTATACTAGTCCGAAACGTGCTTCACGACGGCTCAAAAATGTTCGAGTTTATGAACCGTCTCTGCCAAATTTTCACCATTTTTATTGTATAGTGTTGTATTTTAGTGATTTCAATGCGTTCTTGAAGCGTGTATCATTCCATTTTTATTAATGGCGTAGTTTGTTCTTGTCAAATGTCAACAAATGAAAGCTTCAAACGTGACATCTACCGAAATAGCGGGCTATTCAAAATAACACCTTTTATTGGAAAACCCTTTATATCCTATTCAATTGCAGTATTTCGAATCTCATAACTTTATCGAACTTAATATACTCATAACGACCTCACTGTTTCCTTCAATCAAGGTTGAGATTATCAAATCCCGAATACCTACTATTGTGAGTTAATATTACTTGAAAACTTCTCAAGAAGCAATCTGCGAATTCTTCGAGTCGTATAAACCAATTTATTTCATCCATGGATGATCACGAGTATTCAATTTTTCATTTTTGTGGCTGCGATATGATTATTATTGCGATCAATACAGAAGCGTACGTCTACCCAATAATATCTACATTTGCCTATGTTCCGAGTTCCTCATCTCTCAGTCTGAGAAGAATATGAAATATAATTAGCAGAGAAAATTTCCCGTTAGTAAAAGTTGCTGGTTGTACTGGAAAAGAGTCAATTGAGAAATTAGAAAAGAGATTCACGAACAAAATGAACGGTTTGATACAGTGGACCTTCTCAAGGTTATAGTAGGAGAGCTGGCACGAATTTTAGGGTAGGTATTTGAGGCAAGCTGAAAACTTGTCAGATACCTCTCCTATTAAATCCCAACTCGGGATGGCAGATTTGGCTGGTGAGTAGCGGGGCTAAATAAACCCCTACATTTTTAAAAATATATTTGTTTTTGCCCCAAAAATATATTTGAGTCAATACGCAATTTATATATTATGTTGCAGATAATTTATCGGGTTTTTAACATTGCCAGACGCGTGCAAAAATATTTTGCAAAAAATTATTAAAAATGTTTTTGAGGCAGCTTGACATTTTAATGGAGTGTTATTTATAACTGAAAAATATCTACCTTGTATTATTGAATTCATTAGTTTTAGTTTTTGAGAATGTTTTTAATGCAATTATTAGTTTATTGATTAGATATTTATGAAATAAATCTGTATTTTCAATTGGTGATACCTATTTCAGTTAATAAATTTTTATTCTATCCAGAATTTGATTATTGATCCTCATTTCTCGATTCCGAAAGGAAGTCAGATGAAAGTTCGTTGCAGGTATGTATTATTTTCATGAAAATAAATTTCCTCACTCATCGATAACTTGCACGAATCCATTTCTGATTTCCTTTTGGAAATTGAATTTCAAAAAACTTTTTGCCTCTTGTATATGGGTGTACCTACCTATTCAAAAGGTGCACTACAGAATTCTTTTTGAGGCAGCTTTACGATACAGATTCCTTTTTCAATTGAGCTTTTTTAACGAATTAGTAATGTTGTACAAAAAAAGATGGCGTTGAAGCTTGTTCTACTAGTGTCTCCGTTTAGTTAGTCTATGACAAATACCTTGGGTTGTTTTAATTTCTATTTATCAATTTCAAGTGGACAAAAATTTACGTCTGTCATAAAATATTACTATATACAGGGTGTCCCGTAATTAGACCGAAAAACTTCTAGTGGACACTAAAGATCGTATTTTAGAGAGATTCGACCCAAATCATATAATGCCAAATTGCTTCGTTAAGGAGCTAGCGCCCTTTGAAGATGACGTCCTGTCCACTCTTTTTGCCACATATTCGCAAAACGGAGTCACATAAAGTGCTGAAAATTTACACATTGGCTAGTATCAGAAATACGCATCGATTAGATTGAGTTCATTTCTTTCATGTCAAGCACAATCGTATTATTTGGAGGGGCGAAGGGTATTTTTGGTTGGACTTTTTTAACTTTCATAATTTCGCGAGATTTACATCATATTCATAAACTCTGATGTTTTTTCTTGAAAAAAGATGCTCTTGTATAATAACGCCCAGATCCACCATTTCTGAAAAAAATAGATTTGAAATTTTCTCTCTTTTCACTAAGTACCCAATGTACACTTTAGTTTTGAATTTATTCTCACTTGATAATGCTTAGGCATCTTTTTTCAAGAAAAAACATCAGAGTTAATGAATATGATGTATATCTTGCGAAATAAGGAAAGTTAAAAGTTTCAACTAAAAATACCCTTCGCCCACTCTCCCCCCCCCCCAAATGATACGATTGTGCTTGACATGAAAGAATCTAACAATCTAATCGATGCGTATTTTCGATATTAGCCAATGTGTAAACTATCAGCAATTTATGTGACTCCGTTTTGCAAATATGTGGCAAAAAGTGTGGACAGGACGTCATCTTCAAAGGGCACTAGCTCCTTAACGAAGCAATATTGCAATATATGATTTGGGTCAAATCTGTCTAAAATATCATCTATAATGTCCACTAGAAGTTTGTCGGTCTAATTACGGGACACCCTGTATATTCTTTTGTGATGTAGTTTTCCCTTTGTTATTTGTATCGTATATTATGTATCTATTTTTTCTATTGTGATTATTCTCATAATATATTATATTTCGTTGAATTATTTTCATATTTCTGCCCTTAAATACATTTAAGATGAACTAAAATATCTCCTAGATAATTAAAAAACGTTACGATATTATTTGAATCCCGCCGAATTCCCGCCATATCACCAGTAGTTCATGCATCCAAACGCCTGGTGTCTCTGATGATTGTGAAACCATAGACAAACTAAAAAATTAGATGAGCCACTCGTATATTCCGCGCCATCTGTCGGAGGAGGAGACTAATACACGAAAAAATTATTTTCAATTTGATAGTTATAGATGTCGTTGCATTCATGGAAATCCTATCGAGAAAATAGTAAGTATGTAAAATCATTATTATCAAAAAACTTTTGAATTGTCAACTGACACGTTCTTTTTGAAATATAATAAATTTCGATATGCCTGCAAGAGTGAAGACGTGCTGTGTTATTGGATGTGAAAATCGAGATGCAAGAAGGTAATTATAAAATTCATATGTATATTCTGTTACCTATAAGAATTAAGATACTCGTAGTTTTCAAAAAAGTTTTTCATGTATTGAATAAGTTTAGTCGGTAAATACTCATATTTTGTATTATTGAATTCATTATTGTTAGTTTTTGAAAATGTTTTCAATGCAATTATTAGTTTATTGATTAGATATTTATGAAATAAATCTGTATTTTCAATTGGTGATACCTAATTCAGTTAATAAATTTTTATTCTATCCAGAATTTGATTATTGATCCTCATTTCTCGATTCCAAAAGAAAATCAGATGAAAGTTCGTTGTAGGTATTATTTTCATGAAAATAAATTTCCTCACTCATCGATAACTTGCACGAATCCATTTCTGATTTCCTTTTGGAAATTGAATTTCAAAAAACTTTTTGCCTCTTGTATATGGGTGTACCTACCTATTCAGAAGGTGCACTACAGAATTCTTTTTGAGGCAACTTTACGATACAGATTCCTTTTTCAATTGAGTTTTTTTCACGAATTAGTAATGTTGTACAAAAACAGATGGCGTTGAAGCTTGTTCTACTAGTGTCCCGTCTATTCTCCGTTTAGTTAGTCTATGTGTGAAACCACCTCTTGGCTCTTAGTACGTGCGTTACTGCGTTGGGCATCTAGAGAGTTTATTTATCTATGATCACGAGTGACAGGTCACGAGTATTCAGTTTACTGTTATTACGATCCATATGGAAGGCACCGTCTAACCAATTATACGTTTGCCTATGTTCTGAGTCGCGCATCTCCCCTTTCTGAAGTTATAACGCCCAAGGGAGAATGTCCATGAATTACCTATATTAATCTTCAGAGGGCGGAAACATCAAGAGTACATATATTAATTTAGTGAGCGAACATATTCAAAATAGCAGGAAACCGCATACCCATGATAGGTTCCACAAGGATTTACTATTTTTGCATTTAAATCATATTCACAAGTTCAAAGGAGAAAGGTTGAACTCTGAAGTCATACGTGTTCATCAACCATGCTTAATGGGAAGTTGATTTACACAGCAAGTGGTTCATGAAAATCTTAACGAAAAAACAGTCGAGTGGTCCACGAAGCAAGTAAATGTCATGCTTCGATGGTTTAGTATTACATCTCCCAAATTGAAATACAATAGTTATTTAATCAACTAGGTTATTAAAGACAGCGACTAATGGTCGGGATATTTTAATGCGCGAGCGGAGCGTTAATAGTTCGAGACCATTAGTCGCTCGATTAATAACCGAGTTGATTACAACATTTTTCCGCCGATCTCAATACGAATTGTGTATAAATACTTGATTGAAATACATTTCTTAATTCTTCCTTTCACTTCTCCTACAAATTTGGCAATATGTTCAAACTTCTTATAATTGTGAAATTTTATGTTATTTAGATTCTAATATGTTCTGTTTTGGTTTCTATGTATTACTTTAAAAATATTACCATTAATCGTGTTCTCTTTCTTCGTAGAGTTCTTCAATTCTTTTGTGAGTAATCTTCCAATGAGATTAGACAGGGTTTTATCTGAAACAGTGAATTGAATTGAAAAATAATATTTTTTACAGAATCGCATGAAGCTGCGACAATATGAATTCTACCCTGCCGTTCATCTTAAGGATTCTCGATGGAATTATTATTTTAGTTAACCTTCTGCTATAGAAAAGAACTCGCATTTGAACCTTTACATTTCCAGAAATATCATGTTCAACGTATTCCTGTCTTCAGATCGAGGACATCTATCTTTTCATATGTCCTCATAACCTGAGCCTGAGATTAACCTCATCCCCTGACTAACGTGGGGAGCGTCGAGTCCAATATCTGGCTCCTTTCCAAAATGGAAGTATTATTGTATCACATTATCCCCAGCTGGCAGCTGATGTGTTTCTTTACCGCCCCCAGTTCACGTAATAAATTCTTCCTTTCACTGATTTCAACTTGTTTCAATTCGATTACCAGTGATGCCCAATTTATTGAATGTATTTACGGTTATTTAGAATGCAGAAACCTATTGATACAAGCAAAGATAATGACGCTGTAGGTAGTAATTATTTACAAAAGGTTGATACACAAAAGAGAATACAGTTATACTAACCACTCAGAACAGCGTGACTTCAACACTAGAAAAATAAGATATTCTACAGCCACAGCAAAGATTGAAAAAAATAACAATTTGTCAGAGCAGATGAGGAAGCTACATTAATATAAAGAAGGTTTTGTTAACCTTCCGTTCCATATTTTGATTTTGTTGTGATAAGTCATAAAGAATCACTCAAAATTCTACGGTTCGCATGAAACTGCGAAAATAAAAATTCCACCCTGGTCTTCATATCTGCTAGAGAAAGACTCACATTTGAACCTACACATTTTCAGAAATATCATGTTCAACGTATTACTGTCTTCAAGAATCCAGATTGAGGACATTCATCTTTTTATATGTCCTCATAACTCAGCCTGAGATTATCCTTATCCCCTGACTAACGTGGGGAGCGTCGAGTCAAAATATCTGGCTCCTTTCCGGAATAGAAGTATTATTGTATCATATTATCCCCAGCAGGCAGCTGATGTGTGTTTCCATACCACCCCAAGTTCACGTAATAAATTCTTCCTTCAACTGATTTCAACTTGTTGAAATTCAATTACAGTGATGCTCAATTTATGTAATGTATTTACGGAGTCTCCGGTTGCCCTCTCCTGATATGCTCTCAGTTGTCCATTCACCCTCTTAAGCACGAGTTGAGAACAATAATGGCACGAAGTCTGCTAACAGTGAAATAATTTAGTTGAAACAAGTAAAATTTCAAGGGAATTGTTGTCTTTACCTCCACAATTCTCAAGTACATCATTTGTTCTTATATTTTCTGTAATTTTCTACCTCTTCCTTTCACTACTCCTACAAAATTGGCAATATGTTCAAACTTCTTACAATTGTAACATTTTATGTTATTTAGATTCTGATATCCTCCGGTTTGGTCTTTAGGTATTGCTTTGAAAATATTACAACCAATCGTGTTCTCTGTCTTTGTAGAGTTCTTCAATTCTCTTGTGAGTAATCTTCCAATGAGATTAGGCAGGGTTTTATCTGAAACAGCGAATTGAATGGACAAATACTATTTTTAACAGAATCGCATGAAGCTGCGACAATATAAATTCTACCCTGCTGTTCATCTTGAGGATTCTCGATAGGATTATTATTTCAGTTAACCTTCTGCTATAGATAAGAACTCGCATTTGAACCTTTACATTTCCAGAAATATCATGTTCAACGTATTCCTGTCTTCAGATCGAGGACATCTATCTTTTCATATGTCCTCATAACCTGAGCCTGAGATTATCCTTATCCCCTGACTAACGTGGGGAGCGTCGAGTCCAAATATCTGGCTCCTTTCCAAAATGGAAGTATTATTGTATCATATTATCCCCAGCCGGCAGCTGATGTGTTTCTTTACCGCCCCCAGTTCACGTAATAATTTCTTCCTTTCACTGATTTCAACTCGTTTCAATTCGATTACAGTGATGCCCAATTTATTGAATGTATTTACGGTTATTTAGAATGCAGAAACCTATTCATACAAGCAAAGATAATGACGCTGTAGGCAGTAATTATTTGCAAAAGGTTGATACACACAAGAGAATACAATTACACTAGAAAAATTAGATATTCTACAGCCACATCGAAGATTGAGAAAAACATCAAGCTGCCAGAGCAGATGAGGAACATGCATTAATATAAAGAAGGTTTTGTCTACTTTCCGGTTCATATTTTTATTTTGTTGTGACAGGTTATAAAGAATCACTCAAAATTCTTCGATTCGCATATAATTTCGAGAATAACAATTCCACCCTGGTCTCTATCTTGAGGATTATTGATGGAATTTTTATTTATTTCACTTAACCTTCTGTTATAGAAAAGAACTCGCATTTGAACCAGTACATTTCCAGAAATATCATGTTCAACTTATTCCTGTCTTTTAGTTTGAGGATATCTATCCTTTCATATGTCCTCATAACTCAGCCTGAGATTATCCTTATCCCCTGACTAACGTGGGGAGCGTCGAGTCAAAATATCTGGCTCCTTTCCGGAATAGAAGTATTATTGTATCATATTATTCCCAGCAGGCAGCTGATGTGTGTTTCTATACCACCCCAAGTTCACGTAATAAATTTTTCCTTTAACTGATTTCAACTTGTTGAAATTCAATTACAGTGATGCTCAATTTATGGAATGTATTTACGGAGATTCCGATTGCCCTCTCTTGATATGCTCAGCTGTCCATTCACCCTCTTAAGCACGAGATTCTAACGATAATGGCACGAAGTCTGATAATAGTGATTTAATTGCAACAAGAAAATTTTCAGGGGCATTGTTGTCTTGACCTCCAAAATTCTCACGTACATCATTTGTTCTTATATTTCCTGTAATTTCTTACCTCTTCCTTGCACTACTCCTACAAAATTTGGCAATTTGTTCAAACTTCTTGCAATTGTGACATTTTATGTTATTAAGATTCTGATATCCTTTGTTTTGGTTTCTATGTAATATGTATTGCTTTAAAAATTTTACCAACAATCGTGTTCTCTTTTTCGTAGAGTTCTTCAATTCCTCTGTGAATAATTCTACAATGAGATTAGATAGGGTTTTATTTGAAACATCGAATTGAATTGATGAATAATATTTCTCACAGAATCGCATGAAGTTGCGAAAAAAAAAATTCCGCTTTGGTGTTCATCTTGAGGATTATTGATGGAACTATTTATTTCAGTTAACCTTCTGTTATAGAAAAGAACTCGCATTTGAACCAATACATTTCCAGAAATATCATGTTCAACTTATTCCTGTCTTTCAGATCGAGGACATCTATTTTTTCATATGTCCTCATAACCTGAGCCTGAGATTATCCTTATCCCCTGACTAACGTGGGGAGCGTCGAGTCCAAATATCTGGCTCCTTTCTAAAATGGAAGTATTATTGTATCATATTATCCCCAGCAGGCAGCTGATGTGTGTTTCCATACCACCCCAAGTTCACGTAATAAATTCTTCCTTCAACTGATTTCAACTTGTTGAAATTCAATTACAGTGATGCTCAAATTATGGAATGTATTTACGGAGTTTCCGGTTGCCCTCTCCTGATATGCTCTCTGTTGTCCATTTACCCTCTTAAGCACGAGTTGAGAACAATAATCGCACGAAGTCTGCTAACAGTGAAATAATTTAGTTGCAAAAAGTAAAATTTCAAGGGAATTGTTGTCTTTACCTCCAAAATACTCAAGTACATCATTTGTTCTTATATTTTCTGTAATTTTCTACCTCTTCCTTTCACTACTCCTACAAAATTGGCAATATGTTCAAACTTCTTGCAATTGTGACATTTTATGTTATTTAGATTCTGATATCCTCTGGTTTGGTTTTTAGGTATTGCTTTGAAAATATTACAACCAATCGTGTTCTCTGTCTTTGTAGAGTTCTTCAATTATCTTGTGAGTAATCTTCCAATGAGATTAGGCAGGGTTTTATCTGAAACAGCGAATTGAATGGACAAATACTATTTTTAACAGAATCGCATGAAGCTGCGACAATATGAATTCTACCCTGCCGTTCATCTTGAGGATTCTCGATAGTATTATTATTTTAGTTAACCTTCTGCTATAGATAAGAACTCGCATTTGAATCTTTACATTTCCAGAAATATCATGTTCAACATATTCCTGTCTTCAGATCGAGGACATCTATCTTTTCATATGTCCTCATATCCTGAGCCGGAGAGATAATGACGCTGTAGGCAGTAATTATTTGCTAAAGGTTAATACACACAAGAGAACACTAGAAAAATTAAATATTCTACAGCCACATCGAAGATTGAGAAAAACAACAAGCTGCCAG
This sequence comes from Propylea japonica, assembly GCA_013421045.1. Classification (NCBI taxonomy): domain Eukaryota; kingdom Metazoa; phylum Arthropoda; class Insecta; order Coleoptera; family Coccinellidae; genus Propylea; species Propylea japonica. The sequence continues at coordinate 11,345,148 of CM024243.1, read as the reverse complement.
AGCAGATGAGGAACCTGCATTAATATAAAGAAGGTTTTGTCAACTTTCCGCTTCATATTTTGATTTTGTTGTGACAGGTTATAAAGAATCACTCAAAATTCTACGATTCGCAAATAACTTCGAGAATAACAATTCCACCCTGGTCTCTATCTTTAAGATTTTTGATGAAATTATTCATTTCAGTTAACCTTCTGCTATAGGAAAGAACTCGCATTTCTACCTGTACATTTCCAGAAATATCATGTTCAACTTATTCCTGTCTTCCAGATTGTGGACATCCATCTTTTCATATGTCCTCTCATAACTCAACCTGAGATTATCCTTATCCCCTGACTAACGTGGGGAGCGTCGAGTCCAAATATCTGGCTCCTTTCCGGAATAGAAGTATTATTGTATCATATTATCCCCAGCAGGCAGCTGATGTGTGTTTCCATACCACCCCAAGTTCACGTAATAAATTCTTCCTTCAACTGATTTCAACTTGTTGAAATTCAATTACAGTGATGCTCAAATTATGGAATGTATTTACGGAGTTTCCGGTTGCCCTCTCCTGATATGCTCTCAGTTGTCCATTCACCCTCTTAAGCACGAGTTGAGAACAATAATGGCACGAAGTCTGCTAACAGTGAAATAATTTAGTTGCAACAAGTAAAATTTCAAGGGAATTGTTGTATTTACCTCCAAAATTCTCAAGTACATCATTTGTTCCTATATTTTCTGTAATTTTCTACCTCTTCCTCAGTTGTCCATTCACCCTCTTAAGCACGAGTTGAGAACAATAATGGCATGAAGTCTGCTAACAGTGAAATAATTTAGTTGCAACAAGTAAAATTTCAAGGGAATTGTTGTCTTTACCTCCAAAATTCTCAAGTACATCATTTGTTCTTATATTTTCTGTAATTTTCTACCTCTTCCTTTCACTACTCCTACAAAATTGGCAATATGTTCAAACTTCTTGCAATTGTGACATTTTATGTTATTTAGATTCTGATATCCTCTGTTTTGGTTTTTAGGTATTGCTTGGAGAATATTACAACCAATCGTGTTCTCTGTCTTTGTGGAGTTCTTCAATTCTCTTGTGAGTAATCTTGCAATGAGATTAGGTAGGCTTTTGTATGAAACAGTGAATTGAATTGATGCATAATATTTCTAACAGAACCGCATGAAGTTGTGAAAATGAAAAATTCGCTCTGGTGTTCATCTTAAGGATTCTCGATGGAATTATTATTTCAGTTAACCTTTCGCTATAGGAAAAAATCGCATTCAAACCTGTACATTTCCAGAAATATCATGTTCAACTTATTCCTGTCTTCCAGATTGTGGACATCCATCTTTTCATATGTCCTCTCATAACTCAACCTGAGATTATCCCCTGACTAAAGTAAGGAGCGTCGAGTCCAAATATCTGGCTCTTTCCGGAATAGAAGTATTATTGTATCATAATATCCCCAGCAGGTTGCTGATGTGTGTTTCCATACTGTTCCCCAGTTCACGTAATAAATTCTTCCTTTCACTGATTTCAACTTGTTGAAATTCAATTACAGTGATGCTCAAATTATGGAATGTATTTACGGAGTTTCCGGTTGCCCTCTCCTGATATGCTCTCAGTTGTCCATTCACCCTCTTAAGCACGAGTTGAGAACAATAATGGCACGAAGTCTGCTAACAGTGAAATAATTTAGTTGCAACAAGTAAAATTTCAAGGGGGAATTGTTGTCTTTACCTCCAAAATTCTCAAGTACATCATTTGTTCTTATATTTTCTGTAATTTTTTACCACTTCCTTTCACTACTCCTACAAAATTGGCAATATGTTCAAACTTCTAGCAATGGTGACATTTTATGTTATTTAGATTCTGATATCCTCTGGTTTGGTTTTTAGGTATTGCTTTGAAAATATTACAACCAATCGTGTTCTCTTTCTTCGTAGAGTTCTTCAATTCTCTTGTGAGTAATCTTTCAATGAGATTAGGCAAGGTTTTATCTAAAACAGCGAATTGAATGGACAAATACTATTTTTAACAGAATCGCATGAAGCTGCGACAATATAAATTCTACCCTGCTGTTCATCTTGAGGATTCTGGATGGAATTATTATTTTAGTTAACCTTCTGCTATAGATAAGAACTCGCATTTGAATCTTTACATGTCCAGAAATATCATGTTCAACATATTCCTGTCTTCAGATCGAGGACATCTATCTTTTCATATGTCCTCATATCCTGAGCCGTAGATTATCCTTATCCCCTGACTAACGTGGGGAGCGTCGAGTCCAAATATCTGGCTCCTTTCCGGAATAGAAGTATTATTGTATCATATTATCCCCAGCCGGTAGCTGATGTGTTCTTTACCGCCCCCAGTTCACGTAATAATTTCTTCCCTTCACTGATTTCAACTCGTTTCAATTCAATTACAGTAATGCTCAATTTATTGAATGTATTTACGGTTATTTGGAATGCAGAAACCTATTCATACAAGCAAAGATAATGACGCTGTAGGCAGTAATTATTTGCAAAAGGTTGATACACACAAGAGAATACAATTACACTAGAAAAATTAGTTATTCTACAGCCACATCGAAGATTGAGAAAAACAACAAGCTGCCAGAGCAGATGAGGAACCTGCATTAATATAAAGAAGGTTTTGTCAACTTTCCGCTTCATATTTTGATGTTGTTGTGACAGGTTATAAAGAATCACTCAAAATTCTACGATTCGCATATAACTTCGAGAATAAAAATTCCACCCTGGTCTCTATCTTTAAGATTTTTGATGAAATTATTCATTTGAGTTAACCTTCTGCTATAGGAAAGAACTCGCATTTCAACCTGTACATTTCCAGAAATATCATGTTCAACGTATTCCTGTCTTCCAGATTGAGGACATCCATCTTTTCATATGTCCTCATAACTCAGCCTGAGATTATCCTTATCCCCTGACTAACGTGGGGAGTCCAAATATCTGGCTCATTTCAGGAATAGAAGTATTATTGTACCATATTATCCCCAGCCGGCAGCTGATGTGTGTTTCCATACCGCGCCAAGTTCACGTAATAAATTCTTCCTTTCACTGATTTCAACTTGTTGAAATTCAAAAACAGTGATGCTCACTTTATGCAATATATTCACGGAGATTCCGGTTGCCCTCTCTTGATATGCTTTCAGCTGTCCATTGATCCTTTTCAGCACGAGCTTCTAATGATAATGGTATGTGTCGCACGAAGTCGGCTGATAGTGAAATGATCTAGTCGCAATAAGTTAAATTTCACTGGAATTATTAATAGAGTTACTAGACGAATAATTGTATTCGTGGAATATGAAGGAATTCAATTTCCTCTTAATGGAATTTATCTACTGAAAACAACAGTGAGGAGAAGCTAAATGGTTAATTGAATATGTTCCAAGTAGTCACCGCAAAAACATGTTGGCAACATTCATGCTTCCTAAAGAGGAAAAAATCCGCAGATCTTAAGTAACCTAACCTGACCTCATATAAGATTTCTTCAAACAATAACAATAATAATAATAATATTTATTAATTCCATAAAATTACACACAGTAAAAATGGAACAAGTCAGACACAAGCAAACTATTTGGAACAGTACTCTTTAAATTCATAAATACTATATGGCTCACAATTTAAAACTAAATCAAACAGAGCTTTCTTAAATTAGCGTGACTGGAAACATTTCTTATATTTGAGGGCAATATATTAAATAGACTTATTGCCATATTTTCAACATTCCTTTCTCTCAACGTTGTTTTATGAGCTGGTACAATAAGGGGACACATTCTTCTTGTATTATTTAAATTTTTGTACGGCTCAAAATACTGGCTGTATTTGCTGACAAAGATTAAAAGTCTATATATATACAATCCATAGATTGTAAGCATATTGTTGCTCCTGAAGAAACCTCTGCACGATTCTCTATATCCAAGATGTAACATAGTCCTCAATGCCCGCTTTTGAATAACAAAGAGACCATTCACATAGGAAGAGTTACCCCAGAAGATAATGCCGTACGATAGAATAGACTGGAAATTAGCAAAATAAACCAGTTTGAGCAGCTCAAAATCAACCTGATTTCTCAACATGAAAAGCATGTAACAAACACAGTTTAATCTTCCTCTAAGTTGTTCTGTATGAGGACCCCATTTTAGATGTTTATCCACTACAACCTCCAGAAAAACAACACTATCTTCAACCATGACATTTTTACCTGAGATGTTAATTGATAAGGGATATTGTAGCTTAGATCTTTCGCTATAAAAAACATACACTGTGTCTTGCCGATGTTAAGAAGAAGATTGTGGTTACAAAACCATTCTCCTACAGACGTAAGCAAGTTTTTAGATTCCTCGGTGGCGGTGGAAATATTACAGAGTTTCAGCAGATAGTTGGTATCGTCTGCAAACATACCCATTGAATGCCTTGCTGCAATTTTAGCCTTGGGTAGCCGATTGATGTACACAATAAAAAGTGCAGGTCCTTGAATGCTTCCTTGTGGAACGCCCATAATCGTCTCTTTCTCATCAGACAAAAGAAACTCACCATCCACCTCCATGACAACCATTTGTTTCCTGTATGACAAATAACTCTCGATGAGTTTTAATTGATTGTCTCTTATTCCACAGTCGTCCAAAATCTCCAGTAGTCTTTTATGTTCCACACAATCGAAGGCCTTCGATAGGTCCAAAAATAAGCCCATAGGTACTTCATCTTGTTCAATGGTCACCAAAAACTTCCTTAATCAGCTCATAAACTGCAGTTTATATATTTCTGTTTTTTACAAAGCCATGCTGATGCACTGAAAAGACATTAAATTTATGAAAAAAGTTCAGTAATCTGTTGGTCAAGATTTTTTCGAAAATTCTTGAAAACGATGGCAGTATGCTGATTGGTCTGTAGCTATTTGGATCTCCGAAAGGCCCTTTCTTGTATAGCGGTTTCACCATGGCAATTTTCAGGTTGTCGGGAAAAATGCCCTCCTTAAAAGAACGATTTATTATAAAACACAGAGGTGAAAGAATTATATCAATAGAGCATTTAATAACTTTCATGGGAATCTCATCATATTCAACATCTCAGGGCTGATCGACCAGATCTAACCTAACTAAACTGGTCGACCTGATTGGTACATTGTTCTCCATGTAGCTCCATGAAAAAATCTAATCAGCAGGCAGCTCATGTGTGTTTCCATACCGTTCCCCGGTTCACGTAATTCTTCCTTTCACTGATTTTAACTTGTTGAAATTCAATTATGGTGATGCTCAATTTATGGAATGTATTTACGGTGTTTCCGGTTGCCCTCTCGTGATATGCTCTCAGCTGTCCTTTCACCCTCTTCAGCACGAGTTGCTAACGATAATGTGACAAGCCGCACGTAGTCTGCTAACAGTGAAATGATTTAGTTGCAACGAGTTAAATTTCAGGGGAATTTTTGATACACTAACTAGATGAATACTTGTGTTCGTGGTATATGTAGGAATTCTTTTTCCCCTTAGTGGAATTGATATGCTCTAAACAACAACAAGTGAAAGCAAAATGGAATTCTACACTACTAAAAAAAATTAAAGGATCAAAAAAAAATTCCAAATTTTTCGGCAATTTTCAGCATGCCGTAACTTCGAGAGGAATGGTCGTACAAGGAATTTAAAAAAAGGAAACTGTAGCTCCAAGTGTCTAGTTTTTGGATTAGAACTTCAAAAATTTTAAGTTCCAGTGGGTTTCGAGTAATGATAGAAAAATCAACAACAAAAAAATTCTCAAAATTTTACCACTTTTTTTTTCTTGTCTACGAGCGTGGAAATTTTATCTTTGCATAATCGTTATAATGATGGGATACTTTGTTAATTCAGCTTTGATTTATTTTTTTATTGCGCCCAAAGTCCATTCTGAACACATTTACTTTCACGGACAAAGTACGTTTACGTGTTCGTTATGGTTACGTCCATTGTGAATCAGCACTTACACTTTTCAATTATGAAAGCGTTTCGCGTAACATTATTCATATGAAAATTGCAAAGTGAAAAGTTGCAAAGTACTTGATGCATTAATTTTTTTGTCGTTAGAATGCCTAGGAAAGGACTGTTTTTTTTAAATTGGATATGGAAAACATGAAAAATCCCCTCAACGCCACTTGAGAAAAAAAATTTGGTTTGTAATTTCTGAAAGGACAATATAGGTTCTTTATTTTGGATAGAGTATCCAATATTAGGAACCTATTTTTGAAATGACGAAAATTGGCATTTTTCAGTTAATCTAATTTTTTTATCAGTAGTATCAGTTTGTTTGATATGTTATCATTAAAGTTATGCCATATTTAAGCAGGAAAAATAATCAAACAATCAATATCATAGTAAAAAAGTTCCAATCAAAAAAAATATCCAAAATTTGGCGACTTTCCTCTACTATTTTTCCTTACTCAATTGTATGTCATAGCGTCTCTTCTCAATTATATCTCGATGGTTTTTTTCAACATATTAACCTATGCATTGATCATTGAGATAAATTATTTTCATGTATTGTATTATGTTAGCTCTTGATTTCAAAAGAATATATATATATATATATATCATTGAGATACCGCATAAAACAAAAACCTTCGAAGTACACTTCCAAGCCTGTCCCTCTAAATATTTTATTCATAATTTCAAACGGAGCAGAAATAAATGAACGTTTTTATCGGATTATACCAAAGCAACTGGTTGCTCATATCCCTTCATAATACCCTGCAGTCAGTAATATTCATGGAAAAGTTACATTTGTAGATGTTTCCGTAAAAAGATTCACCTCGTTCACGGTCAACATTAATTGGATCATTGAAAGTTTGGACTTGGCAGTGGAGAGTACGGAAGTGGGATAAATGTATTCAACTCCCCAATGAATAAACCATGGCGACTGAAATGTGGAAGGCCTTCTTTTGAACAGGTCGAAATATAAACAAAAACGCTCACGTACGTGAGTTCTATTTTTATATAACGGTTTATATTTCGCAGGTATTTCATATAATGAAGGAAAATTCTGCCTTCTTTTTGTTGTTCATCAGGTTTAATAGAAAATGAAGAAGTATTCTCATGAAAGTTCATTTTGTTGTTAACTCGTTGTGGAATGAAATATAATAATAACTGATCCCTATTGATAACATTATTACAGAGTGTATCCTAATTGAAGGTTAATATTTAGGGGATGATTTTTGAGTCCATTTCAACTGAAAAACTTCATATGAACTTATGTCCTAAATGTCTTACCTTTTAAGTTACAGGGTGGTAAAGTTTTCTTATTATTATCTACAATACCACTTCAGATATTTTAATGAAAGTTGTCATACATGTACTATGAATCAAGAGGCATTTTTAATGTATCACTTTTTTTAAATTTTCACCAGTGGTGTTCGTACGTAATTTGACCTTCCTATTTTGCAGACATTGCTGGTACGCCACTGATTTCTCCTGAAATAAAAATTATTTTTAAATTCTTAATCATTTCTCACCAAAGCTGATTTCTTGACTTTTTTCAATCCGATGCACGGTTTCCGCTCAAAAAAAACCGTTTCTTTTTACGATTGTAACAATATAACCATGCAGAGGCAGGTATAGTCCGTTCACGAAAGTTTGAGCGCATAGTAGGCGTTTGTTTATTTATCTGAAGTTGGCATTATTTGCTGTCATAACGTAAAAAGAAATTCAACGTTACCGAATCTACCCGGCCTCGTCCGACGAGTTTGCCAGTTATCAGAAAATTCTATGCAATATTGACAATATTGCGTATTAATTTGACAAGAAAATAAACGACCTTACCTAAAATTTTAATACAGTAGAGACTCGATAATCCGGAGAACGATAATCCGGATATTTACTAGTTCGGATTGCCGTCAAGATTGTATTATGTCCTTATAATCCGGATTTCAAGACTCAATAATCCGAATTTCCGATCGTTGCATACGTGATTTACGGTTCTAACTTGTCGTAACTCAATTTCTATGACGACGATCGGGCGTTCTTTTGGTATATAATAGTGCACAATGGTATAAGACAAAAAAAGTCAGACAAGAATAATTAATTAGTGAAATGGAATGGAATGTTTCTACCTCCAAACCATACAGCTTTGATACAGCATATGGATCATAATGATATTAAATTAACAATACTGAAATACCGAAAAGGCCTTTCAGCACATATTTTTTCGTTCCTCGAAAACGGGGATAATGTTAGCAAATGCATTTAGAGCATAAATCAATTCGATGAAGTCTGTTTATTCCATAACTCATGTCAATTACTGATATTCAGCTTCTGAAAGATATATAGGAGAAAGCTATTGTTCAGCATTCTTTTTCCCTTACAGTAAAAAACGTAAAATATCTAATTATTCCAAAAAATATATTTGTTTTATGGTTTCTATAATAAAGCCTTTATTTATTTCAACCGTTTTTTTAAATTGCATCTTTACTAAATTGAAAGACGCGGTATTCCGGATTCCTCATTAATCGGATCAACCCTTGCATTAATTGATCCGGATTATCGAGTCTCTACATACACAGTGGAAGATGCCAAATTTTCATGGCCAACCGACGGCTCAACCTTTCGTGAACGGACTATACGTATATTCAATTTTTTTTAAATGAAATATAATAAATATATAAATAAATATTGACATCCGATTAGGAAACACCTTGTATATTAATGTTATCAATAAGGACCAGTTATTATTATATTTCATTCCACAATGAGATTACAACACGCATACAGGAAACACCCTGTATAATATAAATATAATTGAATATAGCTGCAAAATGGCGGTCTACCATCCGTCATCGGCTGATGGATAAACTTCGTATTTGTTGCCAAGACTACTGCATTATCGAGGTTAGTCGCAAGGGTTGGTTTTAGATGGCGCTAATGAGGTTCAGTTCTCACTAGTTGATTGCCAAACTCATAATAACTGATCATGGAGTAGCTTGGGTCATTCAGAGTTCGCTGCACTGATGACAGCCAAAAAGCCAGAAAAAACTGTCTGTTGATATTCTGGATGATATACCGACTTTTCTATTTGACGCTGCATCACTTCCAAACTGATGCAATATCAGTAACGCTGCGTTGCTATTGGTCGATTCGGTCGAAGTGAAGTGATTTCTTCAGTTAATCAGTCAAATAGAAAAGTCCCATAACATCCGTGCAGTGTCTTTGGATATGCGTGAATAGCTCAGGAGTCTGAGTTTAATATTTGTTGATTTATCGACGAATATTTTTCTCTGCTCAATTGTTCTTATTCATTCATCTTTGGTAGTAGCCATGAACCTTTCGACTTGAAAACGAGTGATTTTTTAACAAACCATAGCAAAATAAAGCGCTTTGGGTTGGATCAGCCAAGCACTGGAAGGTACACCCCAAAATTATACCTAAAACATGCATTTCAAAGAATATTCAGTTCCGAATTCATGATAACTCTAAAAATTCGATTTAAGTTTTGGTTCGGAAGGAAATGTCATCATATATAGGGTGAGTCTTTGACTTGTACATATATTTTAACCGTAGATTCCTGAGGTCAAAAGAAACACTTTTTTCCTTACCATTTTTTCCGATTCGGCCTGGTTAAAAAGATACAGGCTGTTGAAAATCCATGATAAGCATACATTTTTAGTAATATCTCGCAAACGATTCCTTCAAATGAAATGATTTTTGAAACATAGTTTTTCATGACTATGATTAATCTTTCCCGACTACAAAATTCCGAGTACTTCGATGTTGAAAGAAAAAAAAATCTTAGAAATTCGAAAAATTGGGTACTTTGGCTGAATGCAACTCTGTCGAAAATATTCACAGAATTCAATTTTCCCTATGTGGTCACTTTGACAAATTTCAAGAATAATTCGAGAATTTGTTATCTGGAATGATGAATGGGAAGAGAACTAGCGGATTTTCTTAAAAATGGGGTTACAATGAATAAGCTCACCTCTATACTTCTTCAGTGTAAATCCTTATCTATTCAAGCAAATTTCCACACCACTTTCGAAGTACCTATTGCAATTTTGTTTCGTTGAGCTTTGACATACGTTGATCCAAATTTACATTACGTTAGAATACGTTCATTTCTCATTTATTCATCATATTTATTACTACTAAAATGACCTTAATAAGTTATTATTCATGAAGTCGTATGATTTTGAAAAACAAACTAACCACAGAACACCGATGTCAAAGAATCTAGTGTCACGTCTGTGACTTTCACCATGCGGACCACAGAACATAAATATGCGGACACCCCTTGAAATTCAATCGCCCCAACTGGTGTTTATGAACGTGAAATGTCATGCGTGTTATGGTTGAGTTGTTGTTTTGATTTTGGATCTCTTGCACGGAAGATTTTAAGAGATATTGGAAATGAATGCTGCTATAGCTAGAATAGGTGGTTTAAAAGTCAATCCGATATAATCAAAAATGAAGTATACATCAAGAAGAGATTATTCTGCTTTTCATCACTAGCAAAATTTTGGATGAATCAATCATTGCATTAGAAAATATACAACTGGTTATAGAAAAAGTGAGTTCATATTTCTTTCTTTAATACAGCAGCTTATTTGAAAATTTCGAATGGTATATCTACTCGTTTCTTTGATACAATAGCTTATTTCAAAGGTTTGAATGCTATATCTCGTACTTGCAAAAATTCAGTGGTTAGTTTACCAGTGGCGGCATAGCTCATTCTGAAAACAAAAAAGGGCTATATCTTCTTATTTAGGCCGAATTGGAAAAAATGGTAGAGGAAAAAAGTGTTTCTTTCGACCCCAGGAATATACGGTTAAAATATATGTACAAGTCAAAGACTCACCCTGTATAACGGTAGAAATTCATGTTTGGGTATAAATTGAGCATGACTCACCCCAGACTCAACAACCACACCACATCATTGAATTCACAATCAGCATGATATCAGCAATGACATGCTATTAGGAGGGTTAATTATCGATTGAAGCCGTTCCATTGAAATTCAATAAACGTGGGAAACTATGATATATGACGAAGATTTCGAGTATATTCCACGTCAACAGCTTCGTTTGTGATTGGAGAAATGGAAACGCAGGGAGATGCTCAATAAGTGCTGATTCACAATGGACGTAACCATAACGAACACGTAAACGTACTTTGTTCGTAAACGTAAATGTGTTCAGAATGGACTTTGGGCGCAGTAGCAAATTATAGACGTTTTTGTAGAGTAAGAAAATGTTTCTGTACCTTTATAATAAGTGTTCTATGAATTTTTTGACAATTGATTACTGTGAAATGTTGTCATTAATTAAAAATGTATGAAGTATTGAGTCTGTTTTTATTGAGACGATGTTTGAAAAAAAAAGAAATTGAGGAGCAAAATTCTAAAAGAAGAAAAAAACGACGTTGGTGAGTTAGACCTACAAATCACAGAATGTGAACAAATTTCTATAATTAACGTTAGAATTACGGACTACCATAAGCTCAACGTAAACGTAAAAATTACAGAGCCTATTGTGAACAGTTCCATATGATTTGCATTGGTTCAACTTTGCGTTTTTCGTTTACGTTCCGGGAGTTTTATGGTTACGTCCATTGTGAATCCAGCATAAGAAATTCTATGGCATCGCGGGCAAACAAGGTTTAACTGAATTTTCTGGCAGTTATGCGAGATGAAATCGTACGAATGAACCATTGCTTCTATGGAATTAACGAGTTGTTTGCTAACAGATGTCATAAATGTAATTGAACATAATTGGAAATTGGATGACACAGGTTCGAACTGTTTGTGTCTATGATTTTCGTATAATCAAATTGAACTGGAAAAACTCATAGTGGGAAAAAGTAAAAGTTGAATATCCACTGCGCAAAAAATTAACGCACATTCTGAAAATATCAATTTTAATGACAATTAACTCTACATCGACTTTATAACTTATTTTTTATGTTCTCTCGGGAAGGTTTTGAATGAAACAAGATACATTAAATGGAAGAAAAATTCAGGATTTCACCGAATCTTATGTGAAAGAAGAGAAATAAACAATTTTCAAAATACTGGAATGCTGATAAGTGATTTAATACTTGGTATTTCCACCCCTTGCGTTAATTACAGCTCGGCAACGACGGTTCATACTCAAAATGAGTGATCTTAAAATGTTTTGATCTAATCCTTCCCAGATTTCTCTGATTTGGATTCCTAAGTCATTAAGAGTAGCTGGATGATTTTCTGAACTTCTCAGCCTTCTATTGAGGTTGTCCCAAACCTGCTCAATCGGATTGAGATCTGGACTTCTTGCTGGCCATTCTATTCGAGAGACTTCAACCTCTTCAAGGTACTCCTGAACGATGCATGCACGATGGGGTCTGGCATTATCGTCCATAAAAATGAAATTCTCACCAATGTATGAGGCAAATGGCACTACATGTTTTTCAAGAATGTTCCTTATATACCCATCAGCATTCATAGCATCATTATCAACGACAACTAGGTCTGTGCGAGCAGTCAAAGATATTCCACTCCATACCATAATCGATCTTCCCCCGAAACCAGTAGTATTCAGGAAATTGCACTGAGCATATCTTTCATTTGGACGTCTGTATACAAGGGAACGTCGATCACAATGGAAGAGGCAGAATCTAGACTTATCTGTGAAGAGAACTCTTTCCCAATCGGCCTCTTCCCAATGGATATGCTCTCTCGCAAAATCCAAATGCGCCCTTCGATGGGCTGGGATAAGAGCTGGGCCTTTTGCCGCGATTCGAGGCCTTAAATCATATTCTCTGAGGCGATTTATCATTATCTGAGTGCTAATTTGCACCCCATGAGTTTGCGCAAGCTGATTTTGAAGGAGTCGAGCGGTTGCAAACCGTTGTCTCAACGAAGAAACTCTCAAGTAACGTACTTGAATGGCAGTTCTTAGCCGTGGTCTATCCTGTCCTGGTCTTCGGACATTCATATCTGTCTCCCTGAATCGCTGCAACATTCTGGACACACTTGTATGGGAAATTCAAAACCTTTCTGCAATTCTTGTGTATGTCCACCCTTCTTCTCGCAAAACTTTCGCTTGGGCACATTCCTCTTGGGTCAAATTGCGTGTTTCGCGTTGCATAGCAATCGGGTGTAGATTATCAAACGAAAGAAAAAACTATTGATCGCTATAATTGATCTAGAACAACTAATTTCAGAATGGAGAATACATTCAAAATCTGATAATCTTACCTTTTTTTATTCCTGCTGGAAAAAAAACATCTGTATTGAAGAAAAACGTTGAAAGTGGATAACATGGGCATGCATAATTCTGATAAAAATAATTTTCCTTGAGAACATCATCAGTTGTGGAATAAATTTGAGATTTCCATAATGTGCGTTAATTTTTTTGCGCAGTGTACGATGAGGGAGATTTAATGCAGATAGCGCAGTTGGAAATATATCATCATCAACATAGATTTATTTACCTTCAACTTTACAAGGTCAGTCACAAAATTCTAAAAATAATAAAATCATACAGTATTTATAAGACAATACTCAATCCTAAACAATATACAATATGGTCAAAATGATAACTATACGCTAAAAATTCTTCTACACTATAGAACACATTATCACTCAGGTATTTTTTGATTTTCTTCTTGAACCGGTTTGGTGGTAGTGATTTTAATTCTGTTGGTAAGTGGTTATACATTTCTGTACCAATGAACAGGAACGTGCTTTTGGTCTTCTCCAGACGGTGTCTTGGGGTGATATAATCGTCTCGGATTCTTTTCGATGTTATCTGCAGTGTGTTGTCTTTTCCTCATTTGCCACGCACCAACCTGTTTCTGCTGAACCACTCCATTGATTGCGGCTCAGATGTTCTTGCCTTGATTTCCAGAGTTACAATATGTTTCGGTTTATTAATGACTGTTGAATCATCTGTGAACAACTCAGCCAAGTCAGCATCAACACACCCCACGGTCATTAAGGTACAATATGAATAGGATTGGACCCAAGATTGAACCTTGCGGTACACCGCATTTGATCTGCACTCTATATGATGTTTTGCCCTGCCAGTCTACGAATTGGAATCTATGGTTCAGGTATGATTCTATTAGTTTGAGAACAGCACCTCTCACACCGACTGATTCCAGCTTAACTAAAAGTCTGCGATGGTCGATGCAATCGAACGCTTTCCTCAGGTCCATGCAGGATAATATTGCTTCCTCCTTATCATTGTTGAATTTTTCACATGTCGATTTCACGTGAGTGTTCTATGTTCCTCAGTTTCACATGGGAAATACACTAATTCAAAAACATAACGTATTTCCGCCCAGACGCGGGTAACAGGTGTAATTCGTCTCGGCATGTATTCATTAAGGTTTTGAATCAATGAGAGCATCACTGAGCTATTGCAAATTTTCAGGAGTTTGTACGCGAGATCAAATTTTCCTCCAAGGAGCATCCAAACATGTCCCATTGGGTCCAAACCAAATCTGTGCTTTCAGTTGGCCAGTTGAAATCTTGGATATCAACCTATGCTAAATACTCCCTGGCAATACTTGTATACATGCGTTGATGCGGTAGGCATTAGCACGAAATCGTCTCCAATAAACGGAGCATACGGAACAATATGACGCGCTACAACTTCTCTTGTTTTTTGTTTTCATTTAGTTTTCAGTTTATTTTCATAATGTTTGGATTAAAGGTTGAATCTGCGAGAGTACTTTCATAGCCATAGCGAAATTGTGGAGTTTAATGTTGCCCTAAAAACACTGTATCTCCAACAAAACTTGAGCTATTGTTATAAATTAAAGATTAAATTGTCAAGAGAAGATGTGTCTGATGATAATGAAATAAGAAATCACACTGTAGAATGAGTGGAACTACCAGGGGTTTTTCTAAAGATAGGGTAAAAAAAATATTTTGTTTCTTTGTTTCACTGTGTATAAAATGAGGTATGCCAAGTTTTCTTGAAATTCAAAATTGACGATTGATTAAGGATCAACATACATACAAATGAAAAAAACAGTCGAATCGGACTTGAGATAACATATTTATGAATTATCAAACTTCATCGATTTTTTGAGTGGATCGATTATTTTGCCGGTAAGTGCAGAATGCAAGTCTGTTTCAAAATAAGCTGCGGCGATTGGAAATATTCTTTTCGATTTACAAGTCTCCAGGAATCTGACTAAACCTTTCAACTGCTAACCATAAAGCGCCCCATACACTGTCAGTTTAACTGAACATAATCGTAAGGCCGTAGATCGGGATTGCCCACACATTTATCAGTTGATCTGAAGATAATGGACTGCAGTTTGCCCGGACTGAAGGTGTGTGGTCGCCGGGCAGGCGGGGATAGGATGAGAGATTCGCGACAGGCAGCGACCTGTCGGATAGTGATCTCATGTGCCCCCGACCACACACTGTCAGTTAGACTGCAGGCAAATGATCTGTTGTCACCGTTTCCATCAGTTTTGCGTGAGATAATTTTCGTGAGATCATTCACCAGCCGAGATTGGACTGACGAGGAAAGATGGACGGGAAACCTCCTTTCATTTCCGCATTTATTGAATTATATCGGGCCTACCCCTGTTTATGGAAAGTCAAGGACGATGCCTACGCTAATAAAAGATCGCGGGATGAGGCGTACGGTGAAGTTCTATAAAAAAAACTGTGCCGTCAGCCACCATTGACACAGTTAAAAAAAAATTAATAACTTGAGATGTGCGTTCCGTAAAGAGTTGAAGAAAGTAAAACAGCAAAAGTCGGGCTCATCGGGAGATGATGCATACACCCCGTCACTGTGGTATTTCGACTTGCAACGAAATGTGAAAGCAACGAAATGTGACACCTAGTCTCTCTATCTTGCAGCCAACTTTTCACCCAGACCCTTTTTTCTTGGGGTTCCCCAAGAACTGACAAAGCAAACATAGCGCAACGTTTCCAACGGAGCATGGTGAAAAACTGGGGATCTCCTGCAGTCCTGTTTCATTGACTGACAGTCCGCCTGCAGGTACCGGACTGTAGTGTGTGCTATCTTCAGGCTATCATCTGCAGTTCAGTACGGCCGCCTGCAGGCGGTGGACTGCTAGTGTATGGAACTCGGCGATATTGGTCTTACGATCGCCTGTTGAGGCGACGGCCTGCAGGCAATCGCATAGTGTATGGCCCCCTTAATATTCATGGCATTTTGCGCATATCCTATTCTTGAAGTTGTTCCATACGTTACAAGCCAAACAGAGAAATAATACATTGAATCCTTCATAAAAGAGCGATAAATTCTTCAGCCGCGTGCATATTTCCATTTCGCGATAAGCAGAAGCAACTTTCTTTTTCAAATACTACTTTCATATGCTAGCACGTTTCTCTAGGGAAACACATCATAAAAGTTTCGAAAACATACGACAGAATAGTCTTCCGAAAATATTTTATCTCGTTGAATTTTTCACACGTCGATTTCACGTGAGTGTTCTATGTTCCTCAGTTTCACATGGGAAATACGCTGAACAAAGGGTTCTGTCGTAATACAAAATCGCAATCACAACTTAATGTAGTCGGGATCTGGCAATTCTCCTGGGATTTTGTTTTTGTGCTGAGGATATTTCTAACATTTCTAAGAGATCTAAACGTCTACCTTTATCACCTTTATGTAGAATTTTATATTATTGAAGTCTATGAAGTGGTTGAGACTGTTGAGAGTAATACAGTGAGTGGAGAAACCTGTTGTCGATTTATTTTGTAATTTAGATCTTTTATGTTCATCAACTCTAACTCCGAGAGAACGACCAGTCTGACCTATATAAATTGCTGGGCACTCATCACATGATAATGAGTGGTGTATATATATTATCATGTGATGAGTGCCCAGCAATTTAGCGCGAACCTCTGACTCCCCTGTAATAGATATGCAGCTCCACATCGATCTGAGAAATAAAATCAAGTTGGAAGCTCTTCATGCCTGGCAGGCGCAATGGGATGCAACCGATCAAAAACTGCACGCTATCCAACCAATGGTGCACGACCCCATAAAGTTAGATATGAAGAGACAGGATAAAATATTGGCGAGAAGACTTAGAATGGGACACACAAAGCTAACCTACGGCTTTCTTATGTCTTCAGGAGATGCTCCTAACTGTGAACACTGCCCCGACGAACGTCTGACTGTGAAGCACCTAATAACTTTATGCCCATACTATGGAGATGCACGCCGACGACATGGTATCAAAGAGCACCTGCATGATGTACTAAGTTCACCCACCCAGATCGAAGCAACCATACAATTTCTCAAAGATAATGAACTGTACTCTATTATTTGAATCTTTTTTGATGTAATATTGACTACTTTCAATGTGATCTTGTGTCAATGACCATAGCTGTCGAGACACGTTAATTTAAATAAATAAATTAATAAATAAATAAATAAAAACAAAATCTCCTAATTGTAAACGATCAATTAGATTTCCGCCTGTCACCAATTTTAACATGTGTTACCTGATATGTGTATGAATATGTTCTTTCTGTGTTGATATTTATTCAGTTTTGAAAATGGGATAAAACCAGAAACACGCGTGTCAACGAATATTTTAATAAAAATTGTGAAACTTTGTCAAGTATTTTTTATCTTCTTTTTATTATTCAGCTTACCAAAATTGCATGAGTTCCTTTACATATGTTACCAGTCTCTCCTAAAGAGTGAAATAATACATTGAATCCTTCATAAAAAACGATAAATTCTTAAACCGCTTGCATATTTCCATTTCGCAATAAGCAAAAGCAACTTTCTTTCTCCAGTTCTACTTTCATATGCTAGCACGTTTCTCTAGGGAAACACATCATAAAAGTTTCGAAAACATACGACAGAATAGTCTTCCGAAAATATTTTATCTTGTTGAATTTTTCACACGTCGATTTCACGTGAGTGTTCTATGTTCCTCAGTTTCACATGGGAAATACGCTGAACAAAGGGTTCTGTCGTAATACAAAATCGCAATCACAACTGAATGTAGTCGGGATCTGGCAATTCTCCTGGGGTTTCTTTTCAATAAACTACCTCTTGAAAGAGTTTATGTGTCAAGAGATATCCTGAACAAGATCAGTTGGGAATTGATGAAGGCAATGGAAACATCCGCTTTTCATCGCTTTCAAGGAAAAAAAACCAGAAGAAAAAATGAAGTGATCTAGTTAGAAGTGTTAAATCGCTTGATTGAATTGGAAATGATAATTTAAATTTGAAAATACTGAAAACTGTTGGTTTGAATTCAATTATATACAGGATGGCTCACAGCAAGGGGGTGAAACTGCTAGTGCTAGAATGGAAACATAATACTCTATGGTGGCCTCTCAAGAATGAGGGGATGGAAGATATGTATGTTGTCCCGCTTTATATGGAATGAATGTTATGACGTTTGACTTTGACGCAACAATTTGACAATTCAGTTTTGTTAGTAAAATATGTGAACTTTGTGAAGTGGTAATCAGTGAATTTTGTCAACCTTTACTTTTTGGCTCTCTTTTGAATTTGTTTGGTAATTTTTACTATATATTCTGTGGCTCACAGTCGATGATACCTTAGATGTTTACGGCGAACTATAGTCCGTTCACGAAAGGTTGAGCCGTCGGTTGGCCATGATAATTTGACATATTCCACTGTGTATATTAAAATTTTAGGTTATGATGTTTATTTTCTTGTCAGATTGATACGCAATGTTGTCAATATTGCATAGAGTTATCTGATAACTCGCAAGCTCGTCGAACGAGGCCGGGTACATTCGACAACATTGAATTTATTTTTCGTTATGACAGCAAATACTGCCAACTTCAGATAAATAAAGAAACGCCTACTATGTGCTCAAACTTTCGTGAACGGAGTATAAAAATACGAAGGTTGTGAAAATTTTGGTTTCTTGAGTGAAATAAGTATGTAAAAAAATAATTAAAAAAATTGAATTTTGTGGTTTTGATGATTCAGTATATCCGTCTTGACACACAAAATACATTTCATTTGAATTGGTCATTCTGTTATGGAAATATAGATAATCTCCTTTTCAATATTTCAATTGAATTTTCTATGCTTCTGTTGACATTATGGCCGCTAAATTCTGCATGTAAGTTCTGTCTTACAGTCTTCATTCACAAAAAAATTTCACCTGAACCGGTTCTCCTGTTATGGAGATATAAAGTTTTTTTCCAATATTCCAATTGAATTTTCTATGGTTCTGTTTCAACTATGGATAAAAATTTCTGCATGAATATTCAGTGTATCAATCTTCATTTATAAAATAAATTTTATTCGAATCAGATATTTTTTTATGGAAATGTGATGGTTCTTCTTTTCAATATTCCAATTGAATTTTCTATGTTTCTGTTTACACTATGACCACAAAATTTTGCATGAGGCTTATTATGAGCATCTTGCATATGGCCGCAACATTTCATTTCGATTGGTTTCGTTTTGTCTGAGGAACAAAACTTTTTAATGGCCATATTTTATTAAACACCCTGTACGATTTTGCTGGTTTATGAACTCAACCGAGGTTCTTGGACAATCCCTTCGAAAGTTATTGTGATAACGGCCGTCCGGACGGCCCCACGGAAAGAATCGAATTTGACCACGGATTCGTCATCAGGTAGTCTAACCCTATCGTTTGAGATCATTTTCGGCTCAAAAGAAGAAAATTACAGACATTTGGGCAAAACGATATAGCACTCGTTCAAGGAAAAAAGTAGCTCTCAAAAAAATTACTTTCACTTTCATTAATACGGACTGTCGAAAGAATATTTATATTTTATGCTTAACGCTTTACATGTTCTTGAAGAATGAAACAATATGGTGGTATTGTGATCTGCTACATGGGACAGAATCAAAGTGGAAGGAATTAAGAGTATAATTCAGATCAAAGTCCCAGGTAGCCCTGCGTTCAAACTTCCGGATTCGTCTTTCATCTTCCTATTCGAATGATAAGATGGTTAGCAAACTAACCAAATAGACATTACACTAGTTTGTAATACGATTCGAAGCAAACAGTGTGCAGTAAGACAACGACATTACCTGAAAATCGATAGGTCTGTTTGAACATCTCGTCAAACTATTCTGTATTATGTGACCCTAAATTCCAGCAGCGTTGACATTTGATGAAATTCCACATTGTAACCAGTTTCTCAGTTAGTTTGTAAATGAAGGGTTTTCGAATAAGAGGTGTTATTTTGAATTGCCCGATATTTCGGTAGATGTCACGTTTGAAACTGTAATTTTAACTGACATTTAACAGGTAGAAACTACGCCATTCATTCAAATGGAACGATGCACGCTTCAAGAACGTATTAAAATTATTGTAATTCACTATAAAAATGGTGAGTAAATTGGGAGAAACGGTTCGTAAAACTCGAACATTTCTGAAGCACGTTGTCGGATCGCAATAAAGAAATTGGTGGAAAAATGCGATGTTGGGACAAGTTAGTGATGTGAAGAATAAAACCCGTGCATGTCGCTCAAGAACAGCCGGGAATATTGCTGCTGTAGTCGAAAGTGTTGAAGAAAACCCAGGTTGGTCCATTCCTCGTCGTTCTTCGAAATAAAGCATTCCATAAACGTCATTACACCGTTTTCTGCATTAAGATTTGGGTCTTAAGGCTTATAAAGTTCAGTTAACACAAGAACTAAAGCTGGCCGATCATCAACAACGTCGGGTCTTTGCTGATTGGGTCGTTGAAATGCATGAAAATGATCCGGAGTTCCATCGAAAAATCATCTTGAGTGATGAGGCCCATTTCCACCTCGGTGGCTTCGTCAACAAGCAAAATTATCGCATCTGGGGCTCGGAAAACCCAAGAGTTATTGTTGAAAAGCCTCCTATCTTCCACGTGTTACTGTTGGGTGCTGTTTATGGTCCGGCGGAGTCATTGGACCTTACATTTTGAAAATGAGGCTGAAGCAACTGTAACGGTGAATGGATGCGCTATCGAGAGATGATTTATGATTTTTTTGCCGAAATTGGATAACAAGACGTGTGTGCTACGTGCCACACAAGCAACGAAACCATTGATATTTTGCGGAAAAAGTTTCCGGACCGTGTTATCTCAAGAACAGCTGAGAATATTGCTGCTCGTCGTTTTTGGAATTAGGCATTCCACAAACGTCATTACACGTATTTTGCATAAAGATTTGGGTCTTCAGTTCACTTAACACAAGAACTCAAGCCGGCCAGACATCACAAGTTTCCGGACCGTGTTTTACCTCCAAGAGTTGATCACAATTGGCCACCGAAATCTTGTGATTTAACACTTTGCGACTTCTTCCTTTGGGGCCACGTTCAAGAGAAGGTCTACGCCAATAGCACAGCGTCGATTCAAGACCTAGATGGAATCCGATCATTTATATTGAAAAATAGCATTTTTCTTTGAAACCAAATAACACCTCTTATTGGAAAACCTTTATGTATTCATATTAAAAGAGGAGCTCTTTACTTTTCTGTAATAATTCTATCCTCGTTACTTATTTGAATTTAGTTGAATTGAGTAAAAACTTTCAGAGTGCTTCATGTCAGAAAGTACGCGCCGCTGTAGTGAAACAAATCATCATTTTTTTTAAATCATTTAATATTATTCTCCGCTTTCATTGTTTATATTATACCTGCTTTACTGTTAAACGCATGAATTTTCATTTTGTACTATTATCACCACGTCTGGTTTATGACGATTATAAGAGCGTTTCCACTTCATCGACTGAAGGTTAAATTCACATAGTTGGACTACCACCAGTTTGTATGAAAAACGGATAAACATCTCGCACTTCGTTCAAGGTTCATGCATTGGAGGTAGGTGTTCGTAAAGATCCCAGGAGATGGCGTTTTGGTTCAGTTATTCTCAGAGCTGGCGACATTTCTTCAAATAAGGGAACCTAGAATGCCTTTCAGACGAGACGAAGCTCCTCCATACTGAAGAGCCCCAAGAAGGGCGAAATAGCTATCTATGGATGCTCTGGTTGATACTACCACTATGCATGTTCTTTGTGCGTTGACGGGATTAGTTCCGAAGTATGGGTTTAATATTGGTTAATTTTTTTGAATCACTTAATATTATTCTCCGCATTTATTGTTTATATTAATTTGAGTATTGATGTGCCAAATATGGAGGAAGAACACTTCAAAAATGCCTACGCACAGCAGAACTTTTTCTCATATCTTATAATGAATCTACTATATAAAAATAAGTCGGGTTTTCCTCCCTGACGCTATAACTGCAGAACGCACTTACCGATTTCAACGGTTTTGCATTCGTTGGAAAGGTCTCGGGCTCCGCGAGGTTTGTAGCAAAGAAAATTCAGGAAAAATTTCAAGATATCGAGAAGAACGTGGTAGAAGAAATTGGTAAATTTCTGACATTTCTGAAAATTTCATTATTTATGACATCGAATTCAATGACAATTGTCAAGTCCCTTACGAGAGGGAAGTGCTTCCAAAAATGTCCTCATTTCAGAAGAAAAAGGCCAGATCCTAATGAAAAATGTATGAATATCGTATTTTAATCGTTTTATAATGGTTATTACTAAACATATGGTTCCAGAAACTATGAAATTATAAGGAAGTAAGTGACAATTTTCAATTCAGTTTAGAGGTAAAAAAGCTCTAGGAAATTTGCAATTTTGAGAAAGAAAACGAACAGATCCGAATCAAACAAGGTACGAATATCGTTTTTGAGTAGTTCTATAACGTTTATGAATGAAGATATATCTGAAATAACCAGGAAGAACAAAATATTTTTGACATAGGTACGTCTGATGTAAACATTTGTTCGTTTCGAGTGGAAAACGTTATTTGAATAGGTAAGTCCATATGAAATCATCAACTTCAACGTTCATTCAACGAATTCCTAACATTTCAGCCATCAAAAGCATCATTTCAGGTCGCAGTGATATTTGAGGCTTCTACTAAACCGAATTTCTCTTTTCACTGACAATAACGTAATGAGAACAAAATTCGGGGATTATAACGCCAGGAAATGATACTAAACTGTATGTATTATTGTATTATGATAATTATCGATATTTCAATATATTTTCGATTTCCTGATATGTTTACATGTCTTTTGATTCATAATAAAACCCGTTGAAGTCTGAGATAAACAGTCGTCACGTGTAACCAGGCAAGTGGTGTAACGACTAACGTCTAGGTGTGTGGACCCGGTACTCTACCGGGTTCGAATTCCCTTTCGTGACATGTTCTGCTTATTCTGGATAAGAAAATTGTTTCCAGATTCAAAGAAAGCTGATGAAAATAATTCAACATTTTCATGTGCATGTTTTATATAGATACGTTTTAGATATATACAGGGTGTTTCTATAAATCTATCAATTATTTCACATTTCTACGTTATAACAGAAAGCTTTGAATGAAATTGAAGGGGCTTTTAAATTTCGAGTGATTTGTTATAGGAGGTGGGATTTTAAATATAGATACGTTACTTAGGATTCATACGGGGTGCTCCTATAAACATGTCGAATATTTTGAATTTCTGCATTATTACAGGGACATTTTAACAGAAACGAAGAAGTTTTTGAATTTCAAATGATTTACTATCGATGGTGGTTGGATTTATACAGGGTTTTTCAATAAAAATGATTTACTTAAAACGGTAGATCTACTGGCCTGACTAGAAAATCATTGTTTTGTCACATGGACAGTTATACGTTGCGTGTTCACGAGTTGGGAAACCATCCGCTTTGTTTGTGTTAACGTCAAACCATAAAACAAAAATATGGTTAACCAAAGAGCACTTCAAAAAAAACGTATAACGCTTCAATTCAGTATTTACTTTGGATTCACTTTCATTTACTTAGAGAAGTTCAACTAAATAACACTTCATTTTGTAATCGAAATGAATTCATTACTGCTGTGAAATTAAATAAAAGTTTTCCTTTTCAAATATGAAAAAAAAATTTTTTTTCTTCATCTTTTCTCCTTTTTTTTCTTCATCTTTTAATCACCAAACGAAATTTTACATAACACGAAGCCATGTGGTGGCGAAACGGAGTTCGCCTGGTTTGCTAGTCAATATAATTATAATCTCAATAATTCATCATTCCTTGTTCGAGTATTTATGTTTCTGATTTCTTTTCTAATAATAACTGTTTTTTTCCAGGCCATGTGATCGAAATGTGAAAGACGTAGAACTGATTTCGGGTCGACTGCGACGCGTTGACCAAATAGGTCGTTTACCGAATTCAGTGCTCCAACAGCTTGCTCTCTGTGGTTATTATGAAGACCTGGAGAAAGGTGTCACACGTGAGTAGATTGAAATTTTTCATACGTAGTGTTGGTTTTTCATGAGTATTTGATTCGGAATGTTGTTGGATCTTTGGAGGAGAACAAAAGCATTCAGGCTGATGAATTTCAATCGTGTATTGTACAGTATTTGTTTGTGGTCGATTGACACCTTTACTACCTTTCTACACAACGAACAATGAGGTCTTTTGTGTGTTACCACAAAAGCTACATTGGCTCAGAAATACATATAACCTCCTTCACAAAATTGATTTTTATCGTAGGAGACTTCGCTTTTTGACGTCAGGCGCCAAGGTCGCTTCACCTAGTAGGGTAATTCTGGTTTGCCCAAAAAAACTACATTGGCATAAAATGTGCTAGGTGGTTTCTGTGGTCTATCCACATAACATACTCGTACATACAGGGTTTTCCTTTTAAGTTGGCCTATTAGACGTTTTAGGAGAACTAGTGAATATTTCGTTCTGAAATTTTAGGTGGAGCCTTGAGTGTGAAGGAACTCTTTGCCTAAAATATTTTCAAGTCGACAGAGTTGCCACGTCTATCTCAAACGCATATCTACTTTCTTATCTCAAATGGAACTACCTATATTTTCATTTATGTATCGATTCAATACCAAATTTGCAGTATAACCCACTGTAAAGAAATTTTTTGCTATGCACTGTTGTCAAGTTATTCACAAATTCCTGGAAATTTTGACATTTGCATTGCCAGTTTGGAAATGCAATATCTCGATTATTTTTTATGCGAACGGAACCAAACTCAGCAGTTTCATAGTAAAAACTCCATGCATTCATGTGGTGTATTCTCAACTCAAAATTAAAATATTTCGAGATTTTCAAATGGCAACCCCAAATTTATTTCACAGCATTCGATTGGAAATGAAAAATGAATGGCAGTCTCTTTTTACACTAATTACTTATTCTGGATAGTTTTCGAATGAGATGAAAAATACTGAAATTTTTCAGTATTTATAGTTCATGATCTATGGTCCTGTTTACGATGATATGGTTCTATGATTATGGCGTGAATATTGAAGTAGATTCTATGGTTGAAATCATGAAAAGTATTCGATGATCATGGATGTCATAAAAAAAGTTTACCCATATTATTCGAGCACGATTCGGGTTGTTTCATAATGCATGGGAAATGCCAAAAATTATTGAAAGGACCTGTAGGACCTTTAACAATCGTTATTCACATTTAGCAAGAATGACAAGAAATTCCGAAAATTGTTTAGGCTTTCTGTAATTCTGGTCTTATGTTCACTAATTATTTATTTTGGTCAGTTTTAAAATGAGATGTTTATTTTGGACATTTTTCAAATGAGATGAAAAATAGTGAAATTTTTCAGTATTTACTGTCATGTTCAATGGACATAATGCTGTGTGATTATAAAGTGAATTTTCGGAATGAATACTATTGTTGACGTCATGAACATAGGGCCAGGATTACAGAAAGCCTAAACAATTTTCGGAATTTCTTTCCAGTCATTCGTGCTAAATGTGAATAACGATTGTTAAATGTCCTCAGGTCCTTTCAATAATTTTTTGGCATTTCCCGTGAATTGTGAAACAACCCGAATCGTGTTTGAATAATATGGGTGAACTTTTCTCTATGACATTCATGATCATTTTATGATTTCAACCATAGAATTTACTTCAATAATTCACGCCATAATCATAGAACCATTTCATCGTAAACAGGACCATAGATTATGAACTATAAATACTGAAAAATTTCAGTATTTTTCATCTCATTCGAAAACTATCAAATAATTTATAATTAGTGTAAAAGAAGACTGCCATTCATTTTTCATTTCCAATCGAATGCTGTAAAATGAATATGGGGTTGCCATTTGAAAATCTCGAAATATTTTAATTTTGAGTTTCACATTTTCGGAGCAATATCTTCGGAAAACCGTACGATGTATCAAAATACTGAATATACCACATGAATGCATGGAGTCTTTACTATGAAACTGTTGAGTTTGGTTCCGTTCGCATAAAAAATAATCGAGATATTGCATTTTCAAACTATCAATGCAAATGTCGAAAGTTTCAGGAATTTGTGAATAACTTGGCAACAGTGCATAGCAGAGAAATTTTTTTGTGGGTTATTCTGCGTATTTGGTATTAAATCGATACATAAATGAAAATATAGGAAGTTCCATTTGAAATAAGAAAGTAGATATGTGTTTGAGATAGACGTGGCAACACTGTCGACTTGAAAATATTTTAGGCGAAGAGTTCCTTCACCCTCAAGGCTGCACCTAAAATTTCAGAAGGAATATTCACTAGTTCTCCTAAAACGTCTAATAGGCCAACTTAAAAGGAAAACCCTGTATATTGGAGTTTCCTTTCCCGATCACGTACGGGTGATATATCATAAAACAATAACCTGTAAAAACCAAAGATTAAGGAAAGAAAGATCGGAAACGCCCCTACAACTCTAGTACTAAAATCTAGGTGGCGCCGAAAAGGATACATTTTTCAAAACAGAAAAGTGTTACAATTGGCGCTAAATTTGAATTGAATTATTATTACATTAAATTTAGACGCCCAGCTCAGAAAAACATCCCTATCGATAAAACAGAGCTAGTGCTTTGCTTCGTTATAAGGATGTTATTTTTCATCTCAACATTGTTTAAAATGAATTGATATTAATGGAATGCGACATTGTATTGATATATAATAGTTTTATTAGAAATCATTACTCACAAAAATGTAATGATGAAATCGAATACAAATCAATAATTTTCTTATCACATCAGTAACCGAATTATTAAAACAATTGAAAAAACCACAATTTGACGATGGAATTGAAAAACAATGGAAATTTCAACAGAATAGTGCTTCGCCATTTATTTTTATTTGATCTGTAGAAAAATGTTAACCGCTCATTCTATAACAGCTGCTGAGATCAATATCTCTTCGCCCAGAAAACTGTATCCATTTGAGAGCACTGAAATTAAAAAAAGAAACAAGGTTTACCCAGGTGCAATCATGGCAATGTTTTCAAATGTCCTTGTTTTGCTCATGAGCCTAGTGATCGACTTTTTTTAAAATTGCTGGTTTATCAGGTCAAATCTCGAAAATGCTTAGTGGCATTTTCCAGATTCGAACGGATGAACCAGCCTTTTTCTCGCTTACGAAAAATTGGTATATTTGAACTAAGCTATTCTACTTGCCTTTCGAAATTGGAAAACTCGATCATGTTGAAGTAGAGCATTCGTCTGCCATTTGAAGTGACTCAGATTATCATGAAATCGTTGCAACTTGCTTCAAAATCTGTTCCTGGAGATTACGAATAATTCGTTTAGAATAATTACATTGGAACAATTTTTTGATCAACTTTGATCAAAGTTTCATTGAGCTTCTATGAGTTAATCAGGTAGCTATTCTTCATTTAGTGCAAATGGTCAGAATAAATAACATATTGGGTAATTAACATGAAGAATGGCCTTCCACAGCGAACGGTTCTAGGGCCAATTCTGTTCGTAACTTTTCTCAACAAATTTTTCAATTTATAGGGGAAGTGTGCCCATGTTGGCACCCTTAACGAATTATTTACATATTTCATTAAAGGAATATTTTTCTATGTCATCGAGTGTACAGATTTACTGCTACTCGTATGTAGTATGCATTCTTATATATAGTTTCAATATAAATTGTTAGAAATTTGGATTATAACACTTTTTGAAATTTGGCCACGGGTGCCATCATAAGATCACGTATGTCTTTTGATGGCATATAACTTAAAATAAAAGGATATTATTTATTGAAATGTTTTATTGAAGAAAATAGCAGTCCTTTTTCATGAAAATGAAAATATAAGTGTAAAGAAACTAAATTTACATTTTTTGGCATCGTCGAAATATAAAAATATAACTTTATACGCACAATTCATATACGAATATGATTTGCACTAGCACACTCGGCATGGCACCAGCTGGCACATTTCTGGCAACGCAACCAATTCTCCCTTGATCGAGACATGGACAACAGCTTATAACAATAATAATCTATCTTTGGAACTTTCTAGCTAGCTTCTCTCTCTCTTTCTTTGTCTTCTCTTCTCCTTCCAACTTCTTTTCTTTTATGTCAGGGGTTGTATTGAGGATTCCAACTTTTCCTCGTTTTCTTCCTCTGTTCACTGTAGATTCTGCAACGGCAGTTGGCAGTGGTGAGAGTTCTTGTATGATTTTCAATGATCTCGATACTTCACTTGAAACCATTTTCATTATTTTCGGATACCTCTAATATTTCTGCGAAGTACCACGCTTTGAAGGAATCGTCTCTTGATCTTGATTCTTTTTTCTATGATGGCACCCTATGCTATCATAGGAACACTCTGGCTATGCCATCATAAGCATAAGTAACATATATTTTTCAACAAAGCGAAAAAGGTAGTAAAAAGACGAAAAAACCTAAAACTTTCACAATAAAAGCATTGTTATGGAGTGATTAAAGGAAAGTATAATCCTTTTTTACACAGATTTTTTGAATATCCAAATAAAACGAAAAAGAATGAAATAACTATCATACATCAACACTTACCCAAATGATTGAACTCTTATAACAGTCACAAATTGCCACGTATTCAAGGGTAACTACGTATATCAAGCGTAAATGCCATTTGACGTAAAAACTCAGTAAATATAAGTTTGTTCAGTTGATGTTAACAGACTTCTTTGAAGTGTGCCATCATAAGCAGGATGCCATCATAGGCATACTTCCCCTAATACTATTTCCGAATAATTCGAAAGAGGTTTGAAAACTTAAACAATAAAGTATCTAAGATTAATCATGAATTGACTTCAAACCTATGAATTGACACCGATTGTAAAAAACGAATTATATAGCTTTTTCACTCACTAACGTGAACAGACCACAATTTAGTGTCATTACGGTCGATAAATCGAACAATTGAATCTTCTTCGATATGATCGCAAGGCATTGATATCATACATTCAAAAAATTATTCATAGGAAAAGATTATACAGTGGGATCCAACAAAAGCTTAACACTTCGATTATCTGACTCATTGTGGGAAATCTTTGCACTCTCGCAACCATAACCCACTAACAGGTTTTGAGTAGGGATGTTGATTAACCTTATTTTGAAATTTGAAATTTTCAGAAACTGTTACTTAAACCATGTTTTAGATTTTACTACCCTAATATGCAAGAGAAATATGTTACAGGTTGTTTCTAAATAGATGGCGAATTTTGATTCGAATTTGTATCGGAAACCTCTTTATTTCAACTAATCGGCCATCGGTTTTCTCTCCAGCGATAAATAAATAATTTCTTATGAACCATATGCAAAAACTTACCA
Organism: Propylea japonica; assembly: GCA_013421045.1. Classification (NCBI taxonomy): domain Eukaryota; kingdom Metazoa; phylum Arthropoda; class Insecta; order Coleoptera; family Coccinellidae; genus Propylea; species Propylea japonica. Next base: position 11,315,573 of record CM024243.1, on the reverse strand, counting down.
TGTTTTACATTCTCTTTTTTAATGATAGATATCATTAATTACATCTGCCAAATTAATGATATCTATCATTAAGAAAAAAGAATGTAAAACATGGTAAGTTTTTGCATATGGTTCATAAGGAATTATTTATTTATCACTGGAGAGAAAACCGATGGCCGATTAGTTGAAATAAAGAGGTTTCCGATACAGATTCGAATCAAAATTCGCCATCTATTTGAACAACCTATAACTTTTTTCTCTTGCATATTAGGGTAGTAAAATCTAAAACATGGTTTAAGTAACAGTTCCTGAAAATTTCATCTTTTGGCGTGAAGGGAAAAGAAATAGCTGAAAATTCAACACGAAAAAACAGTTTTTTGTGAATAACTCAGAAAATATCCACTTTAGGGAAGGGGTGTGATGCATACACTCACATCATTTTTTAACGTAGATTTAATATCTGCCATAAAAAAATGGGGTTCTAATTTGAAAAAATTGATTTTTCACGATTTTGTCATCCCTAACTTTGAAAGCGATTTTTTCACTCCCTGTATCATGAATCGCGATTCAGATTTTTAAAGTAGATACATCAATCTTACATCTTGAAAAATTCCAAAAATGAAAATTTCCATCCAAAAACCTCGAAGTTATTCTTGTTTCAGCGGAGCTCTATTTTCGATTTTTTTTTTCGTATTTTCCCGCTCAGAGAGAATTTTCCTACCAAAACTGAAAAATGTTACATCAAAATAACTTGAAATTTTCTAAGGAATCTATTTCTGCAATAAATAAATGGTGTTCTAATTTGAAAAACGGAAGTTGACGTCATTTCCGGAAAAACCGGAGGTGCTCATGCCTTGAAAATATTTTAGATTTCATCAGCATCGTGAAATACTTATAAGTGCTGAATTTCATGAAAATACGTTCAGTAGTTTCCCGTATAAATATGGGCGAGGTTCCTCGTGAAAGACCCTGTATAATAGTGGAGGAGGAATTCCTTTTGTAATAAGTTTATTTAATGCTGGAAATGAGCACCATTCACTTCGATGCAGTAATGTGAGTTAAGCTGAAGACGTTCGCGCACATTGATCAAAATTTCTGGTGTAATTTGAATTTTGATGGTGATCTTATCAATGATACGAGATCGCCAGGTTGGGAAATGTACATATTGGATTTCAGGTAACCCCATAAAAAGTCCAGTGGAACCAGATGAGGCGATCTGGACGGCACTCAATATGTGTCCTTCTAGGCCAAGCAATAGAGGTTTTTTACGTGACAAAAATACTACCTGAAATCTGACTGTGCAGTAATGCAATAGGTAGTTTCTACATGTTTTTCATGATAAATTCCACTCCTGAATCGTCTTAGGTTTTTTTTGAGAAGCGAAAAATAGCCAAAAAAATCCAAAATTTTTCTTTTTCACTTATAAAACGTGAAGTATTGATCTGATCGAAAAGCTGTTAAGTCACTTTTTGTAGATAATTCAAAAACAAAAAAAATGAGAGGTGACACGTCTCAAGCGGAAGACTAGTTTCCGAGAAAAGTACAAAAAACTGAAAAAAAACATCAATTTTTCGAAAATTCATAACTCAATCAATTTCTGAGATGAAGCGTAGTTGCCCTGAATTTAAGTAGTTATTAACATATACTTTATTGGTGCACAATTACAAAGCTGTCGGATAAATAGTTTTTGCACAATCGCAGTTTTCCGAATTCGACGTACTTTTTTCAAGAAGGTCGTGATACTGGGCTACTAGTCGGATTTGAATTTTACAAAAAGCATTTTAAAGAAGAAATAAAATTCTTCGAATCATTTATTTTCTCGATACCGACCGATAATGTTAGTGGGTGAAAAAACGGCGTCAAACAGGAGCAAAAAGGCTCGAATGCATCAAACTAGTCGCGTAGTGGGAGTCGCCCGGTACGCGACGCGCGAAAGATACAAGGTATACAGTTTTTTCCCTCGCGTAGCGGGCGACTCCCACTCCGCGACTAGTTTGATGCAACCGAGCCTTTTTGCTCCTGTTTGACGCCGTTTTTCACCCACTAAACATTATCGGTCGGAATCGAGAGAATAAACGATTTGAAGAATTTATTTCTTCTTTAAATGCTTTTGTAAATTCAAATCCGACAAGTAGCCGAGTATCACGACCTTCTTGAAAAAAGTACGTCGAATTCGGAAAATGCGATTGTGCAAAAACTGTTTATCCGACAGCTTTGTGATTGTGCACCAATAAAGTATATGTTAATAACTACCTAATTTCAGAGCAACTACGCTTCATCTCAGAAATTGACCAAGCTATGAATTTTCGAAAATTGATGTTTTTTTTCAGTTTTTTGGACTTTTCTTGGAAACTAATTATCCGCTTGGGACGTGTCACCTCCCATTTTTTTTGCTTTTGAATTCTCTACAAAAAGCGCCTTAACAGCTTTGCGATCAGATCAATACTTCACGTTTTATAAGCGAAAAAGCAAAATTTTGGTTTTTTTTGGCTATTTTTCGCTTCTCAAAAAAAAACCTAAGACGATTCAGGAGTGGAATTTATCATGAAAAACATGTAGAAACTACCTATTGCATGACTACACAGTCAGATTTCAGGTAGTATTTTTGTCACGAAATCGACATTTCGATAGCTCTATTGCTTGGTCTATTCTTCCAAGTTTCTATCGCAATGGTCGGACGAATCAGGGGGTCGCCATTTCGTTGGAAAATGATCGTTTGTTTGTCTACTACTTACATTTCCATCAATCTTCATCCTTGAAAATTTAATGTATGTTCATGGTAGTGAGAAAAATTATTGTTTGTAATCCGACATTCATAATTATAATAATAGAAATAAATACCACATCAGGAAAAACTTTCTCAGATTAACAAAGTCTCAAAAGAGCCCAGAGTTCTTTGCAATATCGCTTTACAATAAACTACCTCTTAGAATTAGGAGTTTGCCAAAACCCAGATTTCGCAACAAGTGAAGCATTTTATTCCGTAGTAAATTGCTTTCTCTACAGCTAATGAACTTTACCTGCCCAGCCTGTTGGTCTTCTTACTACAGATGTTTTTTCACACAAAAATAGCATAATACATCAATTATTACAAAAAGTTGGTGCTATAGGATCAAAAGGAATATTTTTATGCGATGTCCGTAAATCTAAACTTGGAATTTCATCTTATTTGGAGTGAATTATGAAGAATATTGACTTGCAATTTTGACATTCAACTCTTTATTTACTTTTAGAAAATCGTCATGTAATTATGAGTAATAATGATAGTTAATTATTAGTATTTCTTAATTAATCGAAATCACTGTAAAATACCTCTGAATGCGAATATATCTGAAACTGATTGACGCGATCTTTTGCTTCAACACATTAATTCCAGTTCGTCAACGTGACTACAATTTAAAATTTCTATTACCTCAGGTATTTACGTCAGTGCTTTCGAACCGAGATGGAAAAGAAGTTCCCAGAAACCTGACAATTCAATTACCTCGTCTAATAAACCGGAGCAGGGAGTTGGAAATGCTAAATCCGCAACAATTTTCCGTTTTCTTGGTGTTTTGCCGTTTACGAGCTCAGGCATGCTGCATATAACATTAATGGAAGGTTTGTTCTGGGAATACGAATAAAGAAATATGTGGGATTTAACATTCGATTCTTGAGGGGGTTGAGCTTTGGTTCAAAGATATGAATCCCGGTATGAGCATAATGATGAAAGAGAAAAAAAATTATTGGTTATTTCGTCTGTCTTATGAGGGAAAATCTAGGGAAATAAAAGTCTTGAACAATATACAGGGTTTTCCTTTCAAGTTGGCCTATTAGATGTTCTTTGGGAACTAATGAACATTTCGTTCTGAAATTTTAGGTGGAGCCTTGAGGATAAAGGAAATCTTCGCCTAAAACATTGCCACGTCTCAAACGCATATCTATTTTCTTATTTCAAATGGAACTACCTATATTTTCATTTATGTATCCATTTAATACCAAATTCGCAGTATAATATAGGGGAAAACCCGGATAGATGCCCCACTTTTTGAATTTGCCTCATATTTTTGAAAATATCGATTTTATATGTCTAATTTCTATGAGTGTAGGAAGCCCCATTATTTGATATGGAATACTGAGACTTTTCTCTGACATAGCAATCCCAAATTTCACAATACTCTGATTTTTGTAGAACCCTTTTTTTGGAGATAGTTGCCTACAAGTATGGATAGTTGCCCCACCATGAATATACTGGGAGGTATAGATGCCCTTCATACTGTGTGAATCAAAAACCCAACTAAAAACAATGAGATTTTCTATGCTTGAAACAGCAACTTTATGTACGTAACATGGATCGAATTAACAACAATTGTGCATTTTTAATTGAATTTCAAAAGCATATATTAAACAAAAAGTTGCATTCTTCATATTAACATAAAGCATTATTCCACACATTCATGATAAATTAATTAAATAAGTCTCAACAGAAATGATCAGGAATCAAGTTTAAAATCAAAATAACACAATGAATCGAAAATCTGCTAAGAAGATATGGTTTTAGTTTAGATGTCCTAAGGGGCACCTATACCTCAAAAAATCAAGGCAACTATCCTTTTCGATAGGGATAGATGCCCATGAATTTTTTTAATAAATTAAGAAGAAAACAAAAACTATTTATACTCAGATGTAAACTCAATGAAACACTGTATTGGCGTAATAAAAAAATTTTTCTCCAACCATCAAAAAATGTTGACTTTTCTGTACTATTTTCAGGTGCAAAAGTCATAAATTCTCTTACCGTACAAAAATTTGCTCGTTGCTTAGCAACACTTTTAATCCTAGGATTAAAAACGCTACAATCCTTGGATTAAAAGTAAATGCATTTGAAGTCTACTTGACAATCACTGTCATGATTCTTTGTTCAAATTCATAACCAAATTATGAACGATTTTTCACTAAAACCAATTTTATTGTAATTTTGACTTGGTTGGAGAAGAAATAGTATATATTATTCGGATTAAAAGTGCCTATTTAACACGCAATTCTGCATTCGCTCGGCTGCGCCTCGCAACTGCAAATATTGCTCGTAAAAAAAATATGCACTTTTAATCCTTATAATATAATATACTATTAATGAATTTATTACCACTTCAAAAGTTATACAGCGGCAAATACCTACCTCTAAAAGTTTGGCATGTTTGTGAAGTTCGCTGCTGAGATGATCGCACACACTAGCGAAAAACGGCTTCACTTTACAATAAACCTTACAAAACTAAGGTCCAGGGTGACTGTAGCACCTACTTATAAAATTAATTTTTTGATACAAGTTTCGGAAGTTAGGTATTTCGAAAATGGGGCATCTATCCAACTGAGGCATCTATCCGGGTTTTACCTTACTAAAAAAATCTACCGCATGCATTGTGGCCAAGTTATGCACCAATTCTTGAAATTTTTGACATCTGCATTATCAGCTCGGAAATGCAATATCTCGATTATTTTCTATGCGAACGGAACCAAACTCAGCAGTCTCATAGAAGAGAATCCATGCATTTATGTGGTACATTCAGTATTTTGATACATCCTAAGGTTATTCGAATATTTCGAACCGAAAATGAAAAACTCACAAGTGAAATATTTCGGGATATTCTAATGGCAACCTCATATTTATTTTACAGCATTCGATTCGAAATAAAAAATGAATTTCATTCTCTCTTTACACTATCTTTTTATTCCGGATAGTTTTCGAATGAGATGAAAAATACTGAAATTCTTCAGTATTCATAGTCATGATCTATGGACGTGTTTACGATGAAATGGCTCTATGATTATGAGGTAGATTATTGCAGTAGATTTTATGGTTGAAATCATAAAAAGTGTTCGATGATCATGGAACTCATACCCATGTTATTCAAACACGATTCAGGTTGTTTGATCAAATGCCAAAAAATTATTGAAAGGACCTGTACGACCTTTTACAATAGTTATCCACATTTAGCAAGAATGACTGAAAAGAAATTCCGGAAACTGTTTTGGTTTTCGGTAATCCTGGCCCCATGTTCATGACCTCAACAATAGAATTCATTCCGATAATTTACCTTATAATCACACGACATTGTGTCCATAGGTCATGATTATGAATACTGGAGAATTTCAGGAGTTGTCATCTCATTCGAAAACTATCCAAAATAAATAATTAGCATAAGAGGAGACTGCCATTCATTCTCTATTTAGAATCGTATGCTGTAAAACAAATATGGGGTTGCTATCTGAAAATCTCGAAATATTGCCATTTTCGGAGCAAAATCTTCGAAAAATCTCAATCAAAATACTAAATAAACCACATGAATGCATGATATTTCTACTATAATACTGCTGAGTTTGGTTCCGTTCACATAAAAAATAATCGAGATTTTGCATTTCCAAAGTGGTAATGCAGATATCCAAAATAACGTAGCAACAATGCATGGAACAGAAAATTTTTTATTGGGTTGTACTACGAATTTGGTGTTGAACTGATACATAAATATAGTTCCATTTGAAATGAGAAAGCAGATATGTGTTTGATATAGATGTGGCAACACTGTCGACTTGAAAATATTTTAGGCGAAGAGTTCCTCCATCCTCAAGGCTCCACCTAAAATTTCAGAACGAAATATTCACTAGTTCTCCAAAAACATTTGATAGGCCAACTTAAAAGGAAAACCCAGTAGATGAAAGGTTTTTATTTGTTTCTCATTTGTAAACGTCAGATTCCTAAAACACAATATTAATCAAGGAAGTTTATTTTTTCAAGTCACTAACTTGTAAAATTGACAGTTAACTTGTAAAACTTTTACAAGTTAGTAGTATTATTTACATTGAAAGTTGTCAAGTACTTGCTTCTAATTTAATTTATTCTTCTAATCTCAGAGTTCCTGGAACAAATGTATTTCTCAATAAACGTTCTCAAACTATTCAAAAACGATATTCGTACCTAGTTATATTCGTATCTATTCGCTTTCCTTTTCACGTACTTGCTTCTAATTTCATTATCCTTCTAATTTCATCGTTCCTGGAACGAATATTTTTAGTAATAAATGTTATAAAAGTATTAAAAAACGATATGCATACCTTGTTTCATTTGGATCTGGCCTTTTTCGTCAGAAATCAGCAAATATTCTCGAAGGACTTCCCTCTCGTAAAGCCACTGACAGTTGTCATAATTTTCCGATGTAATAAATAATCATAAATAGCTTACGACATTTGCGACAAATAATTGAGATTTTTTTGGAATTTATCCCACCTTTTTACAAACGAGAAACAAATAAAATATAAAACAATACACGCAAGGTAACGGGTTTTACTGGCTCAAGGAGGTAACTGACTCGCCTGCGGCTCGTCAATTATATCCTCCATTCGCCAGTAAAAACCCTCTTACCTTGCTAGTAATGTTGTATACTATTGATTTATGGTCTGTTCCCTGTATTCATATATCATACAGGGTGAGCACAACCATTTCAATACTCGATTTCTCTCATCAACTGAAACTCCTTGTCTCTTTGATATTTTTCTACTTTCCCTATTCAAAAGATTTAGAGAGTTGATGAGGATTGCACAGGCTGCAACAAAAATTCTTCAAAAATGAAGAAAAATTTGATGAAAGTAAAACAAAAATTGACCTGTTTCAGGATTTTGACGCGCATTGTATAGTTCTTCTTCAGCCAGAATATGATCTTTTTCAAGTTGGATCTTACTATTGGAGTTTGAGAATTTCAGAGATAATTTTAATTTCAATTTCATCTTCCAGAAGAGAGCATAATATTGATGCCTCATTTTATAAACTTTTGGTTACTCCTAATTCGATAGTAAATAATATTGATTCGATTCTAAATAAAGGTTTTGATAAACAGTGAACATTATGGAATCTTTTATACTGCTCAAAGGCTGAATAGAGTTGTGAATAACTAAACCTTCATAGTTATTCAAAACTCCACGTTTATTTATCATAGTTTTGGTTTCAATATACAGGGTGTCTACTTTTGAAGTGACCAAACTTCAAGGGGGTATTATATGAAAGATTTTCAACAAAGAATGTCATATAACACATGGACGAAATGTTGACGGTTACTCGTCAATTTAACATCACCTGATGTCACGAAATATTTCTAGTTTGTTTTCTCTGAAATGATTATTATTCAGTTTTCCTTGTAGTCTCATCAAAATTGACCACATATTCGAAAGGGCAATAAATTTGCTATAAGATAAGAAAGTTTGTGTTCGAAAATGAATATCTCGATTCTGAAGTCAAATGTTTTCAATGGTTTTTTTTGAATGTTTATAATTATGCACATGTTTTCATTTCAGTAAAACATACCTCATTTAATGTATTTTCGAATGACTGCCACTTTTATGCTAGCTGTTCACAAGACATTGTTCATGGTCAGACAAAATTACTTTTGACCTCGAATTCCTCTTCAGTGAGTCCAACCGAATCATTTTGAAGCAACCGATTCTGAAAATATCAAATAAATCTTGGGGAAATTGAATCATGTGAAGCAAGCGTGCAAAAATTCATTTCAAGTTAACTAATTGAATAATAGGCAGCTTTCGTTCTTTTCTACTTAAACGGTGATTCAGAGATAACATCGAGATATTCAAATAAGTTTTTATTGGTAAACAACAACTGGTTTTTCAACCGAAAATATAACTGCAAATAATTATTTTCAATGCCAATTCACTGCAAATAACCAAAGGCATTTCCCTCGAGTTCAATCTCTTCATCTCAATTAGGTACTGCTGCGTGGGTTTTCGTTCACGACCTCGCAGATATACCGAATACTTATGCAAAAGAACTAACAACGATTGCAAAACATTATTTCATTGCATAGCCAGAATCTAGACATCTATAACAAGAAATATTTTCCACTGGTATAAAGAATATAAGCCATTAGACGTGCGTAATAATTCAAAATGTCATATAATTAATAATTATTTCAGAGCATGTGATGCAGTTTACTAATGGATCAGAGAAGATTGTGCAAAACTGTTTTGCGTAGCCTAAATTCGTATCAGTGATAGAATCTCTTTGATTTGATCAATGAAATATGTCTGCATACTTTGTTTATTGGCACACGTCTCAGATTTTCTCACGGCTGATTTGGTATGTTGAAATCATAGATTTACTAACCTTACATGGATGAGGCCTGTCATTCAACAGTTTCGGAGAATGTGATGCCAAGAGAGAGATAGAGCTAGAGGTGGCAAAAAGCCCGCAAATCCCATTTGAGAGCCAATCATAGAAATGGAAGCGGCGACAGAGAGAGACTCGTGATGCAAAAAGAAAGATAGAGCTAGTGGTGGCAAGATAATTGGATTAATTTAATTTTTTGAGAATAACTTGTTTTTTTGCTATACATACTAATATATAATATTGTTGATTGAAGTTTCTTGGGTTTTTTTAGCACTAAGTCTTACCAGTAAATAGTCATTTACTTTTAATAAAATATATTGACACCGACATATGTTTCGGCCTTATTATGGCCTTTTTCAAGGATAGTACAACCATCAATAATTCCTGTAAAATTACAAATAATGAACATCACAATGAATCAATTTAAAATTTTCCTACACTTACTATTTTCGTCAAAATATTACATTTTCAGTTATAAATATAAAACACAATTACACATTCTCACAGATATGACACAAACAAACATTGGTAAAGTTATGAACGTCAAATTAAATTTTCAAACTCAAGACGAATAAATATTACGACATCTGTATGGAATTTATAAGAGTGCAAATTGTTAAATTTTAGATAACTATCTTATTCATGTTTATACTCATTGTTGGTTTTGTAGATGGAGTTACTTAAATGATTTTATTTGAAGTTGTTATATTTTCTTTTATTTTATCAAGTTGTAATATATTTGGGCTAAATTCTTGGTGTCCGTTTTGTCATTCATAGCCTCTTTATTCTTCTTTATGTGAATCATCTCCAATATATTTCTTGTTTTACCATTTTTTTCTTTTTCTAAGATGGAAAAATTATCGAAATCCATTTTATGCTTTTCGGTTTGTTCGTGTTTCTTCAATGCAGTGATGTTTTTACAATATTTATGGCCATTTATTCGTTCCTTCATGTATTGTGATGTTTGTCCAATATATACCTTAGGGCAATCTAAACAATTTATTTGGTATACGCAATTGGATATTTTTGTTTTTGGGATTTTTGATTTCAATTTTGAGTTTAAGAAGGTTAAGTTATTTATATTTTTATATGCCAAATTTATTCCATGCTGTTTAAGTGATTTATTCAAGGTTTCTGATAAGCCCTGTATATACGGCACAGATACGTATCTGGGTGGTTCAGCCTCAATTTTTTTATTATTTGTTTGTTTTTCTGAGTTATATAGCATAAAGATTTTGTTTTTGAATATTTTGTTTATCATTTTTAGAGGATAATTGTTTTGAAGAAGTATATTCTTTGCCTTTGCTATTGTTTGTTTCCTGAATTCCGGACTTGTAAGTTTAAGAGCTCGGTCAGCAATTCCTAATATATAATATATACTAAATTGAAACACGTCTGAAAAATTGCAAGAAAGCAAATTATTCTCAAAAAATGAAATTAATCCAATTAATCTTGCCACCACTAGCTCTATCTTTCTTTTGGCATCACGAGTCTCTCTCTTTCGCCGCTTCCATAGGAGTTATAATTTCTATGGTTGAAATACAGTAAGATAAAATAATGAGATAGTATGAGATATTCCTTGTTTCTAATGGGGGCTACAGCTTATGAATTTTCCGCTAGAGGTGTTTGTGTTGCGTGAGGTCCTCAATAATTTGAATTGTCAAATATTCAACCGTAATTGTGAATCTGTATTGTTTCTTTTCAATCCTTACGAGGATTTGAGCAGCTCCACATAAATATTCTGATTAATTAGAGAATATATGAGTTACGAATCAATGAATATCACTGCTTTGAAAGCTGGGTTAAAAAAGATAAGTGCCAAAGAAGGCGGGCTAAAAGAACAGCTGATTCAAAGGTGAGTTTGTTTACTATTTCAAGTTTCTTGTGAAAAGTATGCTTATTTATAAGTTTACAGTTATGGTTTTTCTATTTACAGACTCCAATACTATGATAGGAATTATTATTAAAGTGGAAACGCATTATCATAAATTGAAATGAGTTTATTGCAGAAGTATTATATCATTTCTAAAGAAGATGCTTCTTATTATACTGACATGATACCTGTGATAGCTGAAAGTGTTACAACTTGAGTAAATAGTTTTCCAATAAGAGGTGTTATATACAGGGTGTTTCCTAAACATGCGGCAAAAATTCAGGGGGTTGTCCCTTGAACTGTTTTAAGCATGTTTTGTCCTTTGATGATTTTTGAAAAACCTCTTTGTTTCGAAGATACAGGGCGAACAACATTTTTCATATTTTTAAAATTAATAATAGTTTAAATAAAAATGCGTACCGCACTGTGTTCACTAAGTAGGTACAATTTAATTTATTTTTAAATTTATTTAACAACATTCCAATTACTAAAAACGGCCAGTTTTTTGACTTAAAATTGATAAGTTCAGATGGTAAAGGAATACAGATTAAACACGGTTTTCATTTGAATTCGTTTTGTGATGTATTAGCAATTAACATTTTATCTTTGACTATTATGAATCGCTATACACTGGCTAGAGGTGGTAATTTTCAACAGTTTTTGTAGGTTAAGTTAAATTTTCATGTAATTTTTCATAATAAAATGTTATTATCTAAAATTTTGTTTCCCCTGTATCTTCGAAACAAAGAGGTTTTTCAAAAATCATCAAGGGACAAAATATTCTTAGAATAGTCCAAGGAACAATCCCCTGAATTTTTGCCGCATGTTTAGGAAACACCCTGTATAATATGACCATCCATTTTTTTTTCATTTTTGTTCCTCAATATCTCAGGTAAAACGGAACCAATCGAAATGGAGTTTTGCGGCCACATACGAGATGCTCATAATAAGAATCATGCAAAATTTTGAGGCTATGATGTAAAAAAAATATAAAAAATTCAATTGGAATATTGAAGAGAAAAAGCTGCATATTTCCATATTGACAAGAAGAATCTTTATATTTACATAACAAGATATCCGATTCGAGTGAAATTTATTTTGTGAATAAAGATTGATATACTGAATGTTCATGCAAAGTTTCAAGAAGATCGCCTATCTGAACCGCAGAAAATTCAATTGGAATATTGAAAAGAAAGAAGAATCTCTTTATTTCCATAACAAGATATCCGATTCGAGTGAAATTCATTTCGTGTATGGAGATTGAAATGCTGAATGTTCATGCAAAATTTCAAGTTGATCGCATCATCAGACTCATAGCATTAATTTTTTTTTAATTGTCAAGTTCTTGAATATAGTAATTCCCAGAATATTTTTTCGATCGTGCTATGAGTTCGCATTTATATTTTACAAAATTTTGAGATATTAACCTTATAGCTTCACCAATGAATGAGCGTTCAAATGCACCGGCTAAGGGCTTTCTTATTTTTTCCAATTCAGCAGATGTAAGAGGTACTAAATCATCGAAATCTGACCACTTTGTACAACGTGAAATGACGGAAGGTGAAAGGTACAGAAAACACGATATTATTACCAATCATGAGGACACTACATACCGGTTTCAGTACTACCAAATGACTAATTTTAAACTCTGTAAATCATTCGCTGGGCCATTCATCTCTTTTACGTTATAATTATTCATCCGTAATATATGCATTCGTAACGTGATTACTCGAAGATCTCTAGGCCTACTAACTGCTTTGAAGGTTGACCGCCTCTTGTTTTTCGCTACCAGTACCATATTAACATGCATTAGTGAAATTTAGACTACAGTGTGGAAATGTTTCTTGGAAATGAAATTTTTGATGGCTACAAAAACAATTTTGGAACATTAGTAGGAAACTGTTGAAATATTTCATGTAACATTATATCAACAACCCAGCACCAGAATCATAGACTAACTAAATGGAGAATAGATGAGACACTAGTAGAACAAGCTTCAACGACATCTTTTTAGTACAACATTACTAATTCGTGAAAAAAGCTCAATTGAAAAAGGAATCTGTATCGTAAAGCTGCCTCAAAAAGAATTCTGAAGTGCACCTTTTGAATAGGTAGGTACACCCATATACAAGGTGCAAAAAGTTTTTTGAAATTCAATTTCCAAAAGGAAATCAGAAATGGATTCGTGCAAGTTATCGATGAGTGAGGAAATTTATTTTCATGAAAATAATATCTGCAACGAACTTTCATCTGATTTTCTTTTGGAATCGAGAAGTGAGGATCAATAATCAAATCTGGATAGAATAAAAATTTATTAACTGAAATAGATATCACCAATTGAAAATACAGATTCATTTCATAAATATCTAATCAATAAACTAATAATTGCATTGAAAACATTCTCAAAAACTAACAATAATGAATTCAATAATACAAAATATGAGTATTTACCTACTAAACTCATTCAATACATGAAAAACTTTTTTGAAAACTATCTTAATTCTTATAGGTAACAGAATATATATAATATATATTTTGAAATTACCTTTTTGCATCTCGATTTTCACATCCAATAACACAACACATCTTCACTCTTGCAGGCATATCGAAATTCATGATATTTCAAAAAGAACGTGTCAAACCACTCCTTGTGTCAGTTGACAATTCAAAGGTTTTTTGATGATAACGATTTTACATACTTACTATTTCCATGAATGCAACGACATCTAACTATTGAGAATAGTTTTTTCGTGTATTAGTATCTCCTCCGACAGATGGCGCGACATATACGAGTGGCTCATCTATTATTTTAGTTTGTCTATGACCAGAATCATCGATTACAAAACAGTTAAATCGTGTCGAATCAAGGTTTGTTTCGAACATAATTTTTTCTCGTTTGCCACTTATATAGACATTCGATACATTGCTATTTCCTATATTTATTTTATTTTTCTTCTACATTTAGATCAACTTTCGCATCTTTTTGGAGCGCTCGTTCTCCTTAAACGAGTGCTATATCGTTATGCCCAAATGTTTGTAATTTTCTAATTTAGAGACGAAAATGGTCTCAGACTGTCTGAAGACGAATTCGTGGTCAAATTCAATTCTGTTCGTGTGACCGTCCGTTAGCACAATAACTTTCGAAGGGATTGTCCTAGAGACAAGTGAGTTCGGTTCCCAAATGGCTCGGTTAAGTTCGTTAACCAGTTAAATCGATCAGGGTGTTCCATAAAATATGACCATTCAAAATTTTTCTTCCTCAATATCTCAGACAAAACGAAACCCATCCAAATGAAATGTTGCGGCCATATGCAAGATGGTCACAGTAAGTTTCATGCAAAATTCTGTGACCATGGTGTGAACAGAACCCTAGAATATACAATTGGAATATTGAAAGGAAGAAACATTTCCATAAAAAATATCCGATTCAGATGAAATATATTTAATAATAAAGATTGATACACTGAATGTTCATGCAGAATTTTGTGGCCTCAGTGTTAACAGAACCATAGAAAATTCAATTGAAATATTGGAAAAATAAATCTTTATTTTTCCATAACAAGATATCCAATTCAAGTGATTTTTTTTTGTGTATGAAGACTGTTATACTGAATCGTCATGCGAAATTTTGTGGCCATAGTGTCAACAGAACCATAGAGATTTCACTTGGGATATTGAAAAGAAGAACCCCTCTATATTTCCATAGCAAGATAACCGATTCAAATGAAATTCATTCAATGAATCAAAACTGATATACTGAATGCTTTTGCAAAATTTCAAGAGGATCACATCATCACAACCATAGAAATTAATATTTGTAATTAATTATTTATTATTTATTCCATTTTCTGAATAATTTCTAGAATATATATCCGATTGTGCTGAGATTCTGCATTTATATATTTGGTATTAATCAAAAATCCCATATAAAATTCTGAGGTGATAGTCTTATTGCTTCACCACAGAACGACCGCTCAAAAGCTCCTCCTCAGGGCTCTTCTTGAATTTTCAAATGTATCAACTAGGTAGGAAGTATGAAACAGAAACATCATGTGGTTTACTTGAAATAACAATTCAACCATGGGGTAATCTCGAAGAAACCCAATAAATTAAAAAATTTTAAGGACTAAATTTTAAGTCATAAAACAAAGATACTTTCTCAAAAATATTATCATCTCATCATTGGAGATTTTGTCTATAATTTTGTTTGTTGAAATTCTGAATTACTTAAAATAGTTTCAGCATCTGTTGTCATGATGAAGGTATCAGAGTTAGCATTTTTCAAATGACAACTAATGATATCTATTTCCATACACCTACATTGACACTGACATTTGAATGATCCATCAATTCAGCAAGATCACTTATCCATTCAGTTAAAAACAGTTACCAAATCTTTTATATACAAAGAAATTCTTATATTGTTTTTTTGTGGTGAAGGAATTAGTCAAACATAAACCGGAAGTTACAAAATGCAAGACTCAAATGAGCTATGAAAATGGGTGAACTACATCAAGAATATCAACACACTGAGTTGAGTTTTTTGGGCCTCATTTGCAAAACAGTTTCAGAACATTATTAGGATTAGGAAATTGGTAAAATATTTGAGATCATATCAACACACAACACCAGAATATTATGGATTGTAAACAGTTTATTCGATTCGAATCAAGGTTTCTTCTAGACATAATTTTTCCTGGTTTACTAATAATACAGACATTCGATACATTCCTGTTCCATATATTAATTATGTTTGAAATTGATACCTATTTTGTCTTCCACATATAGTTCAACTTTCGCATCGCTATTTTATTCATAGACTAGGAAGGAAGTATGAAAAGAAAGAAGTAACCTCAAATTTTCATATCGAACATTATATAACTAATAGAAAAATCAGGAACAGAACCTGTGATGAAAAACATGGAAAAGTCAGATATCGATTGAAATATATTCTGCGAGGATTCTGCATTTCTTAGAAACTTTATAGGTTTTCACTCCCAGTCTCTGAAACATAAATAATTAAAATGTTTGATTAAGGTGAAGTGCTCCTGCGAAAATCTTTGCACTTATTTGTCAGGAGCAAATTGGTCTTGAAAAAAATTGTTGCCTAACAGTAAAACTGAAAAATAAAACAAATAAAAGAATATTGTAATGTTTCGGTGGCTATATCAGACACCTCTTCAGACAAACTCTAAAATTCTTCAGAATTGTGTATTTTCTCATTTGTAATCTGATTGACATTCAATTCATTCACAATTCTGAAGAATTTTAGAGTTTGTCTGTAGAAGGTGTCTGATATAGCCACCGAAACGTTTCAATATCCTTTTAATTTGTTTTATTTTCAGTTTTACTGTTAGGCAACAATTTTTTTCAAGACCAATTGCTCCTGACAAATAAGTGCAAAGATTTTCGCAGGAGCACTTCACCTTAATCAAACATTTTTAATTATTTATGTTTCAGAGACTGGGAGTGAAAACCTATAAAGTTTCTAAGAAATGGAAAAGTCAAACGGATTCTGTGCCGTTGTGGAAAAGTTATATGTATAACCGAAAACTTAATAAGTAAAAAAAATTCAAACAAAAATTTTAAGTTATAAAACGAAAATGCCTTCTCAGAAATGATATAATCCAATCATTAATGACTTTTGTCGATACTTTTGTTTGTAGAAGTTCTAAAATTCTTAAAACGGTTTCAACGTAAGTCTGTTATCATAATAAAGGTTTAGGATAAACTTGAATTAAAAGAGATGTTCAACACAATTTGAAGTTGTTTATTCTTATCCTTCGAATATAGACATCTATTCCACACACCTTCACTGACCACGACTGTTGAACGATTAATAATATACAGAAAAATCACTTGCTTGTGAAATGATCAACTTAAACATTTTTCAGAAAAAAAATTATAAGATCTATAAGAGCTGTATGAACAATATGAACATGGTACAATTCTATAATTCTGATAATTCCTTCTGAAAGAGAATTTTTGTGTGATGAGGAATTAGTGAAAGATAAACCTGAAATAACAAAATGAAAAACTCAAGAGAGCTCACCAGACATGAAAATAGGTGAATTAGGGGAAAACCCGGATAGATGCCCAACTTTTTGAATTTGCCTCATATTTTTGAAAATATTGACTTTATATGTATAATTTCTATGAGTGAAGGAAGTCCCATTATTTGATTTGTAATACTCAAACTTTTCTCTGATATAGCAATCCCAAATTTCACAGAAATTTGATTTTCGTATAACCCTTTTTTGGGGATAGTTGCCTACAAGTATGGATAGTTGCCCCACCATGAAAATACTGGGAGGGATAGATGCCCTTCATACTGCGTGAACCAAAAACCCAACTGAATAAAATGATATTTTCTATGCTTAAAACAGCAACTTTGTCTACTCAACAAGGATGGAATTAACAACAATTGTGCATTTTTAATTGAATTTCAAAAGCATATATTAAATGAAAAGTTGAATTCTTCATATTAACATAAAGCTTTATTCCACACATTCATAATAAATTAATGAAATAATAAGTCTCAATAAAAATGATTAGGAATAAAATTTAAAATTAAAATAACACAATGCATCGAAAATCTGCTAAGAAGATAAGGTTTTAGTTTAGATGTCCTAAGGGGCACCTATACCTCAAAAAATCAGGGCAACTATCCTTTTCGATAGGGATAGATGCCCATGAATGTTTTTTATAAATTAAGAAGAAAACAAAAACTATTTGTACTCAGATGTACACTCAATGAAACACTGTATTGATGAAATAAAAAAAAATTACTGAATTTATTACCACTTCAAAAGTTAACAGCGGCAAACACCTACGTCTAAAAGTTTGGCATGTATGTGAAGTTCGCTGCTGAGATGATCGCACACACTAGCGAAAAACGGCTTCACTTTACAAAAACTCTTACAAAACTAAGGTCCAGGGTGACTGTAGCAGCTACTTATAAAATTAATTTTTTGATATAGGTTTCGGAAGTTAGGTATTTTGAAAATGGGGCATCTATCCAACTGAGGCATCTATCCGGGTTTTACCCTATACCCATTATACTGTCAACACACTAAGTTGATTTTTTTGGGCTTCATTTGCATGAATCACAACAAAAAAAAAATTTTTAATTTAATAGGGACTCGTTTTCACTTCAAAGTTGCGTTCATAGATATTTCTAGGATTTTTGCTTTGAAGGTTGACCGCCTCAGGATTATTTTTTTCTACTACCAGTACCCCATGCATCAATGAAATAGACTACAGTGTGTGAATTTTTCTTGGAAATGAAATTTGGGTTGCGACAAAAACAATTTCTGGACATTAGTAGGAAATTGATGAAATATTTGATGTGACATTATATCAACAACCCAGCAACCAGAATTATCGATTACAAAACAGTTGAGTCGAGTCGAATCAAGGTTTGTTCGAGACATAATTTTTCCTGCTTTGCTAATAATATAGACATTCGATACATTCCTGTTCCCTATATTAATTATGTTCGAAATTGATATCTATGTTTATCATCTATTTTGATTAGGATTTCCGTGTATTCTCAAGGACACACAGCATCGATTTTGTCTTCTAGAGATATAGATCAACTTTCTCATTTTTTTTATATGTCGACAAGGTAGGAAGCACAAGACAGGAATTAGTTCTTTATGATGAAGCATTTTTTGAAATGATAACTTTGGCTAGTTCCTTTATTCAACGTCTGAAAAACACTTAAGAATTTTCACTTTCTAAGAGCAACTTTTGTCACTTTTTGAATATTAAAAGAATAATTACATAGTATGGAAATGGACGGCCAAATAATATTTTGATTATAAAAAGTCTTGAAATCTGCAGGGAAAATATTAGAAATTTTCAATACATTCATTTTCATGAATTTGTGGCGTCGTGGTTGAGTTATTCTGTAGAGGCAAAATATATTTGTGACAATCAAACAAATTCGAAAACATTATTTGAATTCTGGAAAGAAATCAAATCAATGCGCTGGAGCACCATCATGATGTTTATGTTTTTGAATATTGAAGCATTATTTTAAAAAAAATCAAAAAGAAACCAAAAAAATAAATTTCCACATACATTGCGAATTCGATGAGAATTAGAGATCAATTCAACCAAATTTTCCACTTCCGAAGCATCACATAATAAATAAAAGAACTTTCACTCATTAAAGATTAAGTGTATAATAAAAATCAGATTGATAACTATGTAATAAAATGGATCACATTCTTAAGGGTTCTATAGTTCCATTAGAAGCTATTAAGATTATATTCCAACAATTCTATTTTTGGAAATACACAGGTTCTATCGATTATAAACTTCTCCATCTACAGACGAAGGTTCAAACCATAACTTTTTTTGCCATTTCGCTTTCAAAACAATCAAGTCAGATCACAATCAGGTAGAGTGAAACGAGTCATTCACATTAAATTATTTCGCGGAGGTCACAAAATTCGCTTTTTTTCGATAATCGAAGGTTACTGGACCAAACTACCAATTTTAATAGCCATTCGTATGTGATATTCTGAAAACTGGATCAGGTTCAACATAATTTATGCATAAATAACGTAAATTGCCATTTCAGGCCAGAAAGCCCAATTAATGTCAAATAAATTATTCATAAAAATTGGAAACAACACTGAACTATATGGCCAATAAACAAACACGCCAATATATTATCTCATTATTATTTAGGTGCAAAAATTAATCTAAAATACATTCCAATATTGTGAGCAGTCTGTGGAATTGCATATTTACGTTAGATTGATGTCAAGTTTGGCGAAGTCATAAATCATCTATTGCAGTATCAGTAAGAATTTGTATTCGATTCGAGACGGACTTTTTTTCATCATTTGACGTTGGTTTTATCCATACTAATATTACATATAAATGCGAAAGTAACTCTGTCTGTCAGTCTGTCTGTCTATCTGTTACTCTTTCACGCCTAAACGGCTGAACGGATTTAGATGATTTGGTTTGGTGATAGATGATAACCTAGAAATGGCCATAGGCTATAAATAATCACGCCATCGTTCTTAGGGGGTAGGCAGTAGGCAAATAACTAAATTGAGTTAGTGATTTTTAGTCCTTTTTGTTGGGACTTTTGCTCTTTCACGTCTAAACGGCTGAACAGATTTCGATGAAATTTAGTAAGGTAATAGATGGTTACCTAAAAACGGATATAAGATCAAAATGATCACGTCATCGTACTTAGGGGGTAGGAAGTAGGCAGAAAACTGAATTGAGTTAGTGATTTTTTTTTATGGTTTTGATGGTAGTTTTGCTCTATCATGCCTAAACGGCTGAACGGATTTTGATGAAATTTAGTTAGGTGATAGATAGATAACCTAGAAAAGGATATGGGCTATTAATATTCATGCTTTCGTACTTAAGGCGTATAGGCAGTAAGCAGAAAACTAATTAAGTTAGTGATTTTTAATCGTTTGTTTCAAAAGTTTACCTCATTCACGCCTTAAGGTCTGAACGGATTTTCATAAGACTTGGTTAATATAAAGATAGGATCCTGGGCACGAACACAGGCTACTTTTTACGGCGGGAAAATACCTCATTTCCGCGGAAATCTAGCGTGATCGTGTCAAGAAGCGCATGACGCCATAGCTACTGAAATGATTTTGATGTTTTTTTTAACTGAGTGTGGCTCGTGAGAAATAAAGTATTGATACAGTTTTTATAAATAATTTTATGATCTACAATTTTGTCTGAGGTACTTTTATGATAACACTTACCGTTTTGCTGAAAATCGCGAAAAACTCATTTTTTTGACATTTGACCTCGAATAAAATTTTTTCCTCACAGAGGCATGATGAGGAACTTTTAGACATTGTTTATAATTATGTTTTGAACAACTTCACAGAAATTCAGCTTGTTGGGACTTTATGTAACTTCGAATGTCTAAATAGACCGGACTATATGGGCGTCCTACATTTTTTACACTGTAACTGATCAAACTTGAAAGAATATCAATTTAGATTTCAATTTTTCATTGTGTTTCACTAGTTTTCAACTTTTCACACTAGTTTGATAAATTTAAGTCTGTTTTCCGATAGCTGAACTATCTGATATGGAATAAAAAACATATCAAAATACTTCTCCATTTGAAGGAATGCTACTAGAAAAACTACATCACACTAGGAAAAAATAAATCGGAATCACGGATCAAAATTTGCGATAGTTACAGGTTCATTCAATATTTTAGGTACACTCTGTATAAAAAAATGGCGCTTAAAGTGCTTCGATATTTATGTCAACTTCATTTTCTCTCTGGATGAAACAACACAGAGCTGATTCCATAAGAAAACAAAGTCCCGAAATACACTTGTCCATCCTTCGAGGGGATCACAATGAGATTATACAGCATGGGTTCCACCCTCTTTCATCTTTTCAGAGAGGATCATTGACCTTTCAAAATCTCTTCACAGAAAATATAGAAAATTGTATATAAGATGAGTTCGTCGCTTCTCCTTATTTCTCGCCTGCTGTCCGAGAATTTCGAGGGAAAAGTGGTCTCAAACGACACCGTTGGAGAATCTGAGGTACATCCGAAATCACTCTCAAAATATAGCAGTGGCGCCGTCAGGATTTTGTTTTGGGGCAGGGCTGAACTGAAAATTTTTTGATGATACAACAAATAACGAAAGTTGAAAAAAATAAAGAAGAAAAAAATAACGAAAAAATTAATCTTTGGGGCGGGCTGCAGCTCCAAAGCCCCCCCCCCTGGCTGCGCCAGTGGAATATAGTATATTATATTATAAGGATTAAAAGTGCATATTTTTTGTACGAGCAATATTTGCAGTTGCGAGGTGCAGCCGAGCGAATGCAAATTGCGAGTTAAAAAAGGCACTTTTAGTCCGAATAATATGTTATATACTATTTTTTCTACAATCAAGATTTTGGCAGAAGAGGTCCTCATAATTGTTCAACTGGGTTGCCTGCCTTGATATGCATGGGTTACGTAAAAGAAGGGGTAGACGCAAAGGAATTGGGTGACAGGAAATATCTGATTAAAAAAATCGAAAATATTTGAAGTAAAATAAGAAATTATTGAAAAATTGTTGGAATAGCTGTCCAAAAACTACGATTAAGAGAAAAAACTGTTTTCTGGAAAGCGAGGAAATTCTCGAAAAACAAATTTTTGTTCAGGAAGGACTAAGAGTAATAATAACTTTGAATTTGGCTACTTTGTTACTATTTTTTGTAATTTTTAGAAACTAGTTCAGAAAAATCTCATTGAAATATTGAAAGATACCAGAGCCCCAAAAATCTTGAGTGTAAATTGATTTGGGTTGAAAATGAACGGTGATGATCTGTTATCCTGGAGAACAGTATTTAAAGGAATTCTCCGTCAAAAATGGAAGACATGAATGAAAATTCATAACTTGCGAAAGGTGTGAATAGGAAAGCTGGATTTATAAATGGGTAGAAATGAAATCAATTCAAATTTGAATGAGCGTTTTCCCAGTATGAAGGTATATGATCAAGTGTGTGAAAATATGTGATGTTGACAAATAAGTTTTGTTCATAAAACAATTGTTTTGTTAATTTGAACGACATAGAGGTCTTAGAATATATTGACAGATAAGTTTGTATTAATTGACCTGTTACCTGGATATCATATATTTTCCAATTTCTTATTTGTGCTCATTCTGCACAAGTTTGACGTTATTGTCATAAATAGTTTTGAAAATATTTCAAATTTGAAATTTCAACTTCCTTCATCTCGGAAACCGTTCAACCGATTCGTCTCATTCATCAACTCAATTTCTCGGAAGTTTTCAAATTTTCTATTTGAGAGACTGACAAGATTTTGCATAATCTTCATATCGTTATTGAACTTTTAAAAACATATAAAATTTTGCCATGATCGGGTACTTAGCTTTGACTATTTCCCTCGTCGTAATTTCCACCAATCAGAACGCGCAATTTTGAAATTTTGAAATACAATTTCTAGGCAGAAGAACTGTTTGGCAGGAGCTGTCAGCAGTTTATTCGAGTTACCTGCGGCAAAATTTGACAGTTGTTATATACTCAATACTTATACATAATGCACGCAGATGATCTGTTACTCATGGAATAGTCTCGTCGAATACCCTTCGAACATCTTTTTTTATAAAAAAAAACGAGAAAACACAATGCAAAGTAAAATTTGTTTCCAAAAAACATTGGTGCATTGCAAAAATCTTCGTCTTCGACTAGAGCTTTTGTTGCCACAATCATTCATGCTTCTTGTCAAGATATTACTTGGCGAAGTGTATTTCGACTTATTTCGGAAATATAGGATGCCCTTATGATATCACTTACGAGAAAATTCTTGCGCTTCTTGCGAGCGTTCACACCTGATTTTTCCTTAGAATTTTATAATATACGTATAATTAAAATTTTAGTATTACATGGCGAACAACTTCCCAAGTACCGAATGTCCTATTTTTTTTGGTGCTCGTTCTTCTTGAACGAGTGTTGTATCCATAGACTAACTAAACGGAGAATAGATGAGACACTAGTAGGACAAGCTTCAACGCCATCTGTTTTTGTACAACATTACTAATTCGTGAAAAACCTCAATTGAAAAGGAATCTGTATCGTAAAGCTGCCGCAAAAAAAATTCTGTAGTGCACATTTTGAATAGGTAGGTACTCCCATATAGGCAAAAAGTTTTTGAATTCAATTTTCTAAAGGATATCAAAATGGAGTGCAAGTTATCGATGAGTGAGGAAATTTATTCTCATGAAAATAATACCTGCAACGAACTTTCATCTGATTTTCTTTTGGAATCGAGAAATGAGGATCAATAATCAAATTCTGGATAGAATAAAAATTTATAACTGAAATAGGTATCACAATTGAAAATACAGATTTATTTTATAATATCTAATCAATAAACTAATAATTGCATTGAAACATTTTCAAAAACTAACAATAATGAATTCAATAATACAAAATATGAGTATTCACCTACTAACTTAATATTCAATACATGAAAAACTTTTTGAAAACTACGAGTATCTTAATTCTTATAGGTAACAGAATATACATATATATTTTATAATTACCTTCTTGCATCTCGATTTTCACATCCAATAACACAGCACGTCTTCACTCTTGCAGGCATATCGAAATTTATTATATTTCAAAAGAACGTGTCAAACCACTCCTTGTGTCAGTTGACAATTCAAAGGTTTTTTGATAATAATGATTTTACATACTACTATTTTCTCGATAGGATTTTCATGAATGCAACGACATCTAACTATCAAATTGAAAATAATTTTTTCGTGTATTAGTCTCCTCCTCCGATAGATGGCGCGGAATATACGAGTGGCTCATCTAATTTTTTAGTTTGTCTATGGTTGTATCGTTTTGCCCAATTGTCTGTTAATTAAGAATAGAATTATGAGCCGAAAATGGTTTTCAAATCATTGGATTTGACTCCCTGATGACGAATTCATGGTCAACTTCAATTCTGTACGTGGGTCTGTCCTTCCGTTAGCATGATAACTTTTGAAGGAATTGTGCTAGAGACTTGAGATTTTCAGGGTGAGTTTTGTTCACAAATGCCTCTCATAAGTTCGTTAACTAGCCAAATCATACAGGGTTTTCCATAAAATATGGTCATTCAAAATTTTCGTTTCTCCATTTCTCAGACAAAACGAAACCAATCGAAAAAATTTTGCGGAAAACATGCAACATGCTACATGCCCATAATGCGAGATTATGTGACAATAGTGTGAACAGAACTATAGAAAATTAAATTGAAATATTTTAAAGGAGAAACTTCATATTTCCATAAGAAGAAATCCGATTACAGTGAAATTTATTTTGTGAATGGACATTGATATACTGAATGTTCATGCAGAATTTCAGAAAGATCGCATTATCTGAACCATAGAAAATTCAATTGTTATATTTGAAACAAGAACATATCTCCATGATAAGACATCCGATTCGAGTGTAATTTATTTTGTGTATGAAGATTGATTCACGGAATGTTCTTTCAAAATTTTTAGAGGATCGCATCATCAGAACCATAGAATTTGATTTTTTTGAATTGTCAAGTTTTTACATATTTCAGTTTTTGAATAATAATATTCAGAATAGTATTCCAATCGTGCGTCGATTTTGCATTAATATATTTGGTATCAATCTAAAGTCATATACAAAATTTTGAGGTAATAGGATTACTGCTCGATCAACGAAGGAGCGCTCAAAAGCACCTGCTCAGGCCTTTTTTTTTTATTATTTTCTTTCCTAATTATTGTCACAAACTTTTGCATAAGTTTTCGTATCGTTATTCAGCAGCTTAGGGGAAAACCGGATATATGCCCCACTTTTTGAATTTGCCTCATATTTTTGAAAATGTTGATTTTATATGTGTAATTTCTATGAGTGAAGGAAGCTCCATTATTTGATTTGGAATACTGAGACCTTTTCTCTGACATAGCAATCCCAAATTGCACAATAATTTGATTTTTTTGTAGAACCTTTTTTTTCGGGATAGTGCCTACAAGTATGGATAGTAGTTGCCCCACCATGAAAATACTGGGAGGGATAGATGCCTTTCATACTGTGTGAGCCAAAAACCCAACTAAATACAATGAGATTTTCTATGCTTAAAACAGCAACTTTATGTACGTAACATGGATCGAATTAACAACAATTGTGCATTTTTAATTGAATTTCAAGAGCATATTATATTAAACGAAAAGTTGCATTCTTAATATTAACATAAAGCATTATTTCACACATTCATGATAAATTTATTAAATAATAAGTCTCAACAAAAATGACCAGGAATCAAGTTCAAAATTAAAATAACACAATGAATCGAAAATCTGCTAAAAATATATGGTTTTAGTTCAGATGTCCTAAGGAGCACCTATACCTCAAAAAATCAGGGCAACTATCCTTTTCGATAGGGATAGATGCCCATGCATTTTTTTAATGAATTAAGAAGTAAACAAAAACTTTTTGTACTCAGATGTACACTCAATGAAACACTGTATTGGCGTAATAAAAAAATTCATGAATTTATTACCACTTCAAAAGTTATACAGCGGCAAATACCTACCTCTTAAAGTTTGGCATGTTTGTGAAGTTCGCTGCAGAGATGATCGCACACGCTAGCAAAAAACGGCTTCACTTTACAATAACCCTTACAAAACTAAGGTCCAGGGTGACTGTAGCAGCTACTTATAAAATTATTTTTTTGATACGTGTTTAAGAAGTTAGGTATTATGAAAATAGGGCATCTATCCAACTGAGGCATCTATCCGGGTTTTACCCTATAATTAAATCTGGGTAATTAGGTACTTCGTTTCAGAAATGATCGAAAAACAAAATATCAAATATTTATAGCTCGAGCACTAGACCACTAAACCGATAATAATGGAAATTGGAATATTATAGGCACAACCATGGCTTCGTGCTTTTTCTTTAGGAAAAACAAGCAAAAATTCGTGTCATTTCCTATATCACCCAGAATGCCACTGAAGGGCAAAAACATGACGACGTTGAGTCATCAATCAATAGAACCTTTCGCAGGTGGTGAACGCTCGCTACCGTGGTGCTAAATATATTTTTTCCATCACATCACGTGCCAGCGCTCATGGAATTCGGACCCCATTCGTCAGATGACGACGGGGAAATCCACACCGTTCATATTTCCGGTTTGCGAAAACTCAGGGTTCCATAAATTGCTTACCGAGGGTCTTCAAGACAGGGTGAAATTATACACCCTCTAGAGAATTCTCTACTCCGGAATAATAATTAGGTTTTTTCTGTTTGCTTCTGATTTCGCTCCACTGCTTTTGATATGTATTTATCTGATTTTCAATAAAGTTATTATTATTATTATTATTTATCATGATGAAATTTGCAAATTTGCGGATCCACGATAAACATCCGAGGAAAATGGGGAGTATTTTTTCGTTTATGTAAAATAGTGTTGTTGTTTAATTGGAATAGTAATAGACAGTTTCTATCTCCACAATGTTTAATTATAACTAGCCCAGTCATTTTAGGAGTTTCACCTCGGAATAAAAGATTATAAGCTGTAAATTGGTATAAACCTTTATTTTTCGTCCTTAATATCTCAAGATCTTGAAGGTCAAAAGTCATAAAAACGGTTTTACGCGAATATATCGTTGAAATCTGAAAACTTTGCTCTGATATTTCGAATCACCAACGAAAGAATCCAAATAATAACAATACTATTCAATTATTCATATTTAACAATTTCAAATACAGTAAAGTATTATAGATTCCGGATTTTATGTTTTAGTTATTTTTAAACGTCATGGAATTTGGACACCAATCGTCGGATCACGACTGGTAAATCCCATAAAGATCGGATAGTATAGAGTTGCCATCATCGAAATAAACGAGGTATCAGATCTGCCATATTGCTACCACGAGTCAAATTTGACAATCGTTGAATTTTCTGGAGGAGTTGTAATTCTCGCGCCTTTTTCTAGTTAAATTGTGTTTTTTCTGCTTAATAATATACCATAAAATGGTATCGTGTGCTGTAAGGCTTTCTTCAAGCAGAGAAGATACAGATAAGAAGAAGATTACAGGAAAAACATATCACAGTCACAGGTAGGGATGAGTACTGAACAGATCCGCATTCGAAATTTTTGCAGATCTGTCTTGGTAAACTGATATCATTATATTTGTATATTATCGCCTGAAGAAAAACTGTTTATTTGATATTCAATTGACCTTATTTGAAGAGGTATCCTAAAGACCCAACAAGTCGTATTTTTTGGGTGAAAATTGTGAACAGAAAAAAACTGGCAACTTAATTCAACTCTGAACTTTCCGCCATATTGTTATCCGACTTAAACACCTCTAGTGACTCAATTTTTTCTCACTGTATTGTATGTCATAGCGTCTCCTATCTTTTATATTATCTCGATGGATAAATCCACACCCCCGTTCATATTTCAGGTTTCCGAAAATTCAGGGTTCCATAAATTGCTTACCGAGGGTCTTCAAGACAGGGTGAAATTATACACTCTAGGGAGAATTCTCTACTGCGGAATAATAATAAGGTTTTTCTGTTTGCTTCTAATTTATCATGATGAAATAAGGCAAAAATGCGCAAGGTTGTAGCCAGAAAAAAATTTCAGTTCGGAGTCCACCGAATGACAAAATGACAATTTTCAAAAGGAAAAGTTTTTATCCTATAACTCTGAAAATTTTCGGGGGTTCTGGACCTCATCGGACTGTGAAGGAATGTGGCTTATGCAAAATTGTGTTTTTTTTTTCATTTATATGATGTTATAACAGTTTTTATGATTCAGTAGCAGTCTCTGAAGAATAAAAAATTCTAAAAATCATCACTTGGAAAGTCTGAATATTGAAGGTAGGTACTCGTATTCCCTGAGATCTGGAATCATAAGCAGACTAGTATGGTACCCCGTTTTGCACTTACCTCAGCTAGGAACTTTTTGTTTCATGTTTAATGTAAAACTTGCTCGGTCATTTTGAGGGTTTTACCTTGAAAAGAAAGACAATAAGCTGTTTATTGGTATAAAGCTTTGTTTTTTGGTCCTCAATATTGTTTTAAAAGTCACAAATGCTATCGTGTGCGCGTCTTGATATATTGAAAGTCAAAGCTAATAAAAACGGGTTTTCGGGGATGTCTTGGTTTATATGGCTCAAAAGAGTTTTGCACCTCTAATTAAAGTTGTAGAGTAGATTATTCTATAGCTTTTGTTTGAATTTTTTCTTGATATGACCAAACGTTTTTATGGTAGAGCGCGAAAAGTGCGCAGCGTACAGTCATATTATGGGCTAATAAGCAAGGTCAGGAATGAATTACAGTAATCAGTAGAGGAAGGGTGTACGGAATGAGATACATTTTGAAAAACTTTGAAAATTCTAATGGAAAAATCGTATTTTTACAACTGTGGAATGAAAACATATAGTCCATATTTTCAGCTGTAATATAAACAAGACATTTACGACATAAAACAAAATATTGTTCTTTAGTTGATGATAACGAAAATGGAGAGCATAAATTCATTTTACCTCACCCGGAGGTTTTTTTTTTTTTCATTTTTCTTCATCTGACTCCCATTTTGTGGGAATCTTTTTTGTAACTTTTTTTTCTACTGAAATATTCCTTTTTCATTCATTTTCTTCCTAAGCATCTTCGAAATTTGGAGTTGAGTGTTTTGAACTGGACATATGTGTATGTCAATTTACCTTTTCAGTCATTTTACCCGACTATGTCACCCGCGAAGCAAAATGCAATTTAATAAAAAACGACATCTTATTTATAAGATCTGAAGGGTATAATTTCAAAACAATTAGTAACATGAATAGTGATGTTCTTTCGAACTGAACGAAGTGATTTATATAACTTCAATCAGAAAGATCAGTTGAAGCGATCGTTCTTTCGTTTTCAATCAGTTCCCCCTTCCACAACTCTAAAGTGATTGCAAGTGATTATTCTAATCGCGGAATAAGTTCCATCAGTTCAATCAGTACGAAAGAACACTACTAATAATTACACCTTGTCAAAACACTCGAATGAATTTCATTGCATCATTTCGAAAACTTTTCGATATCTAAACACCTACTGTATTTTCAAATCGGAAATGAATGTTAGTGTACATCTTAAGGTACGTCTACACCAAAATCGTGTGCGGCACAATTGTTCACGAACATTTTGTGCAGCACTTCAGCTGTACGCGCACAAATTGTCAACACATTTTGAGACCGTCTACACCGAAACAGCTGTGCGTAACTTTTGTACGCGCACAGTGCAGCACTGTGCGTAACTTTTGTATGCGCACAGTGTGCACAAACAAGATCTCACTGTCCTCAGTGTTTCGCTTTCCTTCAATCGTTGAATATGGAGGATCAAGATAACGTGATGCTTTGTGCTGCAGCGTGTGTTGTGGTATGCACTTTGCTCGAAAAAAAAAACAAAAGAAAAAACAACGATGTTGGGTGAGGCGCTTTTTGCAACGTCGCAATGAAGAAACGAATCGATTTGTGGAAGAGATGAAAGTAGACCCATTGAGTGGATTTAAAAATTTCACCCGAATATCGTCCGAAGATTTTGAGTTCCTGATTACTGCTGTAAGTCCTTTGATTGCGAAACGAGACACAAACTACAGAAAATGTGTCCCAGTTTCAATAAGGCTAGTAATTACCTTATAATATCTTGCAACAGGAGATTCTTTCGCAAGTTTGATGTATTTATTCAAAGTTTCTAAACAACTCATATCTATCATTGTACCTGAGGTGTGTAAAGGTATATCTACACCGGAGTGCTGCACTGGACCAATCAATACAGCATATGCGTTTTTGATCGCAATTGCACGTCGATTTGAGGAAAAACAAGCGCTATGTCATTTTACCCCACTGTGTCATTTTGTACACACTTCCCCTACTTTCGATGGTGTCAATTATTTACTTGCAACTTTTATGATTATTGAACAATGACCATTTTTCATGTACTAATTATTGATTATTTGGACATCATAAAGATAGGTAACTCAATTATTTATATTCAACAATTTAAACGGAAGTATAGTATTATTAATTCTAGATTTTATGTTTTAGTTTTATTTCAAGGTCATGGAATTCGGAGCCCATTCGTCAGGTGACGACATGGAAATCCACATCTTTTATATTTTCGGGTTGCGAAAACTCACGGTTCCGTAAATTGCTTACCGAGGGCCTTGGAGACAGGGCGAAATTATGCACTCTCTGGAGTATTCTCTACTCCGGAATAATGTTAAGGTTTTTTCTGTTTGCTTCTAATTTATCATGAGGCAAATTTGCGGATCTACGGTATACATTACCGGGGATGGGAAGTTTTTTTCGATTACTCGAGCTTATGTAAAATAGTGTTGTTGTTTTTTTGGGTTGATATTAGACTGTTTTTATCTCCACAAATGTTTAATGTATAAAAGCGATCGTTTACTCATTCCTCTTTTTATGGCGTAACTGAGTGACAGTTCGGCAGGGTTGACAAAAATCTATACTACACAACATTTATTCATTGAAACATATTGTGAACGATCAATGTTGCAATAATCGAGATATTTTGTCACTATTTTATTGTTCCACTTTACTATTAGGATTCACATGACACCTCGGATTATTTGATTTTCAATTTTTTTCGTTGCTTTTATCAACTGGGTCTGCAGGCCGACCAATCGCTACAAGTTATCGCAGCACCGTTGGATAAATTACACAATATTCAATGGTAACACCTATGACGAACACAGTATCTAAGAGGTAGAACGATATAAAGGGTTTTCGAATAAGAGGTGTTATTTTGAGTAGCCCGCTATTTTGGTAGATGTCAAGTTTGAAGCTGTCATTTTTCGACATTTGACAAGTGGAAATTACGCCATTAATAAAAATGAAACGATACACGCTTCAAGAATGCATTGAAATCATTAAAATTCACTATAAAATGGTGAAAATTTTTCTGAGACCGTTCGTAAAACTTTCTTGGGTGAAGCACTTAGTCAGACCGCAATAAAAAAATTGGTTGAAAAATTCCAGCTGTTGGGACAAGTTAGTGATGTGAAGAATAAAACCCGTGCACGTCACTCAAGAACAACCGAGAATATTGCTGCTGTAGCCGAAAGTGTTGAAGAAAACCCAGGTTTGTCCATTCCTCCTCATTCTTTGGAATTGGGCAATCCACAAACATTACTCTTTCGAGCATATCGGCTGATATCCTACACAGCACTGTGTTCACAAGCAATAGATTGAACCGGCTCTGCTTGGTGCTTCTAGCTTAGCAATGCTTCTAGGCACTGTATAGTAAAGAGTTTTTCGCAAGCATCTCAAAGTGCTCCGAAGTACCGCAGTGCTTCCAATCACTGTCAGGAATTACGAAGCACTACTCAGCCTTTCATGGACTTGTCGGAACATGAGAATAGCGGACTTTCGGGACTTTCATATTTAAAAAAAAACTAGCAAATATTTTTTTGTTCCACTTTTATGGATACACAATTAATTGTTTCTTGCACAGAGTCGGGTGTTACAAACAATTATTTCGCTTAGGTTATGGATTATGTGCAACATGCCTGTTTATTTCTCAAAAACTTTATAGGTTGTCACTCCCAGTCTCTGAAACAGAAATAATTGAAAAATTTTTAATTAAGGTGAAGTGTTCCTGCGAGAATCTTCGCACTTATTTATCAGGAGCAAATTGGTCTTGAAAAAATTGTTGCCTAACAGTAAAACTGAAGAAGGAAATAAATTAAAAGGATAATGTAACGTTTTGGTGTCTATATCAGACACCTTCTTCAGACAAAATCTTAAAATCTTCAGTATTTTTGTTTTTTCATTTGCAATTTGATTGACATTGAAAGTTGTCAACATATAGAGATGTCGATTTATTTAATTTTGAAATTTCTGGATGTCATTTCTTTCTTCAATAAATCAATCTAAATACGATCGATTCCAACAGAACAATATTGGCCAAATTATTTACTTCATCTAACAAAATAGCATATTTATAATTCAGAAGCAGGCAATTAGAACAAAGTTTAATGTAAAATTCAGATCATCTTGTAGAGGTATAATTAAATCAAACAATATCCTAACACTACCAGCGCTATACATCTACAGAATATTATTGTTTTTGCGTAAACATAATTATTATTTTGAAATATATAAAAATTCAAATTTAACGAGGAGATTCCATGAATATTTCTACCCTATTCATGAATACTCAAATACAGAAACAAGTACTTTATATATGTGTATTAGATTGTATAATTTTCTTCCTAAGGCAACTAGAAATATTTCTGAGTAATGTATTCCGTAAGACAATATTTTCAATTTTGTTTAACTGTGAGTCATATACATGTAACGAATTTAAAGATTTCTGTCAATCATCTGTTTGTAATTCCTTTTCCTATAGATGAATGTTGATTTTTATTTGACTTGTTTTCACTTTGTCAACTGAGATAATTCCGAAAATGAATTCTATTATTATTGTTATTAATAATACATGTGGATTCCTTAATTTTTCTTTTATAATTATCAGGTTCCGTCATTAGGATCTTTGTGTTGTTCCAGTTCATTATATGATCTTCGCTATTTGAACATACATGATCAGCGATTTGTGATCTTGTAATGTCTTTTTGATGTTATTCTTATGTTCCCGTTTGCTTATCTCTGAAGGTCTTGATTTCTCTCCTGTATAAGATACATAAAGATGGAATATTGTAAACACAATTTTTCGATTTTTGTGTCTCATTCATTAGTTTCGTGCTAGTTAGAATGGATCTCAAATCATTTTGTGTTTTGAAAACAGTTCTTATGTTGAATTTTAAACCAATTCTTCTTATTTTCTCTGATAGGCCAGGAATATAAGGAATGACGTTCAACAAATTTGGTTGTTCTTGACGGTTTTCTGTTTGTACCTGATCACCATTAGAATTTTGATTAGATATTTGATATTTTTCGTTCTAAATTTGAAGTTGTTCTTTCTATGAAATTTGGTGGGTATTGATTATCAAGTAGAAACTCTTCAATGAAAAAAACTTCATTATTTCTAATTTCAGGTGTAGATGATATCAAAATTGTTTTCACATTTAATTGATGATTAGAATGAAAATTTAGATATCTATTAGTGTGTGTTTGTTTTCGAAATACACTTGTTTCAAATGATCCATAAATTTTCTTATTAGAACATCTAGAAAAGATATTTGATTATTGTGTATTAATTCCATCGTAAATTTAATGGTTGGTTCTTTACTATTGATATAATCAAAAAACTTATTTCTCTGCCGTGTTGACAAATTACAAAAATATCATCTACATATCGCCACCAAGTCTTTGGTTTCAGTGAATATGTTTCTAGATATTTTTCTTCGAAATATTCCAAAAATATATTGCTCATAATAGGAGATAAATGAGAACCCATGGTCATTCCGAATTTCTGTTTATAGAAAACATCGTCTAATTGAAAATATGTTGAATTTAGGCAAACATCTAACATTTCTATTATATTATCAGCAGTTAATTTAGTATTATGATAAATAGTCCTTTCATCTATCAATTTTCTTCTCACTATTTCAAGTGTTTGACTCACTGCAACGTTTGGAAATAGATTAGCAACATCGAAGCTTACCAGAATGTCAGTTTGATTCAAATTTGATGTTCTTAATTTTTTTTGTTTTTAAGAAATGCAGAATCCTCTCCGAATACATTTCAATCGTTATGCCTGTTTATGTTTCTAGCATTTTCACAATGGCAACAAATTATTATGTCGAAGCTTGGCTGGGACTATGCACCTTTTTCTGATACCATGTTTCACGTCTTGTATTTAAATGGAAAAATTTATATCGTTGCGAGATAGTGATCACCATTCACAGTAAAATTACCTCCCTTGTTATAATTGAATAGGAAGCCGTTTATTCTTCCGTTCTAAGAACCAGTGGCAAAATAAAGTTTGAAAACCCTGCTCTGTAGAAAACTCATGACTATCATGCAAAATTCCAAAGATGCCACTCAGTGATGAAATGGCGACACAAACTGAACAACTTTTCACATGTCATCTGCTGAGAAAAGAGCACTGAAAAACCAAACCAAACATCATCACCAGCTATAATTATTGAGCATAACAATATTATCACTACAATCTCCTCAGCTTCTCAAAAAAATCACATTTTTCCCTTTATAACGAAAACTAATGCTGAAAAAACCAAAATCATTCACTACGGATCTGCTGGAATACTCCGCAATTAAACCCAAAACTAAGTCTAACCGATTCCACCGATAAATTGAAACTGATTGAGATAATGCAATTCCGGGGCAATCTTCGAAAAATCAACTCCTATTGCATCATTTCGTATTCTCTAATGAGGTAAATTAATGTTAAACAATTTTGGATAGAATTTTCATCAAGTTCGAAGAATATAACGAAATATGGGAGTCCGATTACACTATTCAGATGAAGGATTACTTTTATATTTATGATACTTTTATCAATGAAGAAATGAGAAACCTTCAATAAAATATATTTTTCTTTGATTCAGTTCGTTACCTTGCTGAATGATGATAACAGAATTGATGATAATTAATTTATTTCAAGTGAGGAGGGTCTCTTTCGATTGGGGGAAGGAGAATTGTCGATATTTCAGATCATTATGTTCTTCGTTAGTCTTTTCAATTAATGTGAACATTAGTAAATTCATAAAATAAAAGAAGCCCTGAGCAGGTGCTTTTGAGCGCTCGTTCATTGGAAGAGCAATAATGCTGTTACCTCAAAATTTTGTATAGGACTTGAGATTGAGTATATGAATGCGAAATCTTAGAACGATCGGAATTATACTCTGGAAATTATTCGGAATATGAATAATCAATAATAATAGTTATTTAATCAACTAGGATATTAAAGACAGCGATTAATGGTCGAGATATTTTGATGAGTTAATAGTTCGAGATCATTAGTCGTTTGATTGATAACCGAGTTGATTACAAGATTTTGCCGACGATCTCAATTTGAATTGTGTATGAATTCTTGATGGAAATACATTCTCATTTTGCACAAGACGTACATTTGACATAATAAAATTTCTATGTATCTATGTTCCAGTAGAGTTTTGACATTTCGTAGTGCTTTTTAATACTTTGTGAACGGTTGCCATGAGGATTCCACATTAAAATTAGCCAAAAAATTGAGTATTAAAATGGGTCATTAATGATCAATTTCGTACACATTAAAATCACTCGAGAGCGACTTTGTTTTATACTATGTAGTGATTCTCTTGATTTTATTTCGGGTAAAAGTGATTTCGAAAAAAAATATCGAAACTCGATAAATCGAAAGCGCAAAATTAATGTGATGTTTGTTTACATTGTCCTACTTAGAGACTAGCCCAACAAGGATTAATGTATTATTACATTAATTTCTATATGTAAGCAGTTACATGGGATTTATTATCAAATAAGATGATTGACATAGCCGTTGTGCAGACTTGATATCATTCCTATATCTTAAATGCGTGGGCCAAGTTTAGATCGCGGAAAAATATCGTCCTACTTTGAGAGCTACCTAAACTGGTATCTCAAGTCACATTACAACGTAACTCGAAATGTCAAGTATTCACGTTGGGAAAATAGTGTAACGAAAAATTGTTGAGAAATTCTGGCAGGATATATCAGTCCGTATGCAATGTTGATTTCGAAGGCGTTCCTATTTTTGGTTAAAGTCTCAAGGATGCCAGTGAAGGTACAATATGAGGAAGACAGCTGTAATGCACATTACGCAACGAAATTCTTGTCGATTTTGATACACTTAAGCGTCAGTTTGCACTGTTATTATATTGGTCGAAGTCTGTCGATTATGTATGTGAGATAATTTCGTAAGATTCAATTTATGAAAACATCCTTATGATTTTTGATCGCTTGATCTGTCGAAATTTGTCCACATGTCGGTGAGGTCAAGAAAATATTGATGAAAAATTCGAGATCAGAAGTTATTTCACCACTTTGCTACCGTAAACACAATAACTTACAATTATCAGAATATCCGATTCGAAAAAAATTTATTTTATAAATAAAGATTGATACACTGAATGTCCATGCAGAACTTTGTGGCCATCTTATTAACAGAACCACAGAAAATTCAATTGGAATATTGACGAGAAGAATCTCTATATTTCCGTAACGGGATAACCGATTCAAATGAAATTTATTTTGTGAATCAGGACTGACATACTGAATGTTCATGTACAGGGTGGGCATATTTCGATGTTTTAGCACTACAACTTTTTAACCAGAGGAGATAGACAAAATCTGATACCCACTTCTTGATCTCTTTTTCCGAGAAACTAACATGAGTAGTATTCATTTTTGGCTATGTTCGTTCGTTTTCGAGTTATAAGCGAAAACTGGAAAAGTGGCGATATCGAAAAAAAAATCATATCTCCGCTAATGCTGATAATAGAGCTCTGAAATTTAAACATTATAAAGGCACTTTTTTGAGTAGAATCCAGTGGCGTGCTCGTCATTTTTGCACCATTTTTAATTACGGTTATGGACTGACGAGTCCTCATGCCGAAAAGATGGCTATGTATTTAAATATCCACAATTTGCATAGCTGGGAAACTGAAAACCCGCATATCATGAGGAAAAATCGATCACAGAATCAATTTAAATTCAACTTGTGGACTGGAATTATTGATGGCCGGGTGATCGGGCCTTATGAACTTCCCGCCACACTAAATAGTGAGATTTATCTCGATTTTTAAGAAAATCAATTAAGCGACCTATTAGAAGATGTTCCCTTGGCTATAAGGCAGAATATGTGGCTCCAAAATGATGGGTGCCCAGCTCATTACGCAGTAAGAGTGAGAAATCACCTGAATGCAAAATACCCTCAAAGGTGGATAGGCCGGCCTGGCCCTATTTCATGGCCCCCGAGATCACCGGACTTACACCCCCTGGATTTTTTATTGGGGGTACCTAAAAGATCTAGTCTACTCCAAGCCAATATCTTCGACGTCGCATTAAAAGTGCGTTCATTAAAAGGTGTAGAGCGTGTATAAGGGCGCAAGGACGTCAATTTGAACATTCATTATGAATAAATGTTCGATATGAATAATGAACTCATTGTTTTATTTTGCGTTCTTCATTCATTTCCAATGAATAGTAATTTGGTAATAGTATTGAAGTTCTTTGAAAGATTCATACTTTTGCTATTGAAAAATAACCATAATGTTAAACAAATCAGAATAGCTAGGTATAATCATACATTTACATTAACACATGAGCTCAGAATAACGATTACAACAAAACAGTTTTTCGAAATTTTTAGACTAGTTGGTAATCAAGTAGTTACGAGAATGAAAAACAACAGAACACCTAGGCTTATGATACCTTTTTGGAATCTCCAATAACTGAGCAAGTTTTTGAGATGATGTGTACAAGGGTCGTCCTACATTTTTTTTACACTATAGCTCATCAAACTTGAAGGAAATTTCATTTAGTTTTCAATTTTTCTTTGTAATTAACGAGTTTCTAACTTTTTACACTAGTTTGATGAATTTAAGTCTTTGTTTCCGATAGCTGAACTATCTCATGTGAAATAAAAAAAAACCATATCGAAATACCTCTTCATTTGTATAAATAGCGATAGAAAAACTAATCGCACTTGGAAATTTTCTAAAAATACGAAAACCATGAATATCTCCGAAACCGTGGAATTTTCATTAAGGTCAAAATTCGAAATAAGTTAGACCACGACAGTGTCTAACTATAGCTGCAGGCTTATCCATTGTTTTCGGGACACCCTGTATTTTCAATGCATAAAAACGGTTGTTTCAATTTAATAAATGAAAATATCGAACAAAAGTGTTGTAAAACGATGGGCCGATAAGATATCGTCTGGCATACCCATTCATTCCGCTAGTGGAATTTTCCGTTTTTAATGTCAGGTCATTTCCACTGGACGGAATTGGAGATTGCATAATGGATTTATGGCTCCTGTGTGATACATACAATATCCAACTTGAATTCCTCTTGGACTGCTCGTTTTGTCAGTATGTACGATTGTACGATCAATGAGGTTGACATACATTTGGACATGTTTTATAGCTGCAGTTGGGAACCCACTATCAATGAGCTCATACAAAATGTATTAAAGGTGTCTAGAATTTGCTGAAACTAGATTAAATGCGAGAGTGAATACTTAGAATTAGATATTTCTTTCTCAGAATACAATTACTTAGTCAATTGATATCTGCATGAAAAATATTGACATTGATCTTGTTTTATTCAGCTCTTGTCTGAGAGCCGCAAGATATTGGCTGAATGCTTAGGTCACAACTAATCCACTTTTTACAAGGTAATGCGCTGTCTATATGATATAGTCTAAGGTTGTATGGGACATCCTAGATATACAGCGTCAGCCATAAAAAAATTTCAATCGTCCAGCTGATTTGCTGAAAAAAAATCATAAGAGTATTGGTACATAAGGAGACAAAAAAGATTAATTTGAAAACCCTAGTGGTATTTTTCGAAGAATTATTACTTTCACGAATATACAAATCCGTCAACATTCGATATCAATGTGGCAGTTCGATTCGCTAACTAAAAATCCCTTGTGACCATTTTTTATGGCATTTGTATCGATTCTTAACAACGTCATACAAGTGAGAATCTTCGGCACGCTTGTTCA
The DNA here is from genome assembly GCA_013421045.1 of Propylea japonica. NCBI lineage: Eukaryota > Metazoa > Arthropoda > Insecta > Coleoptera > Coccinellidae > Propylea > Propylea japonica. The sequence continues at coordinate 11,276,381 of CM024243.1, read as the reverse complement.
AGTTGGAAAATCGATTACCTTCAAATTTGAAAATCTACTGGTTTAATTCATTTATGAATTTATTTTGTCTGTTCTAATGAATCAAATTTTTCATTATTGAATTTTTCATTATAACTATTATTATTTTTTATGATTATATCATTTTGACTAAGAAGTCAACAGAAATTTTGTTACTCAATATCTCAGACAAAACGAAACCAATCGAAATTGGATTTTCCGGCCACATGCAAGATGCTCATTATAAACCTCGTGCAAAATTTTGTGACCATAGTGTTAACAGTAAATTCAAATGAAATATTGGAAAAAAGAGCAAGAGCACCTGCTCGGGGCTTTCTAGAATGTTTTCTTAGTTAGAATGATTCTTCACCTAAGCTGAATCAATGGAATATTCGAGTTATTTCATGGACTTCGTTAGGAAAACTTGCCCTGGTAAAGTTGAAAACAATAGATTTTCAACGGGACACATAAAAAACAAGTCAGAAATAACCTACGAACTTGCAACTTGCAGTGAGTATGCCGCAAAACGCCCCTAAAGCAATGATTACACAATATGAGCGAATAAATAGACGAATATTGACGCTTATTTAATTATCTTGTAACGTGGTTTTCTCGGTGAAAACTTACCTCGAGCGCCAGCTATTCTTTTTTCTAATAAGGGAGAATAGCAAACCTACCAGGGCAGCTGCTAGTCAGAGACAGAGTTCGTCGTTATCTAAGATATTAGCGATAACAGAGAAAATCAGAAATAGAGCAAATTTACACAGTTTATTCAAATAGCGAAAAATAGTTATACAAAACTACAGTGAAATAAGACACTATATGAAATCAATACAAAATATAAGATTGGTCAGTTTTGTCTGACTGCGAGCACTTTCATAAGAAACAACTATTTTCCCGGTACGAGTCAGCCAGAATAGAAAGTAAGTTAAATTTAAACGGTGAATTCAAATATATGATAATATCAGGGAAACAGGAATAAAAGGGGTCAGTATAAGAGTGCACAACGGTTATACTTGTCCGATATTCTTTCAGTCCTAGAATTCACCACGTAGTCTACCACTTTGCTTGTTTCTCGTATAAACAGGTTGGGTTTGGCCAGGTGAAATTAGAGGGTTGAAAAGGATATGTCGAACTTGCTGCAGCATTGGTTCGGTTATGCCCTCCGGTCTGACCATGAGTTTACACGCCATGAAGGACAGACTAACTACAGGCACTAAGGATCGGGACAGAGCAGGAATGTTATTCGGTTGAACGTACTATAGTAGTGGTTCGCTTGAGCCCTTCGGTCTGACCATGAGTTCACCATGAAAGACAGACTAACTACGGGCACCTGGACAAACTAGGAAAGGTATGTTACGGAATCTGACGGAACAGCTATTTTAGGTAGACTCAACGAGGATTAAAAATAGGACTGTAGTAAATCGGCTCGGTACTTACAATTCAGTAGCACTAGCACTCACTTTAAAAAGGCAGCAAAAATGAGAAAATTCGGAAGCTTAGAAAAAACCAGAAATGTTTAGATCAGAAAATAATTCGGAACTAATTTAATTAAAAAGGTATACTTCTGAAACAGAAATAATTCGGAACTAATTTAATAAGGTATGCGTCTAAAACAGAAAATAATTTGGAACTAATTACCGATGTAGGGAAACCCCGCCTTTTATAATCTTCCGGAGGGGGATGGAAAAGGTAGGCGCAGAAACGTTAAAATTTGCAGGAGAGTACCTCGGTAAAATCATCTTAAAACTGGCTTATCGTACGTATATGCAAAAAACGGCGTTATCGGCGATCGGCGTTGTTCTTGCGGACGGTTCTACGATGTTTTCTGTATGAAAAAACAAAATCAATAGCTAAATGTTCGGTTTTTCGATTGTTTTGAATTAATTCTGAACGGAATAAAAATTCACGAATTTAAAATGAAAACTCGGATAAATTATTTTAAAATGAAGACTACGGTTTTTCCTGATTGTTGTGAATTAATTCTGAACGGAATAAAAATTCACGAATTTAAATTATTTTAAAATGAAGATCAATTACTCAACTAACTCAGTTATAAAATTGAACTTCATTACAATCTTTACCAGCCGATACACAAAATCTGCGAATCGATTTGTAAGAAATAAAAGAACCAGAGGTCGAACAATACTCGATCACGACTTAGTTCTTTCAAAATCACATTCTGCAGAAAAAACGTGTTTACTGGATGCAGATGTCGGTCAATGTTTTCCTTTTCTCCAACAAACCTATGACGAGCAGTGACAATAGGTGCTTTGAACATAGACTACAAAGCCAATTGAATTGTAATCTGATTTCTCAGACTATAAACTATATTGAAATGTGTTGAACGCTCGCGATTAATCTGCACTTTCGAAAATATTTCGCTTTCACAGTATCTCTCTCATATGTTGGGGGCACGACACTTAGTGTGAAAGTCACGTGACGCCCTGTCCATCCTTTTATTATGTTTTCCGACTAACCTGTCAAATTTGAGACAGTGCAATAATCGCTGGGCTCTTTCGCTTTTTTCAGTGCAATTATCAGTAGTAATCATGGACCTATAATACTAACTGGACGTCGAACTTCCTAACTGTCACGTAGAAAAAAGTGAGGCAAATCGCCGCCATTTGCAGTTTGGAGTGAACCACAAATATTTGATGTTTTATGCCATATGTGCTCGAATTTTGATTGAAACATAAACGTTCTTTGAAAGAAATGATGAAAAACGAACTCTGTATATTAGTGTTCTGTGAACACTGACATTTCGGTCTATATCAAATAATAATTTTTTTCGATTTGTGTGATTAGTTATTAAAATAATGTACCATTATGATGATTATACACAATAGATTCCTCAAAAACGGTATAACCTCGCCAATTCTAATATTTCAGTTCGTTGAAAAATTGACAACTCTCAAATTAGTCAATTTCACTCCAAACTGCAAATGGCCGCCGTTTGCCTCAAAATTTTTGACATGTTCGCTATCTAGTTAGTATTATAAATCTATGGTAGTAATATCCCTAGGACGTTGATAATAGACGAGATAATTTTTGACAATCGAAAGCTCATTACTTGGTAACAGCCCGAAGCCGAAGGCTGAGGGCTGTTATCAAGGAATGAGCTTGAGATATTTGTCATAAAATTATGAGGCATTTGTCAATGTCCGAGGATATTCGGAAGAAAATTTTTTGACAAAAAACTGTATAACTCAGCACAACAAAACATTTTTTTATTTATTTATTAAAAGTACAATTAGTGAAAGTACAATTACTAAATTTAACGTAACATTAGATTCGTTGCTTTTCTCTACATTAGAACTATTACCATGCATAATATTTATGATCTTGTTGTGGTGTTCTTGATCGAGGTTCAGGTATGGTTTAATGGAATTTTGATTGCTATGACCAGTAATTTTCAGCAATTGCTGTTCTTCCACACCACTTTTTGCCAATTGGCTAACAGCAGTCGATCTATTGGAATGATTTGTGATCTTTTTGTCCTTTATGTTCAAGCCAATTGCTTCGGCAGCAGATTTAGTCCATCCATTTATGGTATTTCTTCCAACAGGTACATTATCGTACCATTTGTCATTTTGATTTTTCCAACGTCTATTTGGTTTTAAGAATAGTCGGGGCGAGGTAATATTTTCACCTCGTTTTGATATAAGTTTATGAAAAAGACGTACAGGGTAGCTTTCTCTCTTACTATTGGAAACCAACCATTTACTACTTGTGCAACTTTTAGAACCACCTTGGCACGTTTTACTAAATACTGGATTGTATTCAATGCGATTTGTTGGAGAGCCATCGTTATTTTTTTCGACTTGAAAAAAATCCACCAGGCAAGCAACTGCCTCTCCTCCTCTCCACGCTAATTCGACTGCAGCAATATGGTAAAATTTACGCATAAGGCCTTCAGGAGTACTTTCATCCCATAGCATTATTATTTTGTTAACTTCAGACAAATTAACGAAACTGAACTGGATTTACGTTTACATGGGTTTGCTTGCAATTTTTTTCGGATTGCATCGCGGGCATCTCGGGCTGGTTTAAATATTATACTTTGGAACGGGTCAATCATAATGTTGTAGTCCTTATAATACTTTTCTTGTAGGAGTTTGCTCGAAACATTCCACATAGTTTTCACCGTTGCTTCTTTGAATTCTGTCCCGTCTTTTTTTCTCATATTGACCGCCCAATCTTTGAGTATCAACGCCAATTCTTCTAAGCTTCTGTGTTCATTCAATTTGTATGCTCGTTCGCAGCAAAATTCCATAAATATTCCCAAATATATTTGTGGCTATAGGAAGTATTTCTGGGAATGTTTTCCTTGATAAGCGCATTTATACTTTTAACATTGCCAAAACGTGACATTTTCAATTTTGTTCGGAATTATGTTGTGAGACTGTGCAGTCATGGTGATTGATAACTGCATTGAATGCAATTTTCGATGTAATGTTGACATGATTGGGTTAATTGTTCCATGTGATAAAAAATCATAAGATTTGATTGGTTTTTAGAACTGTCAAAAAATTTTCGCTGTAAGTAAGTGGCATTTGCACTACATTTGCATAGAATTTTTGACAGGAGGGAATATTCGTGCTAACAGAAGGATTGACAGACAGATTTGAATTTGACCACGGATTCGTCATCAGGTAGTCGAACCCTATCGTTCGAGACCATTTTCGGCTGAAAATTCGAAAATCACAGACATTTGGACAAAACGATATTGCACTAGTTTAAGTAAAACGAGCTCTAAAAAATAGAATAATATTCTTATTACATATTAAGAAATTCCGAAAAGTTTTCATTCGTTTTATTGTTTGTAAATGTCAGTTTTCCAAGTAAATGTTCAGTGTAGATTACTTTTATTGACAAAGCTCCTGATGATGCCTAGCAGGCGAAACTAGTTGAGTAGATTGTAAAATAAAATCCAGTGAGTACGAACTTCCTTTTTCTTTCAATTAGAATAATATTCATTTTACCATAGTTCAAACGTAAAACTTAATGATACTACAAAGTTGCGTAACGATCGTAGTGATACATCAAATATTCGTGAAAAAATCGAAACTGATTTATTTCTCTTAATTGAAATAAGTCTTCACGTCGGCAGAATCAATCAAATATTCAGGTAATTTGATGGCCTTCATTAAGAATACTCGTCCAGGCAAAATAATTACTGATACCAAAATATCCTTTAAACCGGATAAGTATATTAAAAAACGAGTCCGAAATAACGTACGAACTTGCAGTACGCTACAAAACGCCCATAAATCAATTATTACCCAATATGAGTTATTTAATTATCATTACCAGCCGATCCACAAGATCTGCGGATCGATTTGTACGAAATAAGAGAACCAGAGGTCGAACAATACTCGATCACGACTTGGTTCTTTCCAGTGGCGGCTTGTGACAGAATAAAGTGATGAGGCACATCAAAAAAAAATATTAATCTTATAAACTCTTTTTTGTCAGCTGCATACTTATCATTATGAAAAATCCTTTGGTATTAATGCTCCAATGATTCTATAGCGTTTTATTGGGTAGTAATTGCCCTGAGATAAGTTTTTCAACTCGCTTCAATCAGTTTTTCACTAAACCCTATCGGGATATGTATTATTAACACTGCCAAAAAATAATTTGATTAGAGTTACACTGGTAACTTCTTCAATCGTACATATTTTATACTCATAGGAATTACTCAAAACTGTTTCTGTTTTATTGAAAACTCTGCAATATCACGAGTACTGCACAAACCCAATAAACCCAAACCAAAGTGAAATTTCACTATCTTCCGCTTCACGGTTAACCCGAATATGTGCAGTTTGCCGATGAAACGAAACGATCACGGATCAAGGGTAGATAGTCCGGTCAATCCAGACCAAAAAATTAGAGTGAAGTTACATAAAATCCCAACAAGCTGAAAATCGGTAAAATTGTTCAAAACATAATAATAAATAATATATAAAAGTTCCCAATCATTCCCGTGGATGGACAAAAATTTATTCAAATTCAAAGGTCGAAAAATGAGTTTTTCGCGATTTTCAGCAAAACGGTGAGTTTCATCATAAAAGTAATTCAGACAAAAATGTAGATGTTAAAATTATCTTCAAAAAATGTATCAATATTTTTTTTCCTACGAGGCACCGTTTCTGAGATAAAACGCTTCAAATGTTCTACTAGTTGTAACTGAGGCTAGCCTCAAATTCACTTTAGAAGCCGCAATAGATAAAAAACGAAGGGGAGGTTCATGATCTCGTCACGTCGATGTGAATAACGCGCTAGACAAGGAAGCGCGTGAGGCAAGCCTCACCTCACCGTTTACGCCTTGAAGAGGAAGTGAGATGAATGTACAAAAATCGGACCTTAACTCCTGTAACATGTAACGTTACGGTCCGATTTTTGTGCATTCATCGTAACGTCAGTAACGTGTAATGTTACAGACGTCTGTAGCTGTACCCGGCTTGAGATTGAGCTCGGATATTATGGAAGACGAGTGCAGTATCGTACAAAAAATTTAGACTGAAGAACATAATGGGATGATGAAATTAATTAATAAAATATTGGATTAATTCGCTTGATATTATTTGTGATTTCCGTAATTTATTTATTATACCTGCCTCATAGGACAAGCCGCCACTGGTTCTTTCAAAACCACATTCTGCAGAAAAACGTGTTTACTGGATGCTGATGTCGGTCAATGTATCACCGTATCAAGATGGTGACATAATAGTAATACGCAGTTTGATCTTGGCACCTGAATGTCTGGAACTACTTATTGCTCCAAGACACTTTGTATAAGAAGATAGCCTTTTATTATTATTTAACGCAGGTGATCGTAACCGATTCATTTTTCGTGTTACGGTAGAAAGGAAAAGTGATAAATGGGTTTCATGCGATGGTGTTTTAATTTAATTATCATGTGATGGATTATATGCGAGTATCGTTCCATCGTACGATCACCTCTTCGAGCTGTCACGCGGTGATATGAGTTTTTATTACACGCACTTCATTCTGTAATCGAATTAATTTTACTGTCTTATTAAAGTTTATCCATGAAAATGATGATAATAGCTTGTTGATATAATAAATTACTTTTCCGGAGAATTGTTAGGTCAGGTACGCATGAACTGTTACATTAGGATAATTTTCAATGGGTAGGGGGTTTTCCAATAAGAGGTGTTATTTTGATATTCAAAGAAAAATGCCGTTTTCAGTATAAATGATCAGATGTTTATTTCATCATAAAGAAGAAGCTTTGCCGTTAATAGTGGAAAATATCATCAAGCAAATGACCACCACGACCACGCTTACAGGACCATATACTTTTAATGAAATTTTACATAACCGAATCGCGAAGTGGCTTCCCTATGTCCTGGATAGCAACACGAAGTCCATCTTTGAGGTCTTGAATCGACGCTGGGCTATTGGAGTAGACTTTCTCTTGCATGTGGCCCCAAAGGAAGAAGTCGGAAGATGTTAAATCACAAGATCTCGGTGGCCAATTTTGATCAAAGGTTTCGTTGCTTGTGTAGCACGTAGCACCTTCTTGTTGAAAGTAAACGTTATCCAGACTACTATCCAAAAAAAAATGTGTGGAATGCCTAATTCTAAAGAACGACGAGGAATGGACAAACCTGGGTTTTCTTCAACACTTTTGGCTACAGCAGCAATATTCTTGGCTATTCTTGGGCGACATTTAAGGGTTTTATTCTCCAAATCACTAACTTGTCCCAACATCTCGAATTTTTCCACCAATTTCTTCATTATGCAAAAACTATTTATCCGACAGCTTTGTTATTGTGCACCAATAAAGTATATTTTAATAACTACTTAAATTCAGAGCAACTACGCTTCATCTCATAAATTGACCAAGTTATGAATTTTCGAAAAATTGATGTTTTTTTCCAGTTTTTTGGACTTTTTGATGTTTTTGTTCTTGGAATATTTCGTTATAGAGAGAATATACTTCGTTTTAGACGGTGTTTTCAACATGGAATTTGGATTCAAGGTGCAATGTCTTGAGCGAAATTCGTTATACAGACGTTCGCTATAGGAAAGTTCCTCTGTAGTTCACTCAAAAACATACAGTCTACGGTGCTTGTTCCTTGAGAAAAAGAATATAACAATACCTACTACCATTTTGCCGGAAGGTATGTTAATAGATAATAGGGAGCTCAATTTAAGCCCAAGCATTCTGTTGAGATTAATCGATGAAGAATTCGCTTCCAGACGAAATACCTTCCAATTAAGAGTTTTATGATGATAGCAGAATGTTCGGAAGTTACGAAAATGTATCTTATCTCTTTGTATCGTTTGTTTTGTTGGTGGTGAAAATTCTGAATCACTATCCAGAGTTAGTTTTAATTGAAGACAAGACCCAGTAATTTCAAAACTTTATGTTATGCTTGAAATGATCGGTGGAGTTGAGATTTTCAGCGTTAGTTCGGTTGCCAAATGCCGCGGTTAAGTTCGTTAACCAGCTAGGCCAAATCGTACAGGGTGTTTCATAAAATATGGCCATTCAAATTTTTGTTTCTCAATATCTCAGACCAAACGAAACCAATGGAAATGAAATTTTGCGACCACATGCAAGATATCTTGTACAGAAATTGTGTTTTTTCTTTCTCTTCTACCTCTACCTGTCTGTTCAAGTTACCACATTTGCCAATTGATGTTTATCTCTACAGGATTGGGATAAAGTTTGGCACCAAATTAATACATTCAAATAAATAAATCGTTGTTATTTGTATCAATGATGAGAAATAAAACGAAATACTTTGTAGTAGATAACTCTTTCTGCTTTTCATGACGTATTTTTCATGAAAATCTATTATATAAAAAAAGAAATACAGGGCTTTAACTAGTAGAAAAAAATTATTAAAAATAATTTAAAAAAAATCATTTTAAATGTTTCCAGTGCTTGCCATTCACCTCATGACAATATGCCAGTCTATTAACAAGTTCTTGAGTAACTTTTTTCAAGACTTCTCCATGTATGCACATTCATCAAGAATCCGTTGTCTCAATTCTTCTTTTTACAGATAATTTTTACATGGAACTTGGTATGGACAGATCCAAAACAAAGTGCTCTTTCAGAATCTGCAGAAATATACAGGTGTCCCATTTAATTAAAAAAAAATTGGTCATTTCCGGTTAAACCGGAAGTATCTCATTAATAAAATTATACTCATCAAATGCATTGTGGTCCATTACACTCAGCTGCCAAATTTCAAAATTATCGTCCGTTCCGTTTTAAATATATTAATTTGGTGCCAAACTTTATCCCAACCCTGTTTTATCTGAATCCATTGAAAATTGCAATATACCTTCTTTTGGTTTTTTGAGCGCTCGTTCTATTTATACGAAACTATATCGTTTCTTCTGGAATTTTCGAATTTTGAGCCGAAAATTATCTCAAACGACAGGGTTCGACTCCCTGATGACGAGTCCATGGTCAAATTCAATTCTGTCAGTGAGGCGTCCGTCCTTGAGGTCGATAACTTTCGAAAGGATTGTCCTAAAGACTAGAGATTTTCAGGGTGAGTTTGGTTCCCAAATGTCTCGGTTATGTTCGTTAACCAGCCAAATCCTACAGGATGTTCTATAAAATATGGCCATTCAAATTTTTTGTTTCTCAATATATCAAACAAAACGTGACCAATCGAAATGAAATGTTGCGGCCACATGCAAGATGCATATAATAAGCCTCATGCACAGAACGACAGAACCATAGAAAATTCAATTGAAACATTGAAAAAAAGAAACTTCATTATTCCCTAAAAGATATCCGATCCGAAAGAAATTTCTTTTGTGAATGAAGACTGATACACTGAACTTTCATTCGAAATTTTGTGGCCATAGTGTTAACAGAACCATACAAAATTCATTTGGAATATTGAAAACAAGAATCCCTATATTTCCATAACAGGATATCCGATTCGAGTGAAATTTATTTTGTGAATGGGGATCGATATACTGAATGTTCATGCAAGATTTCAAGATCATCACAGTCAAAGAATTCTATTTTTTTGCAATTATTTATTTTTCACATATTTCATTTGTTCGTGCAAAATTTCAAGAGGATCGCATAATCAGAACCATAGAATTTATTTGATTTCATTTATTTATTTTTTCCATATTTCATTTTTGAATAATTTCCAGAATATTATTTTGATCCCGGTGAGATTCTGTATTTATATATTTGGTATCAATATCAAGTCCCATATAAAATTTTGAGCCAGTTGTCTAATTGCTCCACCAATGAACAAGCGCTCAGAAACTCCTGTTCAGAGCTTTTCTTGACATTTTTCACAAAATGATCTGAGGATTCACCCCTTTCTTTTTTCGGTAATTTCGGAAATTCCACGTTCTTTCTTGAACCTACCCTGAAGATTTTGAACTTGTTCATGTAAATATACATCAGTGCTGCCTTAAGTTACGAAATTTGTCGTTCTGGAAAATTTTATGTTTGAGGGAAGAGTTTGTGTTTGAATATTGAAAATATTTTTGTTTTGAGTACAAACCGTGTAAAAACAGCGTGACGGGGTTCTTTTACTGACGTTTTTCTCTGAGCTCTAGTATCATACGCAAAATTGTATGGTACCTACCCCGTTTTGCATTACCTCATCTGATTTCACGTCAGGGCATCCTCAATTTTCAGATATAGAAAGATTCAAGTTCAATTAGGGTAAAATTAAATTTTCACGAAAAAATTTTTCTTCAGTGATTTATGCTTTACGCTCGTGAGAGCAAAATTTTTGATCTGAAGGTACATATTAATCACTTGAGTTCAAACATTTCAAGAATTTATTGCCTGAGATATCAGAGTACCGGGTTTTTCACTATAAATTGATAATTGTTACTAAAGGAGATACAAAAAAATGTTTCGTATAAAAGTTTCACATAATCAACTGAGCTTTTTTGATATGAGTCCAGAAACTGAAATATATACAGGGTGGCCAACATATTGATGGCAACTTCATTTTTTCAAATGGAACACCCTGTCCATTTTTCCATGTTTGGCTAGCTCTTTTTCCCCTGATTTCGAATATGTAACATATGTTGGTTTATCTCTTTTATTCTGAGAACCACAGAGTTTCAAATTGTAAGAACCACCTGCTAAGATCTGTTATCATTTTACAAGTGGCAGAGTGCGTTTACTGAAAATGCTCATTTATGGAGTTAGAATAACGTCAATGGGAAGATATACAGGGTGAACAATATTGAATGCCACTATATTTTTTCAAATGGAATGTGGATGTGTCTCTTCAATTTTCAGAGCTTCAAAGTTTTGAAATGATGACACCGAATAAGAAAATATGTGAAATAACTACGAAATTCTTTATATCCAAACAATCTACTCAAAAGCATTATTTTAGAATGAATACTTAACAATTACTTAACCAATTAGGCTGAAGGACTCTTGGTCGATAGCCATTTGTATTGCTGCAATAAAACACAGTTACTACTTAACCAATGAAAAATGATAAACTATGGTAGTATGGTAAGAATAACATCAACTGAAGAAATTGCTCAAAATGACCACCTTCATTCAATACACATAGTTCATATAGTTGTCTCAACTTGTTTAGACTATTTTTGATAGCATTATTATGGCTCTGAATCGAGTCAGAAATTAAGGCTTCAAAGTTTGTTTCTAATCATTACAATATTATCATTATTCTTCGTGCGTTGACGGGATTAGTTCCGGATTATGGGTTTGATATTGGTTGATTTTATATCACTAATATTATTCTCCGCATTCATTGATTGTCATTATTGCTGAAGTAAATTTTTTCCTTCAGGAACGGCTATAAAAATGTGTCCACGGTGTTAAATCGGGACTATTTGGTGGCCATAAAATAGGTGCCAATTACCAATTCAAAGATCAAATTGGCCACTTAAATATTCACGAACATCCAAAACGCTATGCTAGATGGTTATTGAAATTTGAAACTCTGTGGTGATCAGCTTAAGAAAGATAAACCAACATATGTTACATATTCGAAATTAGGGAAAAGAAGAGCTAACCAAATATGGAAAAATATACAGGGTGCTCCATTTGAAAAACTGAAGTTGTCATCAATATGTTGGTCACCCTGGATATATTTCAGTTTCTGAACTCATATCAAAAAACCTCAGTTGATTTCGTTAAACTTTTATACGAAACATTTTTCTGTATCTCCTTTAGTAACAAAGTTAAAGGGGGGTCAAATTATAGTGAAAAACCCGATACATTTCAAAATAAGCTTTGCGGTATTTGCTCGAAGCACTTTTTGTCAGTGCTCGTGAACAAGAACAGGATTTTTTTGTCGGAACATATTTCCTCTACAATAAGACTTTGGTTAAATTATCATATCGAATATCTATATAGGAAATTCGATATTATAAGCGGTTCTTAAAATTCAAGGATTCGAACACTTATTTTCGGCGAACTTAACAGTCATGCTAAGAGGAAGGATTGCAGTCTGAAGGTTGGGGTCAATTCTTTGTTCTTACTCCACGCAATATATTCATAATGAATGTTTCGATTACATTTCAAGATCTCGCAATACTTTCTAATCAACATCAACATAGCTTGTTAACCATATAATTATTGAGATATCGATGATACACACATAATTTGAGCAATCGTATCTCCTAACGAAGTTCACCGAGGAATTGATTCAAAATATACCTACTGTTGTGATTTTGAAGGCCTTTTTTATGCAATGTCATATTTTTTGTTTTGTGTTTCGCACCACATCCACATGGTAAAGAATGAATCAGCGGTTTACTCTTGGGATTATAATGATATGTGGGACAAGAACATTTTTATTCAATGAAATTGAAACTTAACGTCGAATATGCTACACAAACGAATTGATTGAAGGATTGATTTCAGTAAATTGCTATTTGATGATTGCATAAGAAGAATAATATCATTGCTAGGATTCGTTTCATACGAACATCAAGTTTTGGTACTTGGGAATCTTATGAATTGCTAATATTGGTTGAAAGCTATTCAGTTATTAGGAATTTGAGGTCAAAAACAATTTTGTCGAATTACCTATCTGGAAGTAGAAATTTGATATTGTCCAAATTTCGAATTAAGATGCTCAAGGGTAATATGGAGACTTTTCCACAATTTATTAAGGATCTCTTGGATGAAAAGTCTGAAAGCTGCTGCTCTGTGTCAGAGCGACAATGGGAACATTCAGTGTTTTCCTTTTAAGTTGGTCTATTAGACGTTTTTGGAGAACTAGTGAATATTTTTCTCTGAAATTTTTGGAGAGCCTTGAGGATGAAGAAACTATCCACCTAAAATATTTTCAATTCGACAGTGTTGCCACGTCTATCTCGAAGGCATATCTACTTTCTTATTTCGAATGCAACTACCTATATTTTTATTGACGTATCGATTCAATACCAAATTCGCAGTATAATCCACTAAAAAAATTTCTCTTCCATGCAATGTTGCCAAGTTATGCACAAATTCTTGAAATTTTTCACATCTGCACTGCCAGTTTGGAAATGCAATATCTCGATTCTTTTTTATTGCAAACAGAACCAAACTCAGCAGTCTCAAAGTAGAGAATTTATGCATTCATTAGGTACATTCAGTATTCTGATACATCGTTATAGTAGGAGAGCTGGCACGAATTTTAGGGTAGGTATTTGGGGCAAGCTGAAAACTTGTCAGATACCTCTCCTATTATATCCCAACTCGGGATTGCAGACCTGGCTGGTGAGTAGCGGGGCTAAATCAACCCCTACATTTTTAAAAATATTTATTTTTTTTCAGATAGAAAGCCCTACCGAAATGATCTGTCTTTTTGAGAATCTTATTTTGAAGTTATAAATAACACTCCATAAAAATTTCAAGTTGCCTCAAAAACATTTTTTATAATTTTTCGCAAATATTTTTGCACGCGTCTGGCGTGTTAAAACCCCGATTAAATTATCTGGCTTATTTTTTTAGTATTTATAAAGCATTACACTCCAACATATATAAATTGCGTATTGCCTCAAATATATTTTTGGGAAAAAAAATTTAAAAAAATGTAGGGGTTGATTTAGCCCCGCTACTCACCAGCCAGTCTGCAATCCCGATTGGGATATAATAGGAGAGGTATCTGACAAGTTTTCAGCTTGCCTCAAATACCTACCCTAAAATTCGTGCCAGCTCTCGGACTATTAGGTTCTTTGAAGATTTTGCTCCGAAAACGTAGAACTTAAAATTGAAATATTTCGAGATTTTCAGGTGGCAACTCCATTTTCAATTTACAGTATTCTATACTGAATGAAGATGAATGGCGATCTCTTCTTACACTTATTATTTATTTTGAGTAGTTATCGAAAAAATACTGAAATTCTTCAGTATTTATAGTCATGATCTATGGACATAATGCTGAGTGATAAGGGGAATTATTGGAATGAGTTCTATGGTAAGGGCATGAACATTGGACAAGTATTACCGAAAGCAAAAACAGTTTTCGGAATTTATTTCCAATCATTCTTGCTGAATGTGATAAACGATTGTTGTCCTACAGGTCCTTTCAATAATTTTTTGTCATTCACCGTGAATTGTGAAACAACCTGAATCGTGCTTGAAAAACATGGCTTAACTTTTTTCTATGACATCCATGATCATCTAATACTTTTTAAGATTTCAACCATATAATCTACCTCAATAATTTGCCTCATAATCATAGAGCCATTTCATCGCAAACAAAACCATAGATCATGATTCTAAATACTGAACAATTTCAGTATGTTTCATCTCATTCGAAAACTGCACAGATAAATATTTAGTGTAAAAGAAAAATGCCATTGATTTTTCATTTTGAATCGGTTGCCATGTTGCCATTTGAAAATCTCGAAATATACAGGGTGACTGGTGACGTATGGGACAACGGCTAACTGGAGATAGAGGACCTCAAACTGAATGAGGATTGGATGTTTAAATGTCCCATAAGCCTATTAGTTTCAGAGATACAGGGTGTTTTTTGCAAAAGTGCTAAAACTATAAACTCCCATATCTTCGTCAATATGGCAAATTTTTCGCTGATTTTGGCAAGCTTGTTAATATACATATTCTCCATCAGATCGACAAGAAAAAATTCCCAAAAATTGCAGGTCTGTATTCAAAAATTTCCATTTCCGTGTCAGGTGAATTGGAAAATTGGAATCTTCAAGAAACACTGAGTAAAAATCTGTTTTCAGTTTGAATGGCACAAATTTTTTATAGTTTTTATGATATGTTGAAAGTCGAATATTACAATTTATTCATATCGAATTCAAGAAACATACTATTCATTATAAAAAAAACACTGAATTTGAGATGCTTAAATAATCCTGACGCATTTTGAATAGTCCTTCACATCTTGAACCCCCTTTTTATTAATTTTTTATTAATATTATAAGAAAAATTAAAAAAACAATAGAAATACAAAAAGAGGAACAGTAGCACATATGATTCATAAAAAAATCAAATAAACAAATGCTCGATATGCGAGAGCCATTCCCCTCACACACTTAATTACTCTTTTGAATAATTAAAGTACTTTTCATATCCACAAGATGAAAAATTATACTCTTGATAGAACAGAAACACTGGATTTCAGCTCGAGAAAAGTTTGACTTTCTTCTCAGAACCCCTGAACAATAATCCATCTGGTACTTATGTTTTCAACAAAATTTATTCTTCAATGAATTTTGAGGACTTATTTTCCTCTAATATGTACTTAGGTGTAGCAACTTCATCTTTTTTGAGAAGCATATGAATTTCTTTAATGCAAACAGAATATTAGGGAAACAAGTGATTTTTTAGAATAAGAGGTTTATTATTCATTATAAATAAATACATCCTACTACACAGAGTAGGCATATTTCAAAAAATGACGTTTATATTCATACATTCATTGATTGTGAATTATTGGGAATTGTGTCGTTTGTTTATCTATTGAAAAATGTCTTCAATATTCACGAATGAAGAATATGTAGATGATACTTGTTTTTGGATTGCGCAAAATGAACGGATATAATATTTAGTCTCAGAATAATCCTCATCTCAAAAGAGAAAGAAATCATTAGAGTTCAAGAGAGCAAATAAATGCGTTGAAGCAAATTGCTCTGATTTCGAGCATTTGCTTAGTTGTTTTCTCATGAATCATTGCATTATTTAATAGAAAAATAAATTTTGTTGAAAGAATAAGTATCAGATGGATTATTGTTCAGGCGTTCTGAGAAGAAAGTCCAACTCTTCTCGAGCTGAAATCTAGTGTTACTGTTCATCAAGAGTAATTTTTCATCTTGTGGATATGAAACGTACTTCAATTATTGTTCAAAAGAGTGTGTGAGGGGAATGGCTCTCGCATATCAAGCATTTGTTTATTTGATTTTTTTTATGAACCATATGTTTCTTATAATATTGATAAAAAGTTTAATGAAAAAGTATTTCAAGATGTGAAGGAATATTCAAAATGCGTCAGGATTATTTAAGCATCTCAAATTCAGTGTTTTTTTCTTTCAGGAATAGTGTGTTTCTTGAATTCAATATGAAAAAATTGTAATCTTCGACTTTCAACATATCATAAAAACTTTAAAAAATTTGTGCCATTAAAACTAAAAACAAATTTTTACTCAGTGTTTTTTGCAGATTCCAATTTCCCAATTCAATTTCTTTTATTTCATATATCGAGTGATATTTCTCACCTGACACGGAAATGGAAATTTTCGAATACGGACCTGCAATTTTTGGGAATTTTTTCTTGTCGATCTGATGGAGAATATGTATTAATAAGCTTGCCAAATATCAGCGAAAAAATTGCCATATTGACGAAGATATGGGAGTTTATAGTTTTAGCACTTTTGCAAAAAAACCCTGTATCTTTGAAACTAATAGCCTTATGGGACATTTAAACCCCCAATTCTCATTCAGTTCGAGGTCCTCTATCTCCAGTTAGCCGTTGTCCCTTACGTGACCAGTCACCCTGTATAAAATTTAATTGCAAAATTGAAAAAAAATCACATATTTTCATCAGATATCCGATTCGAATGAAATTTATTTTGTGAATGAAGAATGATTTACTGAATATAAATGCAAAAATTGTGGCTATAGTGTTAACAGAACTATAGAAAATCCAATTGGAATATTTTATGAAGAATCTCTATATTTTCACATTGTGCATGCAAGATTTCAAGAGGATCGCATGATTTTTTGGGAATAGAGATCGATATTTTGAATGTTCATCCGAAGTTTTGTGACCATAGTGTTAACAGTATCATAGAAAATTCAATTGAAATATTCCTGAATTCCACAACAAAATATCCGATTCAAGTGAATTTTTTGTGAATGCAGACTGTTATACTGAATCTTCATGCAAATTTTTGTTGCCATAGTTTCAACAGAACCATAAAAAATTCAATTGAAATATTGAAAAGAAGAAGATTGATATACTGATGTTCATGCAAAATTTCAAGGGGATGGCTCCATCAGAACCATAGAAATCAATTCTTGTAATTATTTATTTCTTATATTTTTCATTTTTTAAATAATTTTCAGAATATAATTCCGATCGTGCCGAGATTTTGAATTTATATATTTGGTATCAATCTCAAATGCCATATGAAATTGGATAATAGTCCTGCTGAAGGCATTTCTCAAATTTTTTATAATTTTTCACTTACCTTCTAGAATTTCGTCTTCATTTAGTTCTGAGTGTTAATATAGAAGTTTCCGTGATAATATTTCATACCGAATATAATAAATCATGATTGTGAATTACCTATATGGATAAAGTGTTAGGCCGGATAGAAATTCGCCCGAAACATACACTTGGGTCGAACACGCGAGAACCTTAAACTTTACCGAAAAATATAACTTCGACCATGAAAGGCAACCTTTCTTTGTTCGCATTTATCGAAATTAACCGTCCAAATGTCAAGTGGCAAGAACTTGATCATCTGGTAATAATTCATAATACAGATGAAATTCAGACAAAAATATAATTGTACAGTGTCTAACGTAAGAAACTGGTTATCGGATTTACAATTTGGAGCAAGTACGCTTTATTGCTAGTACACGCCCACCTGAGTACAACTACATCTGTACCAGACTTTCGGGTATATAAGCGGGGTTCGTTTTTTCGAAAAGTATCATTCGCAGTGTTAACCTCACAGCAACAACAACCAACCAAAAATGGCATTCAAAGTGAGTATCAATTGCAACTGTTTTATTAGTTCAATTTCAATTCTGGTCATACACACCTAAATCGATCATAAGAAGTAATTGTTGTTTGAAAGTGAAAACTATAGTGATTTGTTTGGAACTCTGGCTAACCTGTTGCTTTTGAACCACACCAAATGTCTTGGTGTGATCTTCGACCAAAAACTCTTCTCGAGGCTGTAATCAGTAAGGGCCAGAGAGTTCTCTTCATGTGCCAGAGGATGGTCGGAAGTACGTGGATGTTAAAACCTGAACTAACGAATTGGATTTACAAATCCAATGTTCGGCCAATCGTGAGCTACGCGGCTTGGTGGCCAAGAGCAAAACTAGTTTCGGGACAACTAGCCCTAGGAAAACTACCAAGAACAGCGTGTCTGTCCATAACAGGCGCATCTCGTTTCTGCCCAACTGCTGCCATGCAATTCATCCTGGACCTGCCTCCTCTAGAGATTTTCTGGAAAGCGAGGCGGCCAGATGGGCTCTCCGGGTGGCAAGAGAGCGGGAGATGAAAACTGGTAACTACTCAGGGCACCTCCGCATTCTAAATGAGTGTAAGGAGCTTCAGAATGCAGTCACAGATACCTCCCTTCGAGACACGAGTTGCAGAAAAACTTTATCACGACATTCCCAAGTCGGGATCAATGGGCTAAGAAG
Organism: Propylea japonica; assembly: GCA_013421045.1. Taxonomy (NCBI): domain Eukaryota; kingdom Metazoa; phylum Arthropoda; class Insecta; order Coleoptera; family Coccinellidae; genus Propylea; species Propylea japonica. Next base: position 11,257,516 of record CM024243.1, on the reverse strand, counting down.
AATTAGTTTTCCCCAGAGGGTCTACGGTATTTTATACTGATGGCTGGAAAACTGAAGATGGACGAGTCGAAGCCGGAATTTACGAATAAGCCATACCAATGGGTCTCTGTCCTTCGGGTTTTCAGGCAGAGACACTTGCTATGAGGGAGTGGGTTGCGCTCTGTGCAGAACACAACTACCAAAGAACGGAAATGTATATGGCATCTGATAACAGAGCAGCCCTGCTAGTTGGTCTTGGAATGCAAAACGTCACCTAACCTCCTCGGAGAAAAGAACCAGGTCAATATCATCTGGGTGCCTGATCACTCCGGGATTCACGGCAATGAAGCGGTAGACCAACTGGCCAGGAAAGGAGGGACAACCCCCTTCACTGGACCAGAACCGTTTTGCGGCTTTCCAGCCAGCCATCAGGCAATGGCTATCAAGAACTGGGAACAAAAGAGGAAGCTTATGCCCTGGCGTACCAGCAATGGTCACTTTTCTCCCACTCGACGAGCTGGACCTCTCACTCTGCAAATTGGAACTGAGGAAACTGACGGGCGCTTTCACTGGGCACTGTCCCGTGGGGTATCACTTAAAAAACATGGGAAAGGCGCCCGATAGTACATGTCGCTTCTGCCAAGAAGCCGAGACAGCCAGACACCTGCTATGTGAGTGTGAAGCTGTTCACTAAAAACGGTTACGGCATTTTGGCTATTGGTTCCTAAAGCCTGAACAAGTAATGGATGTGGCCCCAAGAAAAGTGGTGAAGTTCATTGAGAATTTGCTGCCTAACTGGTGAACAGCGCGGGAATGCACAATAGATCTTATGGTCAAGGTGCTCGCGAGGTCGATTTTGATCTGTCGTCTCTCCTCTAATCTAACCTTATCTAATCTAACCTGTTGCTTTATTACAGCTCGTAGTCCTTTTCGCCGCTTTGGCTTGCGCCAATGCTGGTTACTTGGGAGCTCCAGCTGCCGTTGCTACCTATGCTGCCCCAGCACTTTCCTATGCTGCCCCAGCTGTAGCTGCCGTACACGCTCCAGTAGCTTCTTCATACTCCTACACCAACAGAATCCAATCAGCTCCAGTAGCTTATGCCGCCCCAGCTGTTGCCGCTGTCCATGCTGCCCCAGCTATCTCCTACGCTGCTCCAGCTGTAGCTGCCTACCACGCTGCCCCAGTAGCTGTCGCTAAAGCCATCCCAGCTGCCACTTCATACGCTTACAACAACAAAATCTCCCAATCTGTAGCTTATGCTGCCCCAGCTGTTGCTGCCGTCCACGCTGCCCCAGTTGCCACCTACGCTGCTGCTGCCCCAGTCATCAAATCTTACGCCACCTCCTACGCCGCTGCTCCAGCTATCTCCTACTCTGCTCCAGCCTTGTCCTACTCCGCCCCAGCTCTGTCCTATGCTGCCCCAGCTCTGTCTTATGCCGCCTCCCCTTTGGCCATCCAAAAATACCACTTGTAAATAATTGAATAAATGAATTTGGGGGAAAAAGTGCCGAAGTTTCCATTGTGATAATGTAGGTGATCTTTTTTCCGTATTTATTTGTATGTAGCTGAATTGTTGAAAATAAAGTTGTATATATCAAACAGATTCTTTTCTTTTCCATTTTTGTTCTCATGACATTCAAGTATATTATTCAATGAGCGGTAATGCAGGTCAAAACACCGCAGATGAATTTTGCACCACGAGCCGTCAGGCGAGTGGTGTATTCATCAAGTGTGGTTTTGAGCATTACCGCGAATTCAATACTATACTTTATCCACGACTTCTTCAGTAAAATTCGAATTATCTGCATTTAAAAAAATTGAACAGTTGTCAAAAAGTGTTGACAACATTTCGTCCAACCTCAACCTCTGTACTCTGTGGTCGGGAATCAATCAGAGTATCTAACTAATCAAATCAAGTACTTTCGCAACTTCAAAAATTTACGTTTTCCAAAAATGAATCTGGAATGAATCGCTAGAACGTTATCTTGATGGCTGAAATAGATTTCCGGATCGATCCTACTTTTTATTTCATTTTTTTGTAAGCAATTTCATTTTTCCTAGGTATTTTACTTAGCGGGTGTTATGGCGGGTGTTATTATAACACTCGCTTTTCGGTTCATAGACATGCTACGGTTGTGTTATAGCTACTATTACACATAGAATTAGTTCAATAATTGACAAATTACTCTATAGGAGTGGATAAACTCCTTTATATGCTTAATAGGTTACATTGACATAGAATAACATTGAGACCCTAGCGTGACTTTAATGCACAGAAGGCAGAAAAATGTGAGATTTACAGCGTGTTTCATTAACATTAGCAGTATACCAATGCAGGGAAAACTTTTGCAAACCTCTCTTCCTCTGCTATCGGAACCAAGTTCAGGTTTTTCGAAAGTGTGTTTCGTGATCAGTGGAGTAAACGAAAAGAGGTGGTCATTTGGATTATTTTGTGAAAATCATCTTATTGGTAATTTTCATTAGACTTAGGATTAAATCTTCTCCGCAGATACTTTTGCAGTTAGTGAAATTTTCTCGTTTGATTGTAGTTAAAAACATTGTTCAAGAGAATTATTCAATAAGTGTGGCAAATCCTCACAACTAACTTTCAAAAGTTAGGTATATGTGATAGGATTTTTATATTTTTTCAAACTACTCCATATACAGGGTGTCGAGAAAAAAGTACCATGCATAGGGTCACGCCATAGAGGGCCATAAAATATGAAGAAAAAATAATATGTCCGAAACTGCTTCCTTTAAGAAATACATGGTGTTAAAGACTATTTTTTTTAACTGTTTTTTCAATAACTTCAGATAAAAAGGTAAGAATTGAACAAAATATGTTATGCTGGGTTTTGTATGATGTAGAATTCAAATATTCCTAATAGTTTTTAGATAACTATTAGAGGGCGCCACATACAGGATTCTTCTACATTTAAATCAACCCTTTTTTCTGCCTTACACTGAAGTCCTTCTGGACTTGAAAAAGCGATTTCTCTATCTTTTTCTTCAAAAAGGTATATTCTGTTGAAGTCGCTGGACCAACGGTTTCCGGTAAAAACGCATTGAAAAGTTATGATGCACCGCAAATTTGTCCAGAAGCGCCATAATAACCTACTTCTTCTTCTCTGTGCGGTGCCTTACCGGCCGAACTGAGGCCTAGTGCCCATTGTTCATCCGCATCGTTTATAGAGACTCAGCTCCTCAGACACGAAGACAGAAATGTCGCGAGCCTGCCAGGAGTGGTCCCTCTCACCATAGGAATAGAAGGTGTTGGATTTCCTAGGTGTGTTGACCTTAACTCAGTAAGGTTTCCACAGTTGAACAAAATATGCTCAACCGTTTCATCAGTACTCCTGCACCACCGGCATAGGGAGCAGCTCGTCAATCCCATTCTCTTCAAATGCTTGTTAAAACAGGTGACCAGTCAATGCACCAGTCACCAGACCGAGTTGTTTCCTCTCCAGCTGCAGAAGTCTATTGACATCAGATCGCGAGGACGGTCTCTCAATGAGAATCCTCGATCACCTCAGGCCCACCCCTTGCTCTCCATTCCGAGGAAAATTCCCTGTTCAGCCAGTTCCTGAAGAAACTTCTGACAGATGTGCGACAGATTGGCAGCGAAGGCTTCGGACCAAGAAATGCTAATCCGGCTCCCCGCCTAGCCAGTTCATCTGCCTTGACGTTACCAGGTATTCCGCATGAGCCGGACACCAGATTACTTTCAAAAGGTTATCAGAGCCCAGCCACGCAGAGTTTTTCCTGCATTCTTCTACCAAAAGAGAATCAACTCTAACATCAGATAGAGATTTCAGAGTTTCCTACTTACAATGAGAACTGTATATGGCGCCTTTCATTAGAAATCTGAAAACTAATAGGATATTTGGATTCTGCATCATACAAAACCCCCGCATATAACATTTTTTTCAATGGTTAACTCTCTATTATAAAAAAACCAAATAAAAAAATAAAGTTTAACACCCTGTCTTCTTAAAGGAAGCAGTTTCGGACATATATTCATGGGAACTTTTCTTCATATTTTATGGTCCTCTACCTCGTGGCACTATGCATGGTACTTTTTTCCTCGACACCTTCAGTAATTCAAAATTACCTTGTATTATGTTGTTATACCTTCTGCATTGCAGGAATAATAACAAGCATTCATGGAATTCCTTTGAAAAAAAGTAGATCGAGAAGAAATGAATTGAATCTATAATAGTTCGAAAGCTATCAAATTAAAATATGAACAATTTGTTATTTTAGATAACTATAATATGCCAAAATTAAAATTTTCAATTTTTTCTTCCAAATAAATGTTGTGTAGCACGTTTTCTGTGAGATTAAGAAAATATAGAACTCACCGCAAAGCGAGTTGAAGTTCTCCCACATTGTTGAAGGAGGCATTTTCAACAAGATTGTTCGACTTTAATAATCAGAAACTAAAATACTTCCAAATACGAAAACAATGTCTTTTGAACATTATCTTTCCCAACGAAGAAGTTAACAAATCCGAACAGCGTTTTCTCTTTTGAGCGCTCGCTTTTCTTAAATGAAGGCTATATCGTTTTGTCAAATGTCTTTAGTTTTCGAATTTTGAGCCAACATGGTGTAAAACGATACGGTTAGACTTCCTCATGACGAATTCTGGTCAAATTCAATTCTGTCCGTGGGGCCGTCCGGCACCCGTTAGCACAATAACAGAGGCGGTTCGTAAAACTCGAACATTTATGGGTCGTCGTGAAGCACCTTGTGGGACCGCAATGAAGAAATTGGGGGAAAAATTCGAGTTTTTGGGATGAGTTATTAATGCTAGGGAAAAACCCGTGCACGTCGCTCAAGAACAGCCGAGAATACCGCTGCTGTAGCTGAAAGTGTTGAAGAAAACCAAGGTTTGTCCATTCCTTGTCGTTCTTTGGAATTAGGCATTCCACAAACGTGATTATTACACCGTATTTGCATAAAGATATGAATCTTCAGGCTCATAGAGTTCAGTTAACACAAGAACTCAAGCCACACATGCAACGAACTATTGATCTTTTACGGAGAAGTTTCCGGACCGAGTTATACTCTCGAAGAGGTGATCACAATTGGCCACCGAGATCTTGTGATTTAACACCATGCGAGTTCTTCCTTTGGACCAAGTGAAAGAGAAGGTCTACACCATAACCCAGCGTCGATTCAAGACCTCAAAGATGGAATTCGTGAGGCTGTCGAGGACATAGGGCAGCCACTTCGCGATTTGGTTATGGAGAATTTCATTGAAAGGATATGATCCTGTAAGCGTGGTCGTGGTGGCCATTTGCCTGATGGTATTTTCCACTATTAACGGCATAACTTCTTCTTTATAATTAAAAAACATCCGATCACCTACATTGAAAAATGGCATTTTTCCTTGAATATCAAAATAACAAAAGCCTTTTAAATTCAGACAAATTTATTTCAATGATATCTGTCAGATAGGTATCAGTAACTTATCAGCAAGTGGTGAAACAGGCCCTTAGAGCAATACAATTAGAATTTTGACAGCTTTCCAATATTATCGAATATCTGTAAATCCAAAACATTTCTGCGAAATATTTTTTATCTGTGATGAGAACAGAAAATATTAGTTACTTATTTTGGAACCAGAAATGAAGCTGCGCCTAGACATTCAGGGCCTTCTTCGATGTCAATCATTCTTGGATGAACTATATCTAAGTAGGAATTAGACGATGACATCTGAAAAAATGTAATAACATTTGTGGAGAAATGACTCTCAATTTCCGATATCAACAAGATTATTTCGAACTGAAACCAGTTCTAAGGCGAAATGCTGACCTTGACCCATAGAGTGGTACATATGAGATGAAATGTGATATAGCGAAATATATGCTGATCAAATAGTTTGAATAATATTTTCTATTATCATCCTATAATGAATATTCATTGCCTAGCAGTCGATATGGAACTTATGGGGCAATATGATATTATTTTTAAACGCTCGTTTTACTTAACGACTGATTTCTCCCCAAATGTGCGTAATTTATCAAATTTGTGTACCGATAATGGCTTTAAAAAACGATAGGGTTAGTCTCCCTGATGACAAATTCGTGGTCAAATTCATCCGGCCGCTAATAACAATAACTTTCGAAGGGTTTGTCCTGGAAACTTGAGATTTTTAGGGTGAGTTCGGTTCGCTGCGGGTCTGTTCGTTAACCAGCCAAATCGTACCGGGTGTTTCTAAAATATGGCCATTTAAAATGTGTGTTCCTCAATATCTCAAGACAAAACGAAACCAATGAAATTTTGTGGCCACATGCAAGATGCTCCTTATAAGGCTCATGTGGTCATAGTGTCAACAAAACCATAGAAAATTAAATTGGAAAATTGAAAATCAGAAAATCTATGAGTTCATTACAAGATATCCGATGCGAGTAAAATCATTATATGAATGAAGATCGATATACTGCTGATCGTGCTGAGATTTCGCATTCATATACCTCATTCAAGATAAGTATAAAATTTTTTAATAACGTTTATATAAACATTACTACAGCTCAGTCACTCCATTGAAAAAAAGGTCGTGAATAAACCACTCCCGTTTCTTTTCATTATGGGGACATCTTCCAACAAAATTGGTGAACTTTCATCTGGAAAGAGTTGATATGGCTCTCTATTTAATCTACTGGGTAGGAAGAAAGGCCTAATCAAATAATCAAACATTATTTCAATTCATGTATTTATTAACAACAAATGGTCCTGGTAATGAATATCTTTAATATTTGAGGACTCTCTCCTGCCAAAAAAAATTAAATGAAGGGAAAATGTAAAGAAAGATCCTGTATGATGTCGAAAATATTTTCCGAAATCCAATATTTTTTTCAATTTTCAACACCCAGTTTCTCTGAAATAATGCGTCAGAGATCCATGGTCCATAGGAACCCAAAATTACGTACCTTATTTTGAAACAATCTGTATATGATCGAACCCTGTTAGTCGAACAGATTCTTCATAAGTCGATTTTCTTTCGATGAAACAACAATATACTCTGATCCGTTAGTCATGATCATTGTCAGTTTCCGAAATCTATGAATTCTTATAACCAAAAAAACTCATTAAGAACCTGTTTATAGCGAAATTGTGACCTTGACATATAGCGTTACACATAATCTGCGGAATTTAAATATAATGGAATAAATTACCATAAATAAATCATTTAATGTTTGATATTTTGGAGAAATATCACTAGAATAATGAAGCAATTCCTATTATTACGAAAAAATGATTGTAGTTAACAATTGAACAGTGATATACATATTGAACGTGAAAGTAGAACATCCAAGTAGTTCTCGAACAAGGTGCAAATAACACATTGATCAATTCGTTGAATCCATCGATGAGGAGATGCTATGATATACATTTGAGTAAGGAAAATATTTAGTACCACTTGTCGGAAACCAATATGGCTTAAGATTCAGGGTTGAATTAAGTTGCCAGTTTTTTTTCTGTTCACAAATTTCACCCAAAAATACGACGTGGTTGGGTATTTAGGAAACTTTGTTCAAATAAGGTCAATTGAATATCAAATAAACAATTTTTCTTCAGGCGATAATATACACATATAAAGATATCAGATCAACAAGACCGAGAATTCAAAATTTCGAATGCGGATATGGTCAATCAGAGCTGTGCCGAAGCCTGGTGCTTAGTGCTCGTGAAAGCACTCGAAGCACTTTTGTGCTTGTAAGCACCGTGCTCGCGAGCACTTAATTGAACCAGTGCTTATGCTTGGTGCTTCGCGAATTTTCCGAAAGGGCTTAGTGCTTAGTAATTCGAAAAAGTGCTCCCGAGCACCAAAGTGCTCCAAGCACTTTCAGGAATACCAAGCACTAAGCCCTTCATAGACTTGTTGGAACATGGAAATGACAGACTTTCGCGAACTTCAAATAGACAAAGAACTGAAGTTTTTTCTTTCGTTCATTTCTATAGATAAAAAATTTGTTCATTTTTCTTGCATTACAAACATGATGTTAGATAACAATCTCGCTGTATGTTATGGACTTTGTGGTTTTTACGTTTCATTATTTTGACAAAAAAACAGATTGTTTTGATGTAATGGCGGAATTTTTTCAGGAAAGCTCTATGAGCAATGCAACGTACGATTCAGGTATCTTTTATCATGATTTCAAGTAATTTATTGGCGAATATTTTAGTTACAGTTTGTTAACTGAATGAATGCCATATAGAGCTCAGAAAACCATAAGAAACATTTTCATCTAATTTGTTGACAAGACGTCACTCTTTCTCTATAACTTTTTGTTATGTCGTCATGGTAACCTGTCTGTATATCCGAAATTATCAAAATAATATTTTTCGACCTAAAAGGTGATTTAATATGTACAAAATTGAATATAAATGACCAATTTTAATGTTCAATTGATGCTGTTTCAGTTTGCTATTTCCATGAACAAATAAACATAAAGCATTCAGAAGCGATAGAGAATGTCAGAACTCAACAGTAACATAGAAATATAGAAATTTATATTATGTCAAATGTATGTCTTGTGAAAAATAAGAGTTTTTTTCAATCAAGAATTTATCTACAATTCATATTGATGTCGTCGAAAAAATCTTGTAATCAACTCAGTTATAATCAAGCGACTAATGGTCTCGAACTATTAATGCGGTGAGCGGAGCGAACGCTCTAAAACATCTTGACCATTGTCGCTCTCTTGAATAACCTAGTTGATTAAATATCTATTAAACGACTCGCTGAAAAAAACCTATTGTCAATTTCAATTATGTCCAGTTCAAAACACGATAACATTAAAAAGAAAAAATCTAAATTCCAACTAAGAGATATTGGATGGAAAATATAAAGTTTGATTTTGAAAGTGCTTAGTGCTCGGTGCTCGTGTAAACGAAATACTTTTCAAAAGTGCTTAGTAATCGCGAGCAGTTTTCAAAAATAAGGGCTTAGTGCTCGAGATTCCGGAGCACTTTTCAATAGGGCTTTGTGCTTTGTGCTCGAAGCACTTTTCTTCAGTGCTCGGCACAGCTCTGGTCAATACTCATCCCTACCTGCGATATGTTTTTTCCTTGATTTTCTTCTTAACTTCCTCTTCTCTGCTTGAAGAAAGCCATACAGCACACACGATACCATTTCATTGCATATTATTGAGAAGAAAAAATCACAATTTAACTAGAAAAAGGCGCAAGAATTACAATTCCTACAGAAAATTCAACAATTGTCAATTTTGACGTTAAGGTGGTAGTAATATGGCGGATTTGATACCACGTTATTTCAATAATGGCAACTCTATACTACCCTTCATCTATGAATGAATCTGATGGTTGTTTGCCGATTCTTTTCACACCTTTTACTTCTGACGTTTATCAATAATAAGCGTTTAAATGAGTTAGAATCATACAGGGTGTTTCAGAATAACGTCATCAAACGCAAATGGAGATTTCTCACCTATTTTAATATTATAAGTTTCTATGAACATGGGTCCGAAACGGCTTTCAAGTCAAAGGTGAAGAATTTAGGGGTGTCTTAGTTGATTTCAACCCTTTTTCTTCACAGGGTATCTTTTGAACATTAAAAAACATACGTACGATAGGTTCACGTTACAGTTTTTTCAAAAAAATTGCTAATAATTCTTCTACACGAATAAACGATGTCGTAATTTAACTTAAATATTGAAGAAAGTGATTTGAATGACCGCCATCAACTTACTGAATTTTTCATTTCTACAAAACAATGCGTCAGAGAACCATAGTTCATAGGAACTAAGTGTCTTAAAATCCTATGAGGATTTATATCCCGAATTTACGGTACCATATTCTGAAACACTCTGTACTATTGTGATGATTAAGAAATATGTACAAACTCAGTACTTGGCAACCTGGATGGAGTCATGAAATATCCATAAATTATGATTTGGCGAATTGAATTAATAAATATTACAATTTACGCAGATATCAAAGAAATCATTAAATTCATTATACAAGATAATTTCGCGAACTTTTCAGAACTTTCCAAATTTATGTGATATGGTCCTGCAAATCAAATGATATTCGATAACAGTTTTCTGGAACCTTATTAAAGATATTTGAATTTCGGATGAATCGGCGATTTAAATTTCAAATTTGAGAAAACTGTAACACAAAATCTAGAAATCCTATATACTTCATAAGTTCATATGGGGGTTCTCGGAATCCTCTAATGTTTTCTGTCTCTCATTGAAATGTTTCTCATCTTATCCAGGACACCATGTATAACTAACTACCTATATAGTAGTTTGTAATCATTGATCCAGTGTGTTGTAGGTATATTATCCAATGTGTGTGATGTATTATTGTATTTTAAGATGGACTATGTGATATTTTTCTCAGGAGTAGCTGTTATACTTTGATATTGATAAATAATTGATTTGTATTTTACTAGCGACCCGCTTCGCTAGATGATTGTTTACGGCATTGTCATGAAAGTACGTACCTACTTTCCAAAAATGCTGTAAAAATAATTTTAATGAGGGGTGCATTTTACGACATTGATGAGTTTTTAAATTGTAATCTAAACCAATATCTGTGAGAAATTTTGTTTTTTTGCTCAGTTTGTCTTCGTCTCTAATGTGTTCATTGATTCATTGATATAATCATTCATTGAATTGTTATATGTGTGTATATGGTATATGTGTGTATTTATAAATGTATATATGATGATTTAATCTATTTTTATATTGATGAGTGCAAACAATGTTTTTTATGTAAAGCATGAATGAAGATTAGTATTACTACAGGAAAGTCGCCTAATTTTGGACATTTGCCTAATTTTGGATACTGCATCATCTCGAATTCTACTAGGAATTTTCTGGCATTGAATGCAGAAAACTATTTGGTTTTTCACATCCCCTGATGTGAACTATGTAGTCCAATATGTCATCACTAGATGGCAATTTAAATTTTAACGTCTGCATGTTGTACCTAGTTTTTATTGCAACAACTGTAAACTATGAAAAAAAAGTCAGTAGTGGAGTGAAATATTGAAATTGTTATAGCATAAGTTAAATACCTCCACTTGACCATTTGATTCAAACATTTATGACAAACAAGGTCTATTCTAATTTAACCACAGAACCTAAAACATGAAAGTTGCTTAATTTTGATAGGGAAGGTAGCTTATAATTGGATATCCAATATTTGGAACCTGATGTTAGTTTCTTATTTTTTTTCTTTGAAATGCCTAAGAAAGGGCTCCTTAACCCATTAGCGCCCAGCGTCCTCATTTGAGGACGGCTATTTCTTTTTGCGATAAGGAATAGATGGAGCTTCTCTCCTTATGTTTTCATATTTGACAGTTCATTTGAAACTATTTTCAGTCACCCTTTACAATTTCAACTAAAAATTTTCGTTTCTTCGAAATTGCAATTTTGAATTTCAGACTTTTGTCGATCCATTGATCGTCGAAATAAACAGTGTACTTTTGTTATAAATTTTGCTGGTGAGTAGTTTTATATTTATAAATTGTTTTTTTTATACTAGTAAAATTATTACGGTAATATGGTATTCAGTTATTTTGCATAACTTTTTTCATGAAGTGATGACAAAGTATGTGTCCTGAAAATAGGACGCTGGGTTTGACTAGTTCGTGATATTATTTCGGGTTGATTCTTTGGGACTAATTTCGACGTTATGGAATCATTCGTGAATGTTCAACGATGGAGTCGAGAAAAAAAGAAAAAGTAGCTGTTCCGCAACCACTCGTAGTAAACAACTATGAACAATAAATATATGGGAGGTGTCGACCACCTCGATTGGCTTTTGGAAAAGCATACCAGTGCTATAAGGAGAGAAAAAAGTGTACTGGTCATTCTTCACAAAGATGATTGACATGGAAATTGTGAATTCCTGCATTCTTTATTGGCCAATAAATTGAACCAATCACGATACACTCACACCGTATGCCAGATTCGGAGTCTAAACTCGTTCGGCGCCTCATCTACGTCATTGAGGAGCGAGATAAAGTGGAGTATATTACTATTGTTATAATACCTGCCTTCATGCCTAATTGCGCAGTTTTTGGCTGTAAGAATTACAGGAGAGTTAAAAGGGAACCGAAATAAGGTACTTTTGCTTTCCGAAGTCGGAAGTATCCCGCCAGTACTTCATTATCTGAGGAAAAAATATTTTCAAAGTGTTAGAAGATAACACGGTTGCAAAACTGAAAAATTACGTTAAGATTCCATTCGATGTTATTCTTTGCTTGAGCACAATCCGTACTAACTTAAGACGGGGATCTGAATGAGAAGATCAGTTTTCAGAATACGAAGAAAAAAATGGACAAAAAACTTTCAAATTCACGAATTATAAGTGAAATTCATTGAAATTTCCCTAGAAATTGATAATATTTTCACTCATTCGAAGATTTTTTTATGAACCTCCAATAATTTATTATTTAGTAACAATAGATACTTTCACTTACATCATATTTATACAATTTCATTGATATTTTTCAGAATCAACAAACAAAGACATCGGAGAAATTTCATTTGAAATTAATTGTTAGTTAGGTAATTGCATTTTCAATGAAACTTGCGATTAATTGCATTATTCTCTGGAGTTTCTAACGCTAATGCAATGGAAAGGCTCCGCAGTGACGTCACTTCTCGATGCGCGTCGGCATACCGGTGTAAGTGTATCGTGAACCCAATCGATTCCATAAAAGATTTCAGACGACAAGTTGACGTAACATACCTCAAATTGGGCCATGGAAGATGAGTTTTGAAGGGCATCATTTATCATTTCCTACCACATCAAAACCAATATTTCGATGACGTGAGAAATGATAATCTTGGACATGTTCTAAGCAACGGGAAAATCAGCGCCGTTGTCAATTTGAAAGATGTACTGGGAAACCAAGGACATTCTGTGTAAAATGAGGAGTCGCCTTATGCATTTATTGTTTTCCTGAATATCACAACAAAACATTGAAATAGTGATGTCGTGCAATAAATGTGAAATATTATTGAGAAACAAAATTTTTTTTACTCTCATATGAAAATGTATTATTTTGTTGAAAAAAATTGAATCCTGTGACAGCCCAGCGTCCTCAAATCAGGACAGCGTTTTTTTTCTACTTATACTTTTTTTTCTATTTTTTTTCATTTAAATTTTTTTTACCTTAGAGAAGGATAGGTATATTTACGCATCATATACAAATTCAGAGTAAAATTTAAAAACAATAATTTGGGCGATAATGGGTTAACAATCAATATGGAAAACATGATAAATCCCATCAATGCCACTTGAAAAGAAAATTTATGTTTCTAATTTCTGCAAGAAAATAGGTTCCTTATTTTGAATAGGGTATCAAATATTAGGAACCCATTTTTGAAACGAAGAACCTGGCATTACTCAGTTAAGCTAATTTTATATCATTTGGGTGTGAAATAAATCGTTCAGTTTGTTTGATATGTTATCATAAATGTTATACCATATTAAGGCAAGAACAATCAATCAAAACATAAGTATAACTAGTAAAAAGTACCAATCAAAAAAGGTATCCAAAATTGGGCCACTTTCCTCTATTACTACTTCCCGGACTAGGCTAGAAAATACTACGTTATGAAAGGAAAAGCGTCCAGGAAGTGGATACATTCCAGACGTTTGCCTGAAAAAACGATTTTAGATAATTATATTTGCTTATACTCTAACCCCGAAATATAAAAGGAAAGCCACGTATTGTTGAACAAAAAGTTGAATTCTTCGATTATTTTGCTCGGTGAGATTTTCACTCCTTTATTCCGTTCCTTTGCAATTCGTATACATCAAATCAGGTAAATGCCCACGGCATCAATGTTACATAATACTCGATTATTGGTTTTTGCCTCCGTTCGAGGGTGAACCATTCGACGGCGATCTCATTTCACTGGGTTATTGCCTTGTATTATGTCGACTTCCATGGTTTCGATTCGAAAAAAAGTGAAGGAAATTACCACAAGACTCAAGCCGATTACCACTTGGGGGAAATTAATATTGTTATCTTCTCGCTCCATAGAACCCGCTAAAGGAATTATATTTTTTCGTTGCTCTCCTAATAACAAAAACTGGTCGGAGAACTCGGAATCTTCGATTAATGACCTCTTCCAATGCATAAAATAGTGTAGGAAGAGTCTACAAAACGACATACATTTTGAAAAACTGTGAAAAATTTCTTTGAAAAAATCGTATTTTTCTCACTGTCAAACAAAAACATGGCCTATATTTTCAGCTATAATATAAACAAGACATTTTCAACATTAAACGAAATATTGTTTTCTAGTTGATGGTAACGAAAATGGAGAGCATTAATCCATTTCACCCCACCCGGAGGTTAAAATGACACATTACACATTGTCATCTACACTACTGGAAAAAATTAAAGGATCAAAACAAAATTCCAAATTTTTCGGCAATTTTCAACATGCCGTAACTTTGAGAGGAGTGGTCGTACAAGAATTTAAAGAAGGAAATTGTAGCTGCAAATGTCTGTTTTTGGATTAGAACTTCAAAAATTTCAAGTTTCAGTGGTTCTCGAGTAATGATAGAAAAATCAGCAACAAAAAAAATTCTCAAAATTTTACCACTTTTTTTTCTTGTCTACGAGCGTGGAATTTTATTTTTGTATAATCGTTATAATGATGGGATACTTTGTTAATTCAGCTTTGATTCATTTCTTTATTGACCTCAATACGTCCACTTCTCGCCGAGATATCGGTCTTCAAATGGAAAAGGATCCATTTGACTTTGATTATCGATATCTCAGCAACCAATGATCGCACAAAGAAAATTGAAGGAGGGTTTCAAGACCTTAAATGAAATCCCATTAATGAACAACCATTGCTTATTCATAGAATTTTTTTTTCTTCATGTCACATCATATAAAAATTAAAAAAAAGGGCTTTTGGTGGTTTCTTGGAAAATCTACCGCTGGATCGAAAATGTTGAGGAAACCAATAATGTTAAGTGTGACTTTCACAGTTCAATATGTTGATAAAAACCTTACGAAGAGCCAACTCAATCTGGCGAGCCGTTTTTTTGTTTGACTCGATTGGATTTTTGAAAAAATAAGTCACGTTTTTAGCTCTGAGAAGCTCATAATCTTCAAAAAAGGCAAAAAAGAATTTACTCGAGCTTTTTCCACATTTTAATTGCAGATAGTACATAAATATCAAAAGAATTAAAATAAAATAAACTAACACATAAAATTTTTATTAATTTATAACGGATAAAAATGGATCCTTTTCCATTTGAAGACCGATATCTCGGCGAGAAGTGGACGTGTTGAGGTCAATAAAAAAATAAATCAAAGCTGAATTAACTAAGTATCCTCTCATTATAACGATTATGCAAAAATATCGTTCTCAATACTGATGAGCCCCAATAGGGCAAAACAGCTTTCTGTAGAACTTTTGAATGATATTACTTCCTTGTAGGTTCTTCCAACGTTGACGAGACTAGTGTGATATTGTTTGATATTGAGCGATGTTTATTATTCTCTTCTTTCAAAGTTAATATTTTTGTAGCACGGAACAATAATACTCTGTTCTTGCTCTATTCGCCTTAACCTGCTTCGTATTGTATCATGCAGAGGTGTGTTCAAGAAAAAAAATTTGCTTTCTTCAGCCGGCCTCTATATCTTAAGGTGTCCGGAGAAGGCAAGATTATTCGAACAACACGAGAACACAAATAATACGAGACGTAAACTTCCGCTGCATTATCCCACACACTCTCTTACGTTACTGAAAAAAATGTCGAATACATGTGTATTACGTTTTTCAATTGAATACCTTAAGAGTTACAGGTTAACTGAAAAAAATGTCGAATACATGTGGATTACGTTTTTCATTGAATACCTTAAGAGTTACAGGTTAAACATGAATTCAATACTTTCGAAATGAAATTATATGAATTACTTATGGATATAGAACCCTACACTATTAAGAAAATCCTTGCAACATAAGATCTGAACGTTCATTGCCCAAAATTGTAATATTCTGTATATTGACATGTTCTCTATACATAATGTATTGTGTGTTTATGAGAATAAAGTTCAATTATTATTATAATTTCATTATCAGTCCAGAAAGCAACCTATTTCATGTGTAGGGGAGAGTAGGGTAATGGGAGTCAGCGGGTAATGGGAGTCACCCTTATATCCACAAAACATACATTCGAGTGACGCGTAAACGGTATCCCTACCCCCTCTCTGGTCCCCCAGGGCTGCCTGAAACGGATTGCAACAGTCAGATCAGAGCCGCGCGACGACTGAGATACACAAGTGTTTTGTTTTTGTGCCTCCGCTGATGTAATTTTACGTCAATCCAAATTAGAAGGTAGGTAGAGACGAATTGGCAGAATGTGATTAATACTTTTTCACGAACTGTGTTAGACCTTCAAAATTGTGATCTGCAGTTCAGATTATAACAATATTTCAAAGATTTTTTAAATTTATTCTTCTTCTATTGAGTATGATTGTGGGAAATGGGAGTCAAGTGACTCCCATTACCCGAAATGATTACTATTACCCGCAACTGTGCATTTTGAATTACGTCATTTTAATTTCTTTCTAGATGCCCAAAGTACGAGTCAGGACAACTGAAAAGGCTTCCTGGTCTTCTGATAGCCTGAAAAAGCCCTAAGGCTTGTTGAAGGAGGTTCTTCTATAAGAAATGCTGCTAAAGTAATGGGGATTCCATTTTCAAGCCTTCAAAAGAGGAGAAAAAAAGGTTCTACCTTAGCACCTCATCTAGGACGATTTGTCTTTAGTGCTGAGACAGAATAAGAGCTAGCAACCTGGTGAAGAATATGGCAAATTTTTTTATGGTTGCACTGCTAACCAAATTCGAAAAGTGGCTTTCGACTATGCTGAAATATTGGGTTGAAGCACAATTTTAATCAGTCTTCAAAAAGGCTGGACGCGATTGGTTACATGGATTATGAGTAGACATAACATTTCAATTAGGAAACCGGAGGCGACCAGCATTAACAGATAACAGCTTTTAATAAAAATAAAATGAATAAGTCTGTTCTTTGAGCTACTTGGCAAGCTGATGGAAAAGCATAAATTTGTTTCACGAAATATCTATAATTGCGACGAAACAGGTATTTCAACTGTTCAAACTCCTGGAAAAATTCTGGCTACCAAGGGACAGAAGAGAGTGGGATCGATAACCAGTTGGGAAAGAGGAAAAAACATCACTTTGTTATGTGTTATGAGCGCTGCAGGCGGTTTCATTCCACCGATGTTTATTTTCCCTAGGAAAAGGTTGACTCCTCTGCTCGAGAAAGATGGTCCAGCAGGAGCGCTCTACAAATGCTCAGAGAACGGTTGGATTAATGAGCATCTCTTTCTCGAATGGTTGGCACACTTCAAACAGCACGCTAAACCGTCTGCAGATGAACCTATCCTTTTAATATTAGACAACCATGCTAGTCACATTTCTCTTTCCGTTTACGAATATTGTAAGTCCAATCACATTCATATGTTGTCTCTGCCCCCACACACGTCACATAGAATGCAACCTCTGGATGTTTCTTTTTTTAGTCCGCTCACAATGGCCTACAAAAAAGAATGTGACTTATTTCTGAAAAGCCATCTTGCAGAAAAAATAACCCCCTATGACGTAGCATCCTTGGCGAGGAAAGCATTTAACAATGTAGCATCTATTAGTGAAGGAGAATCAGGGTTTAGAGCTACTGGAATAGTTCCACTAAATCCGGAAGTATTTACAGAAGAAGATTTCATCGCTGCAGAAATTCTCCAATCTGAGAATATTGTGGTCCAAGACTGCAATGAATCTCTCGCAGCTACCAGCACGATTCCCAGCACATCGAAAGAAATTCACTCACCAGTTCCGAGCACTTCAAAACAAATTGATCCACTGGTTTTTAGGATGTCTAAACAAGTTGGCCCACGTGATTCTGAACCAGATTATGAATCACCAGTACCTGGCACGTCAATCCAAATGAGTGCAAATTTGCATGATTTAATCAAGTTGCCAGAGAAAACACCTGGTTATAAATACAAGAAAGGGTCGAAAGAAGCAACACGCTACAATTTTAACTTCAACGCCAATCAAAGAAAACTTGATAGAAAAAGAAAATAAGAGAATGAAAAAAAATGGGGGCAAAGTAAAAGAGAAGAGATGGAAAGGTAAAGATCAGGGAAAAAGGACTACACTACAGAAGAAGGGCCCTGAAAAGGCAAAGCGCCAAGTACTACAAGAAATGAACGAAACTTCTGTATCAGATGTTGATACTGACGACTTATGCCAGGACGATGAGGATGACGACGCAGAAGATGCTGGAAACAGAACAACGAGATGTGGTTCAGATGCACATCATGTGGGCTATGGGCTCACGCGAAATGCACTGGGTTGAACACAGCTGAAGGTTATATCTGCGATATGTGCTAGATTTTCGTTGACTCCGATTGCCCCCAGGTGACCACCATTACCCCATGTTGGTGTAATGGGGGTCAAATCTGTTTTTTTTTGATTTCCATAATATCCAAACTTGATTGCCAAAGTGAGTTATAATTATTTCTAATGATAGTTAAATAAGTATATTATGTTTAAAGGCGGTTACAATGTAGAGTTTGTTCATGAATAAAATTTTATTTGAGTTCTCGCTTAAGTGACTCCTATTACCTACCCTACGCGCGCTGAGTTTCTGTGTAAGGCGAAGCCAAGTGTGGGAATGCGTAAAGCACAGAAAAAATCATTTGGACGTGTCATGAACAATATTTTTGGTGCACCTCTTTCAAAACTAGAACACAGAAAAAATTGAGGATTGACTGAAAACTTTTATCTCCAAATATAAACGGCATACACAGGTGTTCCTGAATTCATGCGACAAACTTCAGGAAATAATGGCTGTTATAAAATTAAGTTCTTTCCTATAACTAAATTCCTTAGAAAACCCATTTCGAGCCATCATTCCTTAAGTGGCGACTGGAATTCATCAGTTTCTATTTTTTCTGAAATTGTAGTGAAGCTAGAACTTGGAATATTGCAATTCACAAGGTAAAATTGGTCATTTCCACCATTTACTATGAATCCATCTACATTCTACGTCTTAACTGATTTCCACTACATTTATTGAAATAATAGTAGCATATGATTTTTCTCTTCAGATTTTAAATAAAAAGATTGGTGGACTCGGTATTATCTTTTCTTGATGTTTCAAAATGCGTCTACTCACTAAACCGGCAGGATAATAGTCCAGTCATTTTAGTGAGTTTACCTCGGAATTTGAGATTCGAGATACCCAGCTGTAAGTCTGTAAAAGCTTGTATATTGACAATCTAAAAGTTGTCTCAAAACCTACGTATGGTAGGGGGTGTGAGCAATTATTAAATTTCAAGGTCAAAGGTCACGAAAATCGGGATTCATCACCATTATTGGAGTATACAAAATTCTCTCAAATTTTGTTTAAAACTTTTTGATACGATACACCGTCGAGATAGAGGACGGAGAACTCGCGGTCACAGCATCACTTCAGGTCAACCGGTGCCTCCGGTCGAAAACGCGCCATATATACAGGGTTTTCCTTTTAAGTTGGCCTATTAGACGTTTTAGGAGAACTAGTGAATATTTCGTTCTCAAATTTTAGGTGGACCCTTTAGGGTGAAGGAACTCTTCGCCTAAAATATTTTCAAGTCGACAGTGTTGCCACGTCTATCTCAAACGCATATCTACTTTCTTATTTCAAATGGAATTACCTATATTTTCATTTGTTGTATCGTTTCAATACCAAATTTGCAGTATAACCCACTTAAAAAAATTTCTCTGCTATGCACTGTTGCCATGTTATTCACAAATTCCTGGAAAATTTGACATTTGCATTGCCAGTTTGGAAATGCAATATCTCGATTATTTTTTATGCAAAGGAAACCAAACTTAGGTGTCTCATAGTAAAGACTCCATGCATTCATGTGGTATATTCAGTATTTTGATACATCGTGAGGTTTTTCGGAGATATTGCCGCAAATATGTGAAACTCAAAATTTAAATATTTCGAGATTTTCAAATGGCAACCCCATATTTATTTTACAGCATTCGATTCAAAATGAAAAATGTATGGCAGTCTCCTCTTACACTAATTATTTATCTTGGATAGTTTTCGAATGAGATGAAAAATGGTTCTATGATTATGGCGTGAATTGGTGAAGTAGATATAGATAGTCGAGATAGAGGACGGAGAACTCGCGGTCACAGCATCACTTCAGGTCAACCGGTGCCTCCGGTCGAAAACGCGCCATATATACAGGGTTTTCCTTTTAAGTTGGCCTATTAGACGTTTTAGGAGAACTAGTGAATATTTCGTTCTCAAATTTTAGGTGGAGCCTTTAGGGTGAAGGAACTCTTCGCCTAAAATATTTTCAAGTCGACAGTGTTGCCACGTCTATCTCAAACGCATATCTACTTTCTTATTTCAAATGGAATTACCTATATTTTCATTTATGTATCGTTTCAATACCAAATTTGCAGTATAACCCACTTAAAAAAATTTCTCTGCTATGCACTGTTGCCATGTTATTCACAAATTCCTGGAAATTTTGACATTTGCATTGCCAGTTTGGAAATGCAATATCTCGATTATTTTTATGCAAAGGAAACCAAACTTAGGTGTCTCATAGTAAAGACTCCATGCATTCATGTGGTATATTCAGTATTTTGATACATCGTGAGGTTTTTCGGAGATATTGCCGCAAATATGTGAAACTCAAAATTTAAATATTCGAGATTTTCAAATGGCAACCCCATATTTATTTTACAGTATTCGATTCGAAATTAAAAATGAATGGCAGTCTCCTCTTACACTAATTATTTGTTTCGGATAGTTTTCGAATGAGATGAAAAATACTGTAATTTTTCAGTATTTATAGTTCATGATCTATGGTTCTATTCACGATGAAATGGTTCTATGATTATGGCGTGAATCTTTGAAGTAGATTGTTGTTTCACAATTCACGGGAAATGCCAAAAATTTATTGAAAGGACCTGTAGGACCTCTTTCACAATCGTTATTTACATTTAGCAAGAATGACTTAAAAGAAATTCCGAAAATTGTTTAGGCTTTATGTAATTCTGGCCCTATGTTCATGACCTCAACAATAGAATTCATTCCAATAATTCACTTTATAATCACACAGCATTATGTCCATTGAACATAACTATAAATACTGAAAAAGTTCAGTATTTTTCATCTCATTTGAAAACTGTCCAAAATAAATAATTAGTGAACATAAGGCCAGGATTACAGAAAGCCTAAACAATTTTCGGAATTTCTTTCAAGTCATTCTTGCTAAATGTAAATAATGATTGTGAAAGAGGTCCTACAGGTCCTCTCAATAAATTTTTGGCATTTCCCGTGAATTGTGAAACAACCCGAAACGTGTTGGAATAATATGGGTAAACTTTTTTCTATGACATCCATGATCATCGAATACTTTATGATTTGAACCATAGAATCTACTTCACCAATTCACGCCATAATCATAGAACCATTTTCATCTCATTCGAAAACTATCCAAGATAAATAATTAGTGTAAGAGGAGACTGCCATACATTTTTCATTTTGAATCGAATGCTGTAAAATAAATATGGGGTTGCCATTTGAAAATCTCGAAATATTTAAATTTTGAGTTTCACATTTTCGCAGCAATATCTCCGAAAAACCTTACGATGTATCAAAATACTGAATATACCACATGAATCCATGGAGTCTTTACTATGTGACTCCTAAGTTTGGTTTCGTTTGCATAAAAAATAATCGAGATATTGCATTTCCAAACTGGCAATGCAAATGTCAAAATTTCCAGGAATTTGTGAATAACTTGGCAACAGTGCATAGCAGAGAAATTTTTTTAAGTGGATTATACTGCAAATTTGGTATTGAAACGATACATAAATGAAAATATAGGTAGTTCCATTTGAAATAAGAAAGTAGATATGCGTTTGAGATAGACGTGGCAACACTGTCGACTTGAAAATATTTTAGGCGAAGAGTTCCTTCACCCTGAAGGCTCCACCTAAAATTTCAGAACGAAATATTCACTAGTTCTCCTAAAACGTTTAATAGGCCAACTTAAAAGGAAAACCCTGTAGTTGATGAACTATCGATGAGTCAATGATTATGAATTTTTGTCAATTTTTTTAACTATTATATTACATTTTATCATTTTTCTCCTAACCTGTCTACTTTTTATTCAGTATTATTTATTTAACAACACTAACTTGTATCGATTGAAATATAATCTGGAGGATTCTGCATTTCTGAAAAACTTTTTATGATTTCACTCCCAGTCTCTGAAATAGAAATAATTAAAACATTTTTGATTAACATGAAGTGATCTTGCGAAAATCTTCGCACTTATTTATCAGGAGCAAATTGATTTTGAAAAAAATTCTGCCTAACAGTAAAAATGAAAAAGGAAATAAATGAAAACGATAAAGTAACATTTCGGTGTCTATATAGATACCGAACAATAAAATTTGTAAAGAATTTTGTATTATATAATATTGACAATAAATACAAAAAGAAAATGAGATATTTACAGAGAAGGCGCAAACAATCGATTTTTGTGACCTATGACCTTGAAATTTTGTTTTAGTTGCTCACACCATAAAATAAATACGTTTTGAGACAACTTAAAGGGTGTCAATATACAAGTATTCACAGACTGACAGCTGGGTATTTCGAATTCAGAGATTCTAACCTAATTTAAGCTTATTTGACTGGACTATAACCAGAAATTACTTCAAATGCCAATTCGTTTATCGTGAGTTTTTCACTAAATTGTTTTGTAGAAATATTTTTGAACTTGATAAACTGAAAAATAATGTATCACATCGATTGTCAATGAAAGAGCCTTCATGGATGAATATAAGAATTTTTAAAATTTGATAATTTGAATGAGAATTGAGGAAAATTGGGCAGCCGAAAATTCTCATTTCTTTCGTAATTTTTTTTTCTGAATATCGATCGAAATGCTCAATTGAACTATGAACATTCTATCGTATTATTTTCATGATATCACGTCAGTTGAATGCAGAACTATCCCAAGTCCATTTGCTCGATATTACACTCCATCTGATGCAGAAGTATTGCAAGTCCATCATATATCTTTACCCCACTTTTTCAATTTCATATAAACTCAGTGATAGTTCAATCTAGCGATTGAGTGGACATAGCATAGTTCTGACCTCGGTTCTGACTCATACCATAAGGACATAGTTTAGTTAAAAGTAGACATAGCATAGTTCTGACCTATAATATAAGGACATAGTTTAGTTGAAAGTGGACATACAATAGTTCTGATTTGCAGAACTACCATACAAAGCTATATATCTCCCATTTTTCGGAAATTTCTTTTTGGGCAAATTTTGACCATCGCAAAACAATCAGGATCTTCAAGTTGAAGTTCAAAATGAAAGAATTTTCATACATTTTCAATCAGTTTTGATCTATTGGAAAAACGTGTCTCCTGAAAAGTATGAATTTCGGACTTAGTATAGTTCTGCATTCAACCGACGGTGCTTATTCGAATTAAGTACCAAATTTTAATAATATTTGAACAGAAAACAAAAACAGTTCGCCACACTCAATAGCTTATTTTTCAGAAAAAATCTTTTTGAATCTATTTAATGATTTGAAACAAGAATGATTCTCCAGAAAACATCTATCTATCTATTACAAACCCAAAAAATATCGACTCTTCTGACGATCATGGAAATAACGAAATTTGAGTTTGTGCTCAAATAATAAAATCATGTGATTTTCAATATAGTCATCATTATATTGATTATAAATGGTAATCAGTTCTCTCGCGATATGCATAAACACACTGCTATGTATAGCGAATTACGCAAATCATGAGCTAGGACCCGGCAAAATGAAGACATAACTAGTTTATGATTAACAAATTTCATTCAAGTTTAGCCGAAAATCGGTCACACCTCTTCTAATCAATTCTATTTACAGAATAGGTATAAAAGAAGGAGAATTTTTTGGTATGGTATCAGTTCAAGTGTAACATTCGCAGCATCATAAACTACAATGGCAGCTAAAGTAAGTTTATAATTCTTTTTGAATATCAAAGAAATAAGACGTCGATTACTGGATGACACTGTCAATTTTAGTTTTTGAGTGTGAAAATAATAATTTATATTTTTACAGTTCATAGTTCTCTTCGCCGCTTTGGCTTACGTAAATGCTGGTTTGGTGGGAGTTCCTGCTGCAGTAGCAACTTACTCATCTCCTGTATCTTATGCCGCTTCTGCTGTCCATACCGTACCAGCAGCCTCTTCATACTCATATACCAACAGAGTTCAATCATCCCCAGTAGCCTACGCCGCCCCTGCTGTAACTGCATTACATGCCGCACCAGCCGTCTCTTATGCTGCCCCAGCTGTCACTGCCATCCACGCCACCCCAGCTGCTACTTCCTACTCCTACACTAACAGAGTATCACAATCATCTCATGTAGCTCCAGTTGCCACATACGCTGCTGCTGCCCCAGTTATCAAATCCTACGCCACCACCTATGCTGCCGCTCCAGCTCTATCCTACTCTGCTCCAGTTGCTGCCGTACATGCTGCCCCAGCTATCTCCTACGCTGCTCCAGCCGTATCTGCTGTCCACACTGCCCCAGCAGCAACTTCATACTCCTACACTAACAGAGTTTCTCAAAATGCTGTTGCTGTTGCTCCAGTTGCAACCTACGCCGCTGCTGCCCCAGTCATCAAATCCTACGCTACCAGCTACGCTGCTGCTCCAGCCTTGTCTTACTCCGCTCCAGTAGCTGTCCATGCTGCTCCAGCAATCAGTTCTTACTCTGCAATTCACGCTACTCCAGTAGCTACTTATGCTGCTGCAACCCCAGTACTTAGGGCTCAAACT
This sequence comes from Propylea japonica, assembly GCA_013421045.1. Lineage (NCBI taxonomy): Eukaryota > Metazoa > Arthropoda > Insecta > Coleoptera > Coccinellidae > Propylea > Propylea japonica. Next base: position 11,232,606 of record CM024243.1, on the reverse strand, counting down.
GTAGCTGTACACTCTGCCCCAGCTGTATCTTATGCTGCTCCAGTGACTACTCTTCATGCTGCCCCAGCTGTATCCTATGCTGCTCCAGTTGCTGCCTACCATGCTGCCCCAGCTGTGTCTTATGCCGCTCCAGTACATGCTGTACATGCCCCAGCATACACCTCATATGCTGCTCCAGCTTTAGCTTATGCTCATTAGTTACACTCAACAAAAGTTGAAAGAACTGAAGAATGATACATTTCGTAAAGTAGGAATAATTGAAGTTGTTTAATTTTAAGTGAAATAAAGTATTTTTCTTATATGTTGTTTAATGTTCAATACTGAATCCTGTTCCTGAATTTTCCTATTGAGATCACTACGATTGATTGATGAAGATTCTCAACAAACATCGAACAGAATTACTATAGGGTTATCCATTTTGCGGTTTCAAAAGTAAACGTTAATAAAACACATAAAAAATATTTTTTATCATGATATTTCTTTTTTATTATGAAGTTTGAACGTTGACATTTGTGTGAAACACTACATCATTTAAATGACAACCACCCGAATTGTTGCAAACATCGATTCTTTTGAGGTAATTTTCGACCACATTTTGACACATATTGGGGCGGTATCTCAGCCATAACTTGAAGAATATTGGTTTTTAACTACTCAAGAGTTGAAGGTTTATCTGCATAAACACCGTCGCGTAGCCCCACAAAAAAAGTCAAGAAGTGTCAAATCGCATGATCTTGGTGGCCAGTTGATATCGCCGTCCGGTTGTTCAAGCACCCATTCGACGTATCCACGATGTTGATGTGAATGGTCGGCTGGCTTCAGTTGTTGTGTGAGCTGGACTTTATTTGGGTGTAGGTGTAGATCTTAATGCAAAATACGCCATAATGTGCCTCAAGACAGTCCTAATTCCTGAGAATGACGAGGAATCGACAGATTCGGGTCTTCGGCAACACTTTCACTTATAGTAGCGATATTTTCAGTGGTACGAGCAAAACGATGATGCACAGGGCTTACAATATCTGTAACCAATCCAGTCTCTTCAAATTTCTTCACAATTTTACCAATTGCTTGCGTAGTTGGACGATTATGTAAACCAAAATCTGCTCTTAAAGCACGATATGTGGCTGTGGCAGAATCGCCATTTTTGTATTAGGTTTTTACAATTTTCATGCGTTGTGCGATAGTCAAGCGATCCATTTTCATAAATGTCAGACTTTCAACTAAACAAAAAAATTTTTTTTAAAAACTTCGTTGACAGATATCGAATTCCAGCCGTATACTTTTGAAACCACGAAATGGATAACCCGTTATATTGTAGAGTTATTCAGACGGCTTCCATTGATTTATTATTACTTTTACGCTTCGCGCGGTTTCAACATTTAACTCTTCCTAAAACTTGTTTGTAGCAAAAAAATAATTTTGCAGTTTATAATAAGAACTTCAGACAGTTTTTAAACTTACTTCTTCCTTGGTTTTAATAATTGAATCATTAGAAGACCTATGATTGACTTATGCTAACTCATTTGAATCGTATAACAAATAGTCCAGATGTTTTTGTTGTATACAAGTAGAGAAAATATTTTTAGGCTGAAAAATAATGATAGATTAGATTAGATTAGATAGTGGTCGATCGGCACGTTGATTACCCTTCTGCACTGCGACCAATAAGGTCTTTTGTGCGTTACCATACTAAAACTACGTTTTTCCTAGGAATCTAACCTCCTTAGCAAAGCTGGTTACTCCTTAGGAGACTTCGCTCTTATGTCGGCTGGCGTTAATAACGCGCCACCTAGTAGAGTAAGTCTGGTTTGCGCCAGCGCAGTGCATTGGCATAGAATGTACTCGGTGGTTTCAGTGGCCGATTCACATAACCTACAAATGTCGGAGTTTTCTTTACCGATCTTGTATAGGTGATATCTCACGGGACAATGCCCTGTGAGAAGGCCGATTAGCAGCCTTAACTCGTTTTTTGACAACGATAGAGCTTGTTGAGCCTTCTCTTTGAAAGGTTCGATTAGTCTCTTTGCTTGTCTTTGACCGGTGTGTTTTCAGTAAGAGGGTTTCTCCCTTTTTTCCCAACACCGACCTCTGCCCTAATCAGTATAGGTGATACCCAACAGGAGGGCACGGGTCCGGTGAAGGGTGTGTTTGTTCCTCTTTTTGCAAGGGCATCAGCTCTCTCATTTCCCTCAATGTTCTGGGTGGGGCAGTACCCAAGCTAAAACTAGCTTGTTGTACTTCGCCAGTGTTTGAGAGACTGTTTGCAGCTCCAAATGGATAATGGTAATTAAAATACTTCTTTCAGTTTTGTCGGTGCAAATCTTCTCTCATTTGACATGAGTCAATATTTAACAAACGCCTTGAGGAAGGTTCTGCTACTAAAGTAGTAAAGTATGAATGTGATTTCAGAACAGATGTACGAAGATCTTTTTGAATGTGTTATATCAAGTATAGTTTTGAATTATGGGTTAATAAAGAAAAGTATTTATATTTTTGGTAGAATCACTTGTTTCCCGCATTTTTTATTTTAACTCGGCCAATTTTTATTTTGTAGTGTCGATTATAAAAAAATAACTTAAAATAACCTTAGGATGTATCAAAATCTGAATATACCACATGAATGCACGAGTCTTCACTATGAGACTGCTAAGATGGATTTCCGTTCGCATAAAAAATAATCGAGAT